>CM068828.1:66487040-66947040 GCA_028554795.2 Sinohyriopsis cumingii
TACAATCGAGTCGCTATCAATGTGTTTTTTAATGCAACTTACAATCGAGTCGCTATCAATGTGTTTGTCTTGCAACTTACAATCGAGTCGCTATCAATGTGTTTTTAATGCAACTTACAATCGAGTGGCTATCAATGTTTTAGTCTTACAACTAACAATCGAGTCGCTATCAATGTGTTTTTCTTGCCACTTACAATCGAGAGCTATCAATGTATTTGTCTTACAACTTACAATCGAGTCGCTATCAATGTGTTTGTCTTGCAACTTACAATCGAGTCGCTATCAATGTGTTTGTCTTGCAACTTACAATCGAGTCGATATCAATGTGTTTGTCTCACAACTTACATTGTAGTTAATCTTTTCTTCCTTCTTGCATTACATTCGCCCTTGCTGTGGACGAGGCAGCTTAAACGGTTATATTATCACTGTTATTAGCAGCATATTTGTAATTGCCACGTGTGGATAATGTTGATTTCCTTTGATACTCAACGGGATTGGTGGATTACAGACTATGGCTGCGCTTACATAAATAGTTCCTATTTGATCATATTAATCAAATTACTTGTAGAGTTGTGATATTCACGCAACCCATTACAGTAATTGTACCACAGTTTATTCCTTAGAGTTATATCGTTTTGTGATTCGTATCATAACGTTAAGGGATATTGAAACAGTAGATTGCGACTATAAGCTCTAAGAATGCAGAAATATCTTCAAAGAAACAGACATGTATCAATGTATGTGTGTGTATTTATATCTGTCCATCTGTCTGTCTTTCTGTCTGTATGTATGTATGTAATGGATTTATGTATGTATGTCTGTATGTATGTAATGAATGTATGTATGTATGTATATATGTATGTATGTGTGTATGTATGTATGTATGCATGTACGTATGTATGTATGTATGTGTGTTTGTATGTATGTATGTCTGTATGTATGTATGTATGTGTGTGTGTGTGAGTGTGTGTGTATGTATGTATGTATGTATATATGTATATATGTATGTCTGTCTCTCTGTATGTATGTATGTATGTATGTATGTATGTAGAACGTTTAATGGCACATCAGTGTAATCATTACAAAACAGAACCGAATACCTTTTAATATAAAAAGGAATAACAACTACAGCGGCAATAATAATTATAAAAAAAGTCAGCTTAAAATTAGAATCCACGTTATTTAAAGACAAAATATATTAGACTCTGTCATCTGTCAGACGCATACAACAGAAGAAAGTATTACATAAATAACACACCTGTTAAAATAACACGTATGCTTGTGGCAAGAGGGCGCTTCATGTTTATTCTATAACTTAAAAACATATAGACATAAATACATAAGGGAATTGAAAGAAATGCGTTTAAACGATATTATGTGATTTATGTAGAACCGCGTTTTCCATAAACTAAAGAAATTATTCTATTATGAAAGAACTAGCTATTTCAATAGATATCGACAGAGTATCAAGAACTTTTATTTACATTTTGGCGTATATCTACTAGTTGTTTTTCTGAGGAAAATTCAGCCTCCAGTTTCCCAACCTGGATTCTCAGGCGCCATGTTACTTGGCAAGGCTTACAGAGATTTGAAAGACTGCGTATGTTATGTTTTATTTGCCTTCTTCGTAAATAAATAATTATATTATTTATTGCTGACAGTGTATGGGGACGACACTTGCCGTTTCTAAATTATTCGTCTTCAGAACGCTGCTCTCTCATTTTGCCAGTTGGAAGGTATTGACACTTTCTGTTCTGATTTGCACATAAAAAGCTACCTAATATGTAGCTGTTCCAGACTCCCACTCGTTATTTTCTTTCCTTATGCTGATGTACATATACAGTTTATCAATAAAATCTTATAATTTTATAGCCATATGAAATCAAGAAAATTAAAATGAGAAAAATATTTTCTTAACAGCAGGCTCTTTGCTATCTATATGGTTCATTTAAGAAGAAAATATATATATATCGCTAATACTTTCCAAAAATAATTAACTGACGACATATTGTCAGGCGACCTAAATAAAGAGTATTATGGGCATATGATCCCATGAAGTGTTTATTTTTGTAGGTGTCATATATACACACACACACAGATATATATATATATATATATATATATATATATATATATATATATATATATATATATATATGTGTGTGTATATATGACACCTACAAAAATAAACACTTATATATATATATCTTTGTAAAAGTCGATATAGAATACAAAATAAGTGAGTATGGTTTCTAGTTACATGGCATAAGTGTCGAATACAATTATTGATTTAACACATTTTCTTCGGCGTCTCCTACTATTATCATTTATTATTGCTATTTTCGCTATTATTGATGTGATGTGATTTTGATTTTTAACGTAGCTTTAACAATTTTTCAGTCATATCGCTACGATGTCTGCAGTTTATAGTGATGTCTAGCACTGGGACATCATGCCGCAGACATGTAGCATGATGTCTCACCCAGTCACATTATCCTGACACCAGGCCGACCAGTCCTAACACTAACCTCTTAATGCTGAACGCCAAGCGAGGCAGCTGTTAGTACCATTTTTAAGTCTCTGGTATGACTCGGCCGGGGATCGAACCCACGACCTCCCGCATCCGAGGCGGACGCTCTAACCACTAGGCCGCCGGAGCGGTACTCGCTATTATTATTATTATTATTGTAAGGAACTCGATCTTAACTACAGTTTTGTGAATGTAATTTATTGACTGCTTTTCTCCCGTCATTTCCGTGTCTGAGGTTAATATATCAAAATTGAATTAGATCATTAACGAGGGTTCAACTTAACCCTGTCTCCATCATTTTCGCATTATTAGTTTTACATGGAACTCGATCTTGACTACAGTTTTTGGAAATTTATTGGCTGCTTTTCTCCTTTCATTTCTGTGTCTGAGATTAATATATCAAAATTTAATTAAATGATTTTGGATGGTTCAACTTAACGCTGTCTCCATCATGGTCGCATTTACTGACTAGTACAAATCCTTTAAGACTGTTGGTGACGGCCAAAAGGTCATCACAGCTGTGTCTCTGATTTGTTTCTGTAAAGGCAAGATAAAAACGTGCAAACGTACAGCTTGGTTTGATTTTAGTGCTATGTTAGTGGTGTCAGCAACAATAGGAATAAAAGTAGATTAGTAGCAGTGGTTGTAGTAGAAGTAGTATTAGCAGTAGCTCTCGTAGTAGTAGGAGAAATAGTAGTAATAGTAGTAGCAGGAGTAAGTAGATATATACAATGGAAGCAATATTAATAGTATGATTGGTATTTCTAGCAGACGTGATGGCGGCGATGATATTAGTAGTAGTAGTTCTACAAGTGGTAGCAGTTTACTTATTTGAGGTTGACAACTATATAGCACTCGTTTGTGCAAATAATAATCCTAATATTAACTAAATGAATGTCGAGTTAAAATAAGACGATGAATTTTTATGTTACATTCAGACAGAAAGGCATCCATCAATATACAAACGTATTCTTTATTTTGCAGGAATTACAAACTGAAGTAAAATGAACCTCTTGGTGTTCATATTTGTATGGTACATTCTGGATGTGATTAACGGTAAGGTTCAGAAGAGTTTTTATTAATTAGTATTCTGAGTTTCAGTGGCAAAAGAAAGCACATTAAAAGTACATCATTTTAAAATTGTCATTACATATGAACACTATAAATGTATGCTTCGTTGTACGGCATCTGAAAAAACGAAGAATTCAATTAGAAATTTTTGATGAAAACAAAATTAGAAAAATTGAATGTGTTAACCTACTCACCGTATCCTCGAGTTTCGATATCCCTATAATATAGTTTCATTTTGTGGTTATGTTTATGTCGATATTTTAAAATTATATTTAAATCGTTTATCAGTCATGTTTTATGAACTGCATGTTTAACATTTAGCTCCAGACAAAATTAATGGTTTAGCGATAAAGCTAAATGTCTAGTCAGTGGCTGCTGGAAATTATATGAAACAGAACTCCTGATATATAAGGAACAACACTAAATCCGAATGAACGATGGTTAAGGATGTTTCCTGGATCTTGTGTCTCTTACATATCTATGTGCTACGCAGCTTGCAGTATATTTCCATTCCTTTCAATATTTATTGAATCAGTCAAGTAATCTGCTTTTTAATAAATATAATTTCAAACAGATCATTCCCCACAGGCGAACACTGCAATGGAAGCCACATGACCTTAGACGAAATAGAAGACAGATTCGTAAGTAATAATAATTTATGTGTAGTGGATAGAGACCTGACTAACAGCTGGTATGACGTTGGAAGAAGAAACATGCTCACAGATCCTACTGGCCTGAAGTTAGGTCATTCATGCGGAGCCTTTTCGCCAATATGGATGAATGGTGCGTAAATTAAAATTATTATTCAACTTCCAACAGCATAGATTTAATTCATATTCTTAAATGATCGCCAGTGACTGGTCTATCGCTGTTTGGTGAGATGTGATATTGATAATGTTTGTATTCGTAATTATGACACGTCACCCGTCAATTTGAGTTATCTGCCATCTGAAATAAACGGGAAAATATGATCCCTTCCAGCATTGTAGTAAAAATATTAAACAAAGAAATGGACAATACAGTGTTGGGTGATACAATTAGGGCGGTTAGCTTTAAATTGTTAGGAGCTCCGAAACGAAAGCGACACACCCGTATTGTATTCAAGTTGTCCAGTATACAACAACACGTAACAGTATCCTGTAAATAAACTCATTTTGACCAACTTTAATACGAATTTTGAATTTCAGTCCCTGTGTTTTCACATAGAGAAAACAATATGTCATTGTTTTCTTGTCCTCATATCTTTCATTTCGACTGCTTAACGCTGGCATGATGGTTGTGGGATTTTTTTTGATATTATTTTGCTGACATAAATAACCTATATGTTATATCGTCTGAGGACAACGATAAAGCAGTATGTGAATAAAGGACCATTTGCATTTGTATCGCAAAGAAACGGACTTTATCAAAGGAATGAAAAGGAATAAAAGTTTATAATGTGAGCACCTTTCATAAAATTAACGATATACCATGCGCATACGATCTGTATCATCTGTCTTAAAGTTTCATTGCATGTCCACGATATTATCATCTAAGAAGTAAATTTGATTTCGAAATTTCACCTGTTACATTAAAATTGTCAATGGGACTAATACTTATTTCGACATTATCCTTGTGGAGCAGACTTGCTGAAAATGTAAGACTTACAACATGCGAAATTTGCGTGCTACACCTATACGATACAAATGGTGAGAGAACATATACTAAACTGAAAATAATTTAGTGCTGTAAATAACGACTTACTGATGTAATTGTGAAATGCTACATGAAACTACAAGTTATTACTGTATGCTATTCCTTGACTTAATGCATATTATATGATAATAATTTGATTCTGAAAGGAGCGAATTAACTATATATTTCTCTTTACTCAAGTCAATAAACATCAATTCAATTATGACCCAAAAATTTTGTATGTCATGTAGTCATCTGATTAGTGCAATGCTTGTAAGTCTGTATTTCACGCAATTTAATTTCTTCATGTTTAGTTTTTCAAGTACTTGCTAAATAACCTTGAAATAGGCATATAAATTATATTGTACTTATAGTTTTGTACCATTTCAACCAAAACTCAAATATAAAAGACAAACACTTTACATTACCCTAAGAAATCGGATACTTCCGTCTGTTATAAACTTTAACTAGGCAACACGTTTAAGCAATAAGGTAAATAAGGAATATATCTCATCTTATGGGTTAAACGTTATTGTATTTGCAACCAAAAGATGAAATATATTCGTTATCAACTTAAAGCAATCCTTTTTCTAAATTTAAAGCACTGTTAACTTTGCCAGCGACACTTTTCTCAGCTTACCTAAATATTTAAATTGTAAAGCGTTTAAAGTTATTTAAGACTTTATTAAGGAAACAGATGTGGCTCATGATTTTCCTAATTTTTTCATACACTTTGAAATAATTACTTATAATATCTATGTGAATATAAACATCTTTATCAAACATAACTGTGTATTTTTACTCAAGGTTATATATGCCACCTGTTCTTTCACAGACATACACACACAGTCACCCAAACACAAATTTCATGCTAAGAACATTAATGTAGAGACAATTATGTGCTTGGGGTGAATAAATTGTTTTCGGACTCCAGTAGATTCAATAATATGTTAAACGAGAAGGTTGAACCAAAGGGTAAGAAAACTGTTTCTAAACTCAATACACATTTTAATAAAAATCTTCAAATACATAGCTTTTAAGGAAATGAACAAAAAGATTTATTACAGTAATGCATTGATATTCAAGACAACGGAAGCTTTTCAGATATCCCGACAATTGCATAAGCTAAGTTTATTTTATTTTCAATGTAAGGAATCCTATAAATGTCTGAATTTATGTGTGCTGCGCTTTTATGGACTAATCTGATGTTGTAAAATTTAGTGTTGTTATGTTTTAAGATATTTAAATAATTGTTGTATACAATTGTATCAAAATTTCTTCACATAATTTAAGAACGATTCAAACTCCGAATATTTTCTGACAAAATAAGTCTCATTTACATTGCAATTTACTATCGAATTATTCTTCTGTATCAGCACCATTTCTAATAGTTCATAATTATATAGCATACATGTCATGTTTTGTTTTACTATCATATCGTCGCAATAAAGTAATATTATTCGATTTTATCGAGTCACTGATACTTTGAAGTAGTTGGAAACCATTCACGTGTGTTCGATACACTATTAAAAAAGAAGGACATAAGATGCAATAACCTACACGTAAGTTATCTTGGTCTTTTATAGGCTAACGTTTACCGAGCACAAACATTCAAATGTATGTTAAGTACATACTTATTGCAACCAATACTAAATTCAGGTAATAAAGATGTAAACACTTGTTACTTATCTCGATGTTTTCCTATCAAGGCTCCGTACCCAAAATGAACGAAGGGAGAGTCAACCGCACGGCATGCACGAAAAGTTATTCAAGTGATTGTCACTCAGCTATTGAAATTGAGGTCATAAATTGTGGAACGCATATGCTCTATAAACTTTCTGTTACAAGCCCAGACTGGACTGCTTAATGTTTTGGTACGTATTGTAGTACTTTTCAAATACTGTAAATGCACAAAATATACTTGCCCTACCAGGTCTGTTTTCAAATAAGCACTTCGCTTTCAAAAAGTGTCCAGCGTTTTGTTGTATCTTCTTGGCTAATGAATATTTATATTTGCAGCATATGGCTGCCGTGGATTGTTTAAGTTGAAAACAACATTACACTGAAGTCACAGTTTTGCCTAGAATGAAAATTGAAAGTAAATTATACATGCACAGAGTGGCAAAGAAGATAATAGTCTAATCATCATACATATAAGTGCAAGATATGTGAATATCTGCTTGACCTACTCATGTACCCGTTTTAGTACACTGTCTGTGGCATTTAAACCGGTTGTCTACGTAAATTAACTTACATTACATGTCCAAGGAATAATGAGACTAACATAAAACAACATCAATTGTTACATGGAATGGTGAATAATTGTTGAATATTCCTGTGAACAATTTAAATAGATATCCATATATTTAATCTATTAGACTCTTTCTAGAAATAATGGTCAGAAAGTTGGCCGTTATCTCAGGATGACATTTTACATGTTGCAAACTTTATCACTTGTTTGTATTAGTATGCAGAATGTTTGAAATATTTATATAATACAGCCAGCAAAGCAGTAATATGCCTTATCAACGTGCAATAAATAGTCGTCTTGTTATTTTGACAGTTCGGATTCTTTGGAAAAATATATGTATGATTAAACTTATGAGAAAAGATTAATAGTGGATACTATTACATAGATTTGACGCCAGTAATCTAGAGAGGATATAACACCTGCAACGGTCTTACTACGAAGACCATTTGTGACTAATACGCCTGATAACATTTTTCTCCTGCGCTTATACAAATATTGGTGCATTGTAAGATCATTGGGTGTATTTGTTGAAAAGCTCATTTAGGACAAATATTAATAAAATTGCTACTATATCACATGAGTAACACAAGAAACCAAGTTTTGTTTGTGTTAACTAGGCGAGTGTACTGGTGTAATTTATATGGACATTTAAACGAACATTTGGACATATGGGAGGTGAAAGTTGAAATTTGAAGTTGCATATAAACGGGCCGCTATGAAGTGTTGTAAACTACCTTACAAAATGTGGATGCAAGATAAATGAATACAGTTTACATTCATGCTCTGTATATTGCAAAATGTATAACTTCTAAATTGTGTACAATGTCTTATTTACTTGACCACGCTTAATAATTTAAATTCGAACATGAAGTTTAACGACAGTATACACAGATAAAGATTTTTAAAAACTACTTTGCTTATTTTTACCATATATTAATAGTAACATACATAGGAATATATACAACATACCTGTGTTTTTTGTGCTACTTATATTAGAAAGATACTAAATACTAATTCAAAACGCGAAATGTACAACTATTAAGTGCTTTTCAACATACCATTGCTAGCAACAAATTGCAATCTGTCCTAGAGGTTTGTCTGAAATCAAACTTAAGCAAGTCATGCCTTTGATTCTTATGTTGAACCTGCCAGTGTAAACATCGTTTGCTGTGAGTTTTCAATGTCTGTGTTATATTACCAAAGGTATGTGGGTTTCCGTTCATACTGAAAAAGTTGGGTGAGATAGGTAGGTAAAATTTTTGTTTTTAAATTTATTTTATATCTTTCTTCACAATATTAGTGTATGTTGACCATTATAATACTTATATAACATTTGCAAAACGCATTGATCAACGGGAATAATCTTGTATGTTTATATCATCACTTGTAGCTAGGTTAACTCCTAATGAACTCAAGACAGAGGCTGCAAAAACTATATGAAGAGTTAACATATAAACGAATCTCTGTACATAACACACCAGGACGTATTTCAAGTTCGCCCTAAAATTTCCCACCTCGTGGACGATATTCGGACCGACAAAGTGGGGTCACATGATCTTGACCTTATCAGTAAACGGAGACAAAAAAGAACTGACCATCCTTGCTTCACTTCACTATTCATACCGTCTAATAATTCTCCATGTCAGTGTTTCCTTACAATTTTAAGGTGCTAAAGTTTAATAGCTCATGCCATGCACTGAACAGATTTATCAAACTTATTGTTAAATGCGACCGTGAAAAAGATTCATGGTCCTGTGATAGGTCAAAATTGTATAAGCAACTCGAAATAGACCAATCAGAGGAATCTCAGGTAGCTGAGAAGAGCAGTCTCTTTACTCAGGCACTTCCAAAATAATGTGAATTTGAATCGAACCTCGCCGCTCTGAAATAGATAATCATAATATTTCTCTTCTCATACAGAACACTTAAAACATAATTGGTAAGTTTCATCAGTCCACTATTGAACTGTTATCTAGTATTTATGAACACAATGTACTCCACAATGCATCATTACCTGGTCACACCATTGTTGAATTGTGACCCGGTTTAACTGTACGCAGTGATATTATATAGTCACTGTCCCTATACTGGTTAGTATTAGCATAAATTGGTATGTCAATATGGTACGAGTACCCGGGTGTCCGCAAATTCCGTACATAGTCTGGTAATGACATTTTCGTTTAACCTACAGCATCACGAAAATGCATACTGCTAGATCTGGATTACGTGACATGGAACGAGTAATTGTCTTAAGATTTTCGTTTTGTATCCATTGTAGTATTTACACATATATCGGCTTATTAATGAAAAAACAAAATGTGTTCCAACTTTGATGACGTAAGGATACATAATTCTACCAGTCCCTAGGTAAAACAATTACCGTTCTTTCTTCGAAGTCTTTGCATTCGACAATGGATGTGTTCTGACAGCCTAACAAAACATAACTGTCCTATTTCCTAAGATAAGGTAGAAATGTGAAATAAATCACTAGCTAGATAGTGTCGCAATGCCGTAAATTATCATTGGCAGAATCAATTAACATTTTCTACCATTACGTGTGGCATACATATACATTGATTTTACTACTACTATAGGAATGCCACGGAATGATGGCATATGACAACATGATACGATAGTTTTGTTTCTTTGAATGTGTTTATGCATGAGTGGAATGTGGGTAGGCGGAATATATAGGAAAGCTCTTTGATCGGTAGCTGAAAGTATTCTCATTTGTAAACCCAGAAAACACATTTGTTTTGAGTGGAATATACTGTCCTTAGACACGGTTTGTGAATGTATCAAATATATGTACAAGAACGAAAATAAAACTTTAAAAACCGTGTTCATGACACGCTTAATTGTGACCTACACATGTGTCTATCTGTGACAGGTAAACAAATCTGAGTCACGTTTAAAAATGTTCAGTTGCAGAACATTTCTACCTCCACATAATTTCAGTAGTCGTTTATTGGCTGAAATTGCCAGAAATCACAATTTAACGAAAGTTCTTTTCAGTTTGATAATTTATTCACTTAGTTCATTATTGGTACACATTCATGTTATAAAAAGACAATATGTTATTGCTCGTGTTATAGGATATGCAAATTTGGTTGCAACTTAATCATCGAAGTTCAATATTGTTTGCGAATTATTAACATTCAAACATTACTTTAATTACATATACAGCAATAACAGGCGCTTATATGTTGTCTTGCTTTACTTTATTTTTCAATTCTCTTCGACAAAACCTCAACTAGAGTCTAGAAGGCCTAGGCGCTTTAACAATTTCCATCGTTCTTTGTCAGTTACCTAGTGTATGTATGCATATACATAATTATGCACGTGCATTAGACGAATGGTAATAATAAATATACAATGTGTTAACGAATGGCTTACGTAATGATGCTTCATCAAAGATTCTGGGCAGAAGGTATAAATTAATTTTCAAAATTCTTATTACGTGACTTACTCTTGCATTCTGCCATCTGCTGAATTTTCTTATTTCAGATGACGGATTAGGATCACGCCATAACAAAACATGCACATTAGGTACGTTTATTATGGAACAGTTAGAATGAGCTCTGAAATTTTCATCATACTCAGATGTCTTTTAAATATATCCTCTTGCATGATCTTCAGGTATCACCATGCAGTTGGAAACGTATCGTATTATTAACAGCTCTTTCAATGCTTTGTGCATTAGTTCTTTCCATTTAAGTCCTGTTTGCAAAAGTAGTCAGTAATTTAGACCCTTTTGCTAGCATCCATTCATAACCAGTGTATGTCTATTTTGCTTTCCCATTATCTTTATAATCATGATGCATACAGCTGCGTCATTTTCATTTGTACATTACCTTCCATACAGATTGGTGTCTCAAAAGATCAAATACTAACGGAACAGGGGAACAAAGTTAACATCCGGAAGGTAGTTCAGTACTTAAAGTTTATGAATCTGACATTGTCCGTTACCTTGAATCGTCTTAAAGCCTCTGTACTAGTGCCTACTGAACGCACAAGTGACCATACTGGCGCAAAGGCCTTTTGAGTGCCAATTATGCCGATCAGGACTCATATATTGCAGCCGCAACTCAAAATATAGACCATTTAAACAGGCCTCTTTCCAATAGTAAATAAACATAACTTATTACAATCGTACAGACAGAACATTGGCATGGATGAATTTATATATACCATCCCAATCCTCTATCTTTTAATAATATAACTTTTGACAACACGGACCGTTCCATATAGCATCCTGTCGTACTGTATTGCACATACTAAATGAAGCTCATCTGACGTTTCAAATGTGTGACTCTACTGGGAAACACAAGAATATTCAAATGTCACAAAGCATCATGCTAGCATATTTATCTTTTGATGAGAGGTCACCTAGATGTTTTGAATTCTCAGATCTATTTGCACCTATTGTTTCAATTGTCTTAAAGAGAAACTTGACACATTATATATGAAAACTCGAAATTACATAGCAGATTCATACATATTTGTACGTTATGTCTAACACAACCACTACTCATAATTTTACGACATTTTGTAAGAATAAATCAAATTATTTACAACTGAATTTATATTGATTGAATTATTTTCTTGTTCATATGAATCGCTCCAGAATAAAGAAACTAAAAATGTGCATAATTTCTCAATCTTACATCAAACAAAAAAGTTAAGGAAAAAGCACACTATCGGAATGGCTGACGTTTTCTTAAAGACTATCTACAAAATTCAGAAAATATAGACACTTTCTTAGCTGTTCCATAGCAATGTTTTCAACCTTTTCAACTAACGCTTAGAAAGATCAGAACATATCAAAGATAAGTGTCAAGTCGAACGACATGTTTCAGACATATTCCATGGGAATAAAATCCTATCGGAAAAAAATTATTATTATCAGAACTGTTGAGACAAAATGTAGAAACATTTCAGACAGTTTAAAATCCCAAAAAGTTTTGTATTTTTATGATTGTTGGAAGCAGTGGTAAAGCTAAGCGTAGAAAGTGTCTATGAACTGTAAACTCAATAATGTTGCATTGACCTAAAAAGAATGATGTCATTAGTTGTCAACGTTATTATTATTCATTAAAGATGGTTGATCTCAATCAATTTCTTCTTCTTCTCTTTTCAGCAAGGGAAATAGGATTTAACTGTCGCTTTCCTTATTACTGTCCCAATGGTTATTGTGATAGCGGTGAGAGATGTACATGTTTGGCAGCTTACTATGACAGTAACGGTGTCATCAATGCAGGCGGAACATGTATGCTGAGTAAGTTTACGTGACGTGTGTAGCAACTAGACTGAGATCGGAAATATAGTTCATTCTCAAAGTTTGTTTTGGGCTTTAGAAGGATTTTCATATGCTGTACAGCAGGTTTCACAATATTCTTTACAAATGGTATTATATAAATTATTTCTCTCTTTGAAGGCTGCCTAAACCACTAAATAGTTCTTTTTTTTAAAATTCCGTTTCACCCTGAACTCTCACATTCCCCTAAAACAAAGAACGCGATACAAAGCTGGACATGTTTAAAGACTATGGCCGCAATTCCTTCCACTCCCAGTAAAAGAACCACCCTTTCCACGATCATAAACATCATTTCGTATTTCTTGTAATTGGGACAGGGTGTGTAAAAATCAGAAATCATTACATATGGAGAATATCAAAGACATCATACGTTTGTTGGGGGCTGGGTTGGTTGGTTGGGGTACTAAGTAGAAATCGTGCGTCGCGGTATCAAATCCATCTTAAGTCTTTTTGGCATACTGCTCGCCGTTCATTGATCTAATCCCAATATTATGTGCGCTTGCTGGTGTACTCAGACTCAGAAGCTGCGTTACCTTTTTACGCCTTGTCATGTCAAGCACGTTCGATATCAGCATCGTTTGAGTTTTACGTGGAAGAAAGATCGTTTGAGTCTTCCAATTGCTAAAGCCTTCTCAAATGACCTGTCAACGACACAGTCACGATGGCCATTATATTGGCGTAATTAATTATATTAGAATAAATGAGATCGTGTCTAATTAGTATATTCCGCTCCCGAAGACTTAGTGATATAATATCAAGACACGTTGAACCGGTTAAGTTATCCAAGGGTTCCAGATTTCATTTTAGCACACGCTTAATAATCATTGATTCCCACAGAGACTGACTTTCGAGTATCCACCCAGGTCCTAAAAGATTTTCAAAATCCTTTGTTTACTGTTGCGCCCGAGTTCGGCGGTTGACAAGTTTATGTTGTTTACAAATACTAAACATACACTAACTATTCCATATAAAAAGAACCATGCGCATTAATTGATGAGGTAGCTGCACTAAATGTTGTTCCGATTCCTTCCAATCGCTGCGAGGGTGCTTGTATCTGCATTTTCCGCACTTGTGAAGGATGAGGAGTAAAGACTGCCAGATACTAACGTTATGCCGCCAAAACCATCAGATGTTATAAATCCTCTACTGCTTCTATTGAGCCGTCGACGCTCTCGTTGCTACTGGATTGGTATACGTTTTGGCAGTGTCAGCTTTTGCTCTGAGCCGGCTTTGTTTCATCGGCTATGAAAGTACCAACTGCAACTCTGCCAGAAGTTGAGTTAATATGACCTGCTTTACCAGCTGAAGTTGCCCAGTCGACACCAGACATTGTTTCTTCATCGGCTTTCTCGTTACTTCCGTTGTAGGTACTATTATCAGAATTTATCCACTCATCTTTCTCAGATTCTACGAGCTGCCTTCGCCGATTGATGCTAATTCAACGAGAAGGATTGAATAGTCGATTATTTAAGGTCAGCTACGAGCTGTTAACTGTAGTCAATTGGCAAAGCTTTTCTGAGAAATGACGTTCAAAGGCCAAGCAATCATAATTCTGTATATGCCGTACCCAGTTTGGTTTCATATAAGGAATAGGCATTTGAAATATATTTGTCATTCAGTTTTGCGGCACCCTCTAGTTTTATACGTCGTCCAATATATTACTGGGTCATAATTGTAGCAGCTAGCTGCATGGTTATTTGTGAAGTCGCAAAGTTTAAATCCCGTCTTTTAACTTTCTTATTCGGTAAGTTATCATACACTTCATAAAGGACCGCAGCAACGTTAATGTTGCTTATGGTTTTCGGTTTTGCCATGCTTCATCTTAGGTTTATATAACTGACGATCGCCCAACTCCAATCGACATATCAATATCTCATATGAAGACCATGTTACCATGATAGCATTTGTTCCTCGAATTATAGCAATATATTAGCTAAATTGAGAGTGTCCCCTCACATATTAGAAGTGTAAGCTGGTCAAAATAACCGTGTAATTCAATTCATGATAGATGTTTGTTATATTTATAACCTCTTTGAAGATAAATATAATTTTGTCTCTGAATGCACTTCGAATAAAAATCTGAATCAAACATGCATATAAATATTTCAGAAATAGACCGAATTTATTTAAGTTTATCTAACTTTTAAATACCCTGAGCAGCAGAATTTTTAACAATTTGGCCATTACATTTACAAAGATTTTAATCATAAAAATATCGTCGTATATTCAGATGTCTTGTACATAGTTCAAAATAAATATGAATGGCACTTCTACGTTTCTCTCCATAATATTGCCTGTTATACATATCTATGGCGATATTTTGCAACATAACCTAGATTCATCATTTGCAACGGTCAGGGTCCATATGTAGTTTTGGTTCTTACTATATTTCTTTATAAATTTTACCTTAAAGAGGAGGTGTGCTTAGAGTATATTGTTCCATCCGCCAATCAAGTGAGTTAAGCGAAAGCTGTATCTGCACAGTCCGTTTGGGATATTGGAATGAATACAGTCTCTCTCTCTCTCTCTCTCTCTCTCTCTCTCTCTCTCTCTCTCTCTCGTTAGGAAGCATGGTCAATAATGTACAACATATTAATCAACTTTCTGAAGCGTGTGTGGTTGATAAATTCATTTACTTATCGGGGCTGCTTGATTTCCACCGCATAGTTCTCATATAGTATAATATAATTAGTCTTCGTCTTTAAAGTAAAAAAGTGTCAACCACGATGTCTGCTGGCGGAAATCGAGACTAAGGAGTTATAATTACCTTCTGAGAGTCAAACATCGATACCGTGGTGATAACAAATAAACCTGAGCTCAGAAAGGTCAATTTCCTTATGTCAGTTGCAGTAAGAAATCAGCAAGGGTCATGTAGAACACCGTGATGACTTTCTTCAACCATTTGGTACATGCACGCAGTATGACTTTCCAATCCTTGTTCCAAGGACTGACCGACATTTGTCTTGCATTTTTGTTTTCTAGTTTTGATTTGCTTCTATTTTTGTCAATGGCATATAGCCGGTCAGTCGACACTGCAAAGCCGCCACTATAAGCAACTGCAAATACTGTTCTAGCAGTGAAGGGCCCAATAACATTGCTGCTGCCAAGTTCGTGTAATCTGACAAGCACCAAGTTTATGGTGCTTGGTTATAAGTCATATACCAAGAGCATGGCGAATAGAGCGAAATGGGAATAGTTGGTTTTAGTACTTTCAGATGCTATTATATACTGGATTTCTTGAGCAGCTCTTTTATTATGTTGAAATTGGGCTGTAAATTAGTCGCACTAGCGCTACACTTTGCTATCTAAACATGACTGAAGAAACTCAAATGCCCATCTTGTGGGAGATGAATCTACACATATCTTCGTAGTCAATGACGCAGAAGAGCAACATCAGGGCCGACGGTGATAAGGTGTCAACTGGGTGGAATAAACATTATATAGCTTCACTAGATGATTAAGTCTAAGTCTGGAGGAATTCAATGCGTACTGCAAATTAATGGCTTGCTCTGAAAAACTGCACAATGATTTTCCTGTTTACGTCAAAGCATGATAGTGCTTCTCCAGTAAAGTAGGGAATGTTGCTAATGTGCAAAAATTAATAAAGTAAATTCTAAGCTCCATCCACGTTACAAAACAATTTGGAGCTGATTTCGTAACAGCGACAAGTCAAACAATACAGCATCTATCGAATAAATCATGAAATATTATGAAATATGCTTGCCACGGCTCAAGACATACATCTAAGTGGACCTAGGCACAATGACAGATCCTAAGGTCTGAGCTGCTATTCGATTGGATAAAACAGTCGCCAAAGACGGGGTAGCGGAGGAAACTGATAACCTATCGATGCGAAAAATCCAGGCGCTCAGTTCGGCGGTTCAGAGGCCAAGCTCTGCGTGTTTGTTTAAGCTTATGAAACTTAACAGCGTTCGATAACTACATCACCGAAGAAAAACATGATGCTGATCCGGCTGAATAAATGGCACAAGAATAACAAGAAAAAAGACAAACAGCAGAGATGAGCCAGACGATACAACATGGCATTAAACGAACAGAGAGACAAACGAAAATTTCCAGACATGAACACAGAGATCCTCCACCGTCAAATGTCCAGCAAACAGAGCATCCATACGGACATACCACTTGTGGAGCAATTGCAAAGCCTCGTCCACAGATAGTGGAAAGTCATCACCTCCGTTCCCAAAACGTTTAAGTTTATTTTTACCAGAACAGCGCTCGCAGTCACTGGCGATGATGGGTCACCAACATAACCACATGAACCTTATCGTCCGCGTTCCGTGAAAGGAGCATCTGATTTTGGCGCTGATTCAAGCAATTAGCTGAACACTTTCCAAAAAGACACGTATGTACTCATATCGATACCATTGTTCAATGTGGCCCAACCTGTTTGACTTGGTAGGGGCATCAGATTTGTTTAGGACTCTTCCACCTGAAAGAAGACATGAAATATGTAAATGCTGTATGTCGTGGAAGATTGCGCAAGCAAATGGTATTTAATGTTGACACTATAATCTATTGTTGGAAACCAGGAGACAAAGTTTGCATTACTATTCTAAAACTACATGGTGCTGCTACAACACTTGTCTTTTATTTTCGCATATCTAATATGCTGAAGTACTTACATAAATACTATGCACATAAATTAACTGTTCTTGAATTTGTGCTGTCTCCTTATCAGTGTAGTGAAAAACCAACAAGATCATATTCTGCATTACTAATAAAGTAAATATATTGTGGTAGAACTACTCGTGTACACGAATAAACAATGAAATGTGCATTGGAAGACCATCTTACTTGGTGATGGCGCTAAAACTAGCGATACACGCTTCTGCTGATAGCCCTCAGGACTTCATGAGATTTCGTCTAAGCCAAGATGGTACAATATTTCGGTGACGTTTGGCAACAACAAATGTTATGGTCAATATTATGCAATGGCCCTTTTGCCAACAACGATCATTCCGATTTAGCATTTCAGCATGGATACCCTTTACAAATTAAAGTAGAATGACATTCCTATAAATTATACTGACTACAAAGCTCAAACCTGATAGGTAGCAATCACGTTCACTGACCAAAACAACTATTAGCTGTATCTCTGATTGCCGCTACCCGTCATTTTTGTTTTCGGACAAAATGAGTCAACTAGCGTATAACCTAGTGTTCCGACATTAAGGAACGTCAGGCAGCTTTATGTCTACATCGACCAAATCAACTCGACAAAAATATCCTTAATGGAAAATAATTATCTGCCACAAGTCTTGCGTGTGGCGGTAGCAGACTATCAGTCTGTGTAGTCTGGTATTTTCTATTAATGTGATGGAAGCACGTTTGGGGCATAGCCCAAGTTCACTGCTGGTGCATTGTGGGACGTTGATTATTTCGTGACAAGTCTCATTCAGCATGATAACACTCACGATACCTTAAGTGACTTAGAGGTTAACGATACAATGAACAACACCTTAATCATAACCGTACACGACCACATCGAACCAAATAAAGCTGCTGCTTAAGAAATTGTCCCAAATCATAGCTCAACACAATCGTATTACAAATATCTAAGGCGCCATGCGACAACGCCATATACGAAAAGGAGCCTGAACTCATCCTAATCTTAGGTGAAAAATATGCAACCAGCAAAAATGAGATACTGTCAGCATCGGACAAGGCATCACCGTCGGCTGCAATGGACAAATTAACAAAAGACGAAATAATAGCCAGTGGAAGAACCCATGCAATTGAAATATTATGAAAACTCTCGCAATGATGTCATCATAAGCCGTTTGCTGTCAATTCAGCCGGCGGAAACACATCCAAAACTTGAATAAAATCCCATTTGCTGGACTGACTTATTTGAAACATGGAGGTCTATCTACGTTCGGATAGTTGAAAGTTCGAAATAGTAAAACAAGTGCGGATTTGGCTTAATAGTTTGATCTCGTTGCCAACCATGCCATTTTTATCTCAAAGATAGGTCAATAAAATACAAACATTCTTTTTAAGATTGCGTGAATGATTATGATTCAAAAAAGGCCTTTCTTAATAAGAGAAAATTAAAAAGAACGAAACTTTATTAACGGCTATAAACCTCTTGAGAAGCATTTTGCCACAATTCCCAGGATGCAGGCTTTTTAAAGCTGGACAAATAATTCTAATGTGACATGCGAAATGGCTGCAATTACCAAATTCCTAGGGAACATACAATGTCGTACAACACATTTACTGCTTGAATTCGCATATCGTCATGCTTTTATCTTTTATGCTCGAGTGGAAACATAATGTCATGTAGATTTAAGTTCCATCAAGTCATAATTCAAGGTCAAGGTTAAGCATCATTGCGCTGCTGTCAAGTAGTTAACGATTGCAAATAAGGCGGTAATTACAGTTCCCGTGGACATTTTTGTTCACATGAGCATAGGTACAAATGAGCTTTGGGTATGGTCTTTCTCTTAACATGAATCTTCCACTACTTTCAAACTCTTTTGGGAAACATTGTCCAAATTCAATTAATGTTGCAATATATGAACATATATACAAACAGATTTCTACCCGACATAAAATAATGCCGCCGATACTACAATAAAACCTTGACACTACGCGTTCTCCATAATATATTTAATCACATGTGACAAGAAGCATCATCCTTTTATGTAAAGATCATGTTAGAAGCAACAAAACAACATATTTTGGAACAATATTCTCTTACCGATCAAGCATGCAACTGATGCTGTTCTGCCATCCAGTTTATTTTCATTGCGATAGTAACATGAACTTAATTATAATTATTTTTTTCACAGCATGAAACAATTTAACAAATTTGATAAAGCAATGCTTGAACACAAGCCTTTAAAGTTTACACTAGTGAGGCTGATTTGCTATCAAATATAAAGAGTGTTACGAACATCAGCAAAACCTTTAAAATCTATCTATACTAACTGTACTAACCGAATTATATTCCATGAGATAGCAGCCCCAAGATGACAAAAGTTTATGTAACTCATTATCATGACTTTTGCGTTGTATAACAGAGCATATAGATGTGAGTTGATCAATTCCGGTAGGTTCACTTGCATTAAACATTGCAGCATGTTCGTTGAAAATGCGACTTTCAAAAAACAAACAAACATCCACCATACTGTACGAGGAAATCTGTATTTCGTTTATACAGGTCTGTGCCTAAAATACACATTCTAGTCTTACATGATATCAGCTTATCATCATTGCAAAGGATCACATATAACAAATGGTGGAATTTACACAATCAACAAGGTATACAATGTACATATATAATATAGTGACATCTAGAAAGGACATCTTCTCAAACATCCATTAAACATATGTTGAAAGTTCACCACAACCATTATAGCAGCACGCCCTTTAAGAAGAAAGAACTGATGCTGATCGATCATCTACTATTGTTATCATTAATAAACAAAACCAGGATTTTGGTTAGAATTCTGGTGCACGTTCTCAGATTTACTTCAGAGTTGTGTTGTAATAGTGATTTTTTAGATTATAATGGCAATATTTCAGCAATGTTTGAAGCTGAAAACAATTATACTAATCGAATATAAATATAATTATCAAACGAAGAACTTTTAATGAAAATAGTACATGAACATATTATTACGGTGTATGCTGCTGTCATTCCTCGTAGCCCATGTCCTTGGTGGAGATCTATCTATCTATCTATCTATCTATCTATCTATATATATATATATATATATATATATATATATATATATATATATATATATATATCATCGGAACGTTCTGCTAGTACTTTCTTAGAATATATATATGTACTTGGCAAATGCATTAATGTGTACAAGCAAAAGCTTATCAGAATCTCCAGAAAACCGTGGAACTATTAGATAGTGCATTTACATTTAAAACTTATTTTTGCTGAGTTTATAAACTATTTTCTCCTTGAAAATACTAAGAACATATTTCTGTCACATGATTAAGCGTATAATTTTATTTAATATTTTTTAAATCATAAACATTCAAAACTGGTTTAATGTTTAGTACTCACTATATTTAGTCTTACATACATTCTGAAATTTTAGAACAACATACATTCTGAAATTTGTAAACAAACTTTAAACAAATTTCAGAACATT
The DNA here is from genome assembly GCA_028554795.2 of Sinohyriopsis cumingii. Lineage (NCBI taxonomy): Eukaryota > Metazoa > Mollusca > Bivalvia > Unionida > Unionidae > Sinohyriopsis > Sinohyriopsis cumingii. Next base: position 66,508,028 of record CM068828.1, read on the forward strand.
GTTACTATTTGAAAATTATTTTAAAATTAGTAGGAAATGAGCCTAAAAAATAATCAATAAATCAATATCAAAAACAAATCCTGGAATGTATTCAAAGAAGAAACACAATATTGAATCATATACATATTAATATGGTATGCATTCAGTATACCGTTAGCAATTTACAACCAATAATAGGCGATTCGTACGTACGATAAGAGAAGAGAGTAGATGATTTCGAATAGGAGTGACCATTTTTCTGCGAATTTTAGTTCCCTGACACAACTGATTTAAGCTACAGCATTGATAAAGATAGGGTCAGAAATTTAATCTTGTTCGCTTGAAGCAATAATAATGTCGGTTATTGAATGCCTGCAAATATTGCACAGACCACAACGTTGCATTGATCTTCTTTAATACTGTAATAAGTTGTTTCAAATTGGGTTTTGTTACATCACCAATGTTCACTTCTATCTTCTTCCTACTTTTTCAGAGGTCGGTTTAGGTTCTAACTGCACACAGCCAGATTCATGTGCTGATGCTAATGCTGTGTGTAGTAATGGGAACACTTGCATATGTGGGCCAGGATACTATGACAGCAATGGTGATTTAAGTGCAGGAGGAATATGCATGCAGAGTAAGTTTATGTGACGTTTGTATCAATTTCATTGTGAAAGGAAATGTATTTTGATTATCACAGCTAATTTTATACAGCAGTCATTTCAACTGCTGTACAGCAGGTTTCCTCTTATACTTTGAAACTATTAGTTTGTTTATCTCGTTATATATGTCTTAATAATTAATCGTTGTAATCATCTTGCCTTTGTGTCTCAACATTTGTTGAATCAGATTACTTAGATTGGTCACGATTTTCTTCTAGCTATCGACATCAACTGTGAATTAAAGGTCTATAAAGATCAGTATTTCAATTTAGCACAAAAGTACATACTCAACGACAGCAAAATCTCGCTTATGCGATGTTGTCTTGTTCTTGTTTAAATCTTGTTAAAGTGAATACTGGCATAAAAGTCTATTTCTACGAAGCCCCTGCATTATTCGATATGGATTGTGTTCTTTAAAGCAATCTTTTATGGAAAAAATCTAACTCTAAAACTTTTCAAACTCTGCTCAACATTATTTGACAACATGTACCTCATGTACTTTGACAGCAGGACTTTAAATATCATGATTTGACATTTACTGTGACATGAATAATTCTAAAAAGTTTGAAACCATTAAATGTCCCCATGGATAATATCGTGTTCATCTCCTTTAATGGCCAAATGACCCATCGGTATGGACGTAACTCGTATTTCAATTTTGCTTTAATGGCCAAATGACATATCGGTATGTACGTAACTAAAACAAGCATTGTACGTTATTTTTAAACGGTCTCACAACAGGTTTGACATCGTTCAACTTAAACGTATCACCGCGTACTTCAATGAAAGCAATGAAACTTTATAAGACTTATGTTGACACGCTATCTTCTTCTAAGAAAGTGCTGGGAAGAAGCCAGCCAAATTAGATTGAAAGTATATTTCAAGCTGTGATTTATCGATTGCACAATTCATGTTGCTCTGCCGACAAGCATGACTGACTAAACACAATTAATACACACAAATAAGATGAGTTCCGTTTATAACTGTATAAAATAATTTAACCAAATCTGACAAAAGAACATTCTGGGATCAAAGCATTTCAAAGATCTGCACTTATTATAATAACTCATTATTGCGTATGGCAATTGTTATTTATATTAGCAAAGCCATTAGAGTAACGCCTCCTAATGTGTCAACACCTCCGTTTGTTGCATCTTATTGGTGTCTCTAAGAAGAACATTACAATATTTCAATGAACAATGTTAAGTACCATTCGATTTTAACTAGTAATACTTAGAAAACAGCTTTAGATCGCATTAAGATAAACAAAATACCAAAAACAAGCCCACAGTTGTTATATAATTTCGTTTATGGTTTCTGTGTGGGAGGACAAAGCAATTATAATTAATTTCGCCGATTCCAAAATGGTTACTTTCACTAGCTTCCGGGTCGTTTTTAGAAACATCTGTGCGATCGTGAGGATATTTCATCAACCGGTTAGTGCCTTAGATAAGAATTCTAGTTTTGGTTGAAATTCTTTTATCGCCAGTGCCCTGGATTTTATACAATTCATGGACATTAAAGGAATATACAATGAGCACATTATGTGGTGGTAGCTTCAGATGCCTTTTTCTCGAAAACCGACCAACATTTTAGAACAAGCAGCTCTAAAAGCGGCATTACAAGTTTCCGAAAATTCTTCCTTTTGGTTTCATTGCATACTCAATTTTAAATCTCTGTAAATGTAATAAACCACTATAGCGTTTCTTCTTCTTATGATCTTCCCTTCCAAGTGATTTGCATGTATGGAGCAGACAGGTGAGCACTCTTTAATTTTCTTCAGTCTTGTTCCATTCGTTCCTTCACTAAGTTATAATGAAAATAAGCACACAATGGATCGAAATAGTTACATAATTAGGAAACCCTAGATTTACGCAAATTCCTAGTAAAATAAATAATCAATTACCAGGTTCACCATGCAATGTCCTGTTATTAATTGTAGTCGATTTTGATACTATAAATATATGTACTTAAGCTGAACAGTTTTTAATTAATACTTAAACTATAGAGGTACAAGGTACTGTCGACAATATCTGATCGGATAAACCTATTCACAAAACTCCTGAAAATATAATTAATAATTTAGTGCTCATTTTGAACATTGTAATGATTCTAAGGTTTAATTTGTGTCAGAGAAATAATGTGAAATAAATAATTTACGCAAACTAAACAAACAATTAATTGACCAATAACAAATCTAAAAATTTGGGAGACACATTACTGAAATTAAATTTCGAATGTCCTACCACAAGCACAAAATGTGTTTAATCTTCCGAATTAATTCCTATAGTTTTGAAAGTCCTGACTATTCCACAATTATGACATTCATAATATGTGCAATGATTTCTCAATAACTCCAAAATATTGTTCCAACAGTCCACGAGCAGTAAGTGATTCTATTAAAAAATTATATAAATAATTCCTCTATAATCATTGACAACAAATGGTTTCTAGAGATTGATCTAAATATAACTGAGATAGTGGTTTACCAAGTCCCAATTTATAATTGTTTTCACTTTATCTTAGTAATTCTAATGGAAAATTCTAATGAAATTGTCAACAAGTCTGTTTGTAGAGTAGCCAGATCTCTAAATGCTACATTGATATCCTATTTACAACGTACAAAAATCGACAAGATAGCTATGTAAAAATTTATTGAAGCACAAAGTCAATGTATAACAAGCACATACATTATCGTTTATTAATTCCTAAATAATCTTTAATGTCCAATCATAAGTCTAAGCTCACTGACCCGACGTCACCAGCGCGTACCTCAAGTTCTTTAAATTATCTCATAACGACTCCATGTTTTGCAAAATAGCTAATTGGGACTTATGTCACTTTAGTATCGCTAATATTGACTTATTAAACAGACTGGCGTATAGAACGAGTGATTGTCTTATTAAAATAAAGAATGAGTAGTAAATGAGGATCACTATGATCAGCACCAATTGATTGATTATTATCGGAATCAATGGGTACCTCATTAAACGACTGAGCAATGAACGTGTAAGCTACTGGAATTAATTACCAACTAACATCGTTAGTGAGAACTCATTTTTCTTTAGTTCTGGTAAATGCAGAATCAGAATGCAAATCTGGGATTTAACTTGCAACATAACCAATGTTTTGATCCGAAAATGAGTTATGAGCGGATTAACCACGATCGTATTGAACACAGTCTAAAATTGTGATAGTAGTTTGATATTGAAAATGCAAAAATTTATGAATCGAAGGTTAATTTATTACATGTATAGACAGAGTGATTCCGGGTAGATTTATCACAATTTACACATTTAAACTTTATCACAAACTCCACCAAATTCTGAGACTTTTACAAAGTGTGAATAGAATTAAAACTCATACTGATTCTATTAAAACTGTTTCAACCATTCAAAGCATTCTAAAAGTGTTTTAGTTTGCCTTTAATAAGTCAGTTGGAAATTTGCAATCTTTCATAATCAGCAAACATATAAAAGCATTAGGATCAAATGCACTGACTATTTCTTCCTTAAGAATAATTTTATACCTGTATTTGAACATTTTCAGACGGAATTCTGGAAAATCGATAAAAAGTCAGACATGGGCTTGAGGTTTTAGGATAAGGCTTCCAACAAACCAATGTTTATAATTGTATTATGGCAATGACATTCCTTTAAATGTGTACATTTCATGCCACTCCGTTTCAAATATAAAAATCTTGAATACATATATAACGAAATTAGTCTCATTCGAAATTTATGCAATTATTCTGCTATCTCAACAAATCTGAATGCATTAATGCATTAAAGAAAAAACTCACCTTAGAGTACGTCGTCTTCATAAGAAGACAACAAATGTGCCAACTGAATCCTTTAACGGCATGACTCCCCCATACGTGCTAAGCATGTATTGTATCATGTTGTAGTTCCCAAGAAGATAGTAAATATATTGTCTCTACTCTTTTCTAAGGATCTATTAAAAGTTGACGATTTTAGCATTATTGAATACAAAAATGTTCTAAATCCTAAACAGAAAATTGAAATTCCATTGAAATCATTCTAGTGGATACTGCGTTGGATGACAAATAAACAGGTGTGATTAAGCCGATTACAGAAAGGCACTCCCCCTAAAATGCTCAGTTATGTGGTGGCAATTTAACCATTTTAAACCACGAAACTGTAATTTCGGTTAATCTGAAGATATTACAACTGTAGATGAGTGCCTAATATAATCTTTTGATTTTGGTTTCCTCATCATGTATTTTTGGTTAGATGTCATCCATTTGTAGGATCACAATTGTACTTGCGCCTCTAGTTTCACTTGTTCGTTTTTGTATATGAAATGGAAACAATCAACGAATGGATGAGGATCAAATTTATGATTATGAATACAGTTGTCAAAAGAATAACTTCTAATTAAATTAAACTTGACGATAGTTGGCTTTATCGTGTACAGTTGTGTCATCGGTTTTGCACATTCTCAACGTTTAAGCATATATCATGGAACTGCATACAAATGCAGGAACATTTTTGTTATATACCTATTTTGTCTTCTACCTTAGGCTTAATAAAATAATACACTACAAGAAACAGATTAATTTATGATGCATTTCAAAATGCATCACAGCCGTAACTGCATCAATACACAGTAACAATATTAATGCAGACATAGCTCCTCCCACGGACATTTGAACACAGCATTATTTTAAAAATGTTATTGCTTTGGTCTTGTTAAAGTTGAAAACTAGAATCATATTTTTGAATAAATGAGCGTTCAAACAACGTTTTTAACTGGTCTGGAATGTTTTGATATTAGTTTTTTTTTTTTTTTTTTGCTGATTCAACTCGATGATGCTTTTCTGATGTTGATGGACCGGATTTTTTATTGCTGAGTCAATTCAGTACGCTGTGCAGGTGATTTGAGCACTGGACTGGCATTGAATCGACCACACCTATGTTTCTGTTCCGTCATTGATTGTTTGGAATCATAATGTGCGAAAAATATTAACTCTTTTAAGTGAAATTATATACAAAGACGATATGGAATATCACATATCTGATTTTGATTGCTGCAAGGAGCCTGTGAATTCGGTTAGAAATTTAATCATAATTACAGTACACTTTTGCTGTGTGTATCAAGCTTTGTAACGAATGATATGGGTCATGTCATTCAGATTTGCAGATCAAACTAACAAAGTATATTTTAATGAAATTCAATATGCATAAATGAAACTATATTTATTGTCATATTTATTACCAAGCGAAGAAGACATGTTTATGCCCTGTTACTTGCATGTTCGCTATCGGAGGAACCCCAGGTATAACCTGTGTGGTTCCTTTTGCTTTCCTAACATTGTATCAAACTAGGTAAACGGGGGAAATGGCAAAGCAGCTCTTGTGTGATAGTTGATTTAGCCAGCGAAACAAATATTTCTCCGTCATATTTGGTCATTGGATCTGATGCTGTTAGTTTCCTACCGGAATCATGAATTGAGTTGTTATCGAATTTACTGTTTTGACTGACTTGTAGAGTGATTTGTCTCTGATATGCGCTTGCCCTCGGCCTCAATATTCTTTTCTATGCTATTTGTGTAGACCCTAGAGAGCATCTCTCGTAGTCTGAACAATATCCTTTTGCACAAAGTTACGAAACATTCTCCAAAATAACTGTTCCAGTCATCAGAATGGTATTTACATTTATTGCGTCTCTGACGTTTGTGGTGACATAAGGAATATCACGTTCATTCTCTTGCTTGCTTGAACGTTTCGTTTGTGACTCAGTGAACATGTCAACATCATTGAGTTTGTCATATCTACTTTCAAATGGACAAAATAGCTTATTTAGTTCATTCACAAAGAAATCCAATCAACCAAAAGCTAACTCGTCTACTACATGAGTATATATGGCTTGTTTACAAAGTAATGCCAGATCCCATTATACTATTTTAGGCACACTTATCGTGCAGTATGAAGCGTGTAGCATGGGAAAATACTGCAAGATTCTGACAACATGATATTAACGGAGAAAATATAAGCTTATAATAATAGGTTCAATAGTATCGCATGTTATGACATCGGTATGCCTTTATATTACTTATAAATAAAGTCTGCGACATTCAATATCTTAAAAGAACATATAATACATACATTCTGTCATGCCACCGTTCTCTTTGTTTTCTCTTCTGTCCCCCCCCCCCACTCCTTTTAACAAAAAATAACGTCATTCCAGATTACTTATCGTAATTCGCGTAATTTCAAGGAAAAGAAAAACTAAATTGGCAATTTCCGATGAATTGAAACGGAAATAAGAAAACAATCCGAACGTGGATCTCCGAAGTTTTCGGATGTAACCATATATGGTATGGATGCTGCAGCCGAATATTTAGAACATAATTAAAATGGCGACAGAAAGACAATACAACATGTGGTCCGTCGAAGATGTGGGGATATGGCTGACTTCGGTCGGCCTGGAGTCAGCTGTGGCTAATTTTAGAGGCGAGAACTTGACCATAGACAGATACAAGGTTGGGACTTTTTCAGCCTCAGAATTAACTTTGAAAATCGTACATTTGAAACTCCGCAAACTTAAAAAGGTCCCCTTCTCTTAGCTTCCGTTTGATTGGTAAGAACTATTTGTCTAACAAGCATGTGCTTCCGAACAAAACAGAACTAAAAAAAAACACGACCATGAAAAATAAACCGGATTACGCACTTTCTCACGCGATTTCACGTGACCTTTTAAGCTAAACTGTGCGTAGCATAATAAATTTTGTACCGATGTTCATCTCAGGCATTCGAGTTTGTATGCATACTAAAATTTACTATTATACATTTATGGAATGCCTGGCCATTTTCCCACGCTACAGGTCGATATGGCCATGATCGCGCCCACTTAAGATGCAAGTGACTTACTCTTGCATTCTGCTATCTGCTTAATTTTTTTCTTATTTCAGACGACGGATTAGGATCACGCCATAACAAAACATGCACATTAGGTACGTTTACGATGGAACAGTTAGACTGAGCTCTGAAATTTTCATCATACTCTAATGTCTTTTAAATATATCCTCTTGTATGATCTTCAGGTATCACCATAACATTTGGAAACGTATCGTATTATTAACAGCTCTTTCAATGCTCTGTGCAGTAGTTCATTCCATTTAAGTCCTGTTTGCAAAAGTAGTCAGTAATTTAGACCCTTCTGCTAGCATCCATTCATAACCAGTGTATGTCTACTTTGCTTACCCATTATATTTATAATCATGATGCATACAGCTGCGTCATTTTCATTTGTACATTACCTTCCATACAGATTGGTGACTCAAAAGATCAAATACAAACGGAACAGGGGGACAAAGTTAACATCCGGAAGGCAGTTCAGTACTTAAAGTTTATGGATCTGACATTGTCCGTTATCTTGAATCGTCTTAAAGCCTCTGTACTAGTGCCTACAGAACACACCAGTGACCATACTGGAACAAAGGCCTTTTGAGTGCCAATTATGCCGATCAGGACTCATATATTGCAGCCTCAACTCTAAATATAGACCATTTAAACATGCCTCTTTCCAATATTAAATAAACATAACTTATTACAATCGTACAGACAGAACATTGGCATGGATGAATTTATATATACCATCCCAATCCTCTATCTTTTAATAATATAACTTTTGACAACACGGACCGTTCCATATAGCATCCTGTCGTACTGTATTGCACATACTAAATGAAGCTCATCTGACGTTTCAAATGTGTGACTCTACTGGGAAACACAAGAATATTCAAATGTCACAAAGCATCATGCTAGCATATTTATCTTTTGATGAGAGGTCACCTCGATGTTTTGAATTCTCAGATCTATTTGCACCTATTGTTTCAATTGTCTTAAAGTAGAAACTTGACACATTATATATGAAAACTCGAAATTACATAGATTCATACATATTTGTACGTTATGTCTAACACAACCACTACTCATAATTTTACGACATTTTGTAAGAATAAATCAAATTATTTACAACTGAATTTATATTGATTGAATTGTTTTATTATTTATATGACTCGCTCCAGAATAAAGATAATGACAATGTGCATAATTTCTCAATCGTGCATCAAACAAAAAAGTGAAGGAAAAAGCAAACTATCGGAATCGCTGAAGTTTTCTTAAAGACTATCTACAAAATTCAGAAAATATGGACACTTTCTTAGCTGTGCCATAGCAATGTTTTAAACCTTTTCATTTAAGGCTTAGAAAGATCTGAACATATCAAAGATAAGTGTCAAGTCGTACGATATGTTTCAGACATATTCCATGGGAATAAAATCCTATCGGAATTTTTTTATTATTATCAGACATTTTGAGCCAAAATGTAGAAACATTTCAGGCAGTTTAAAATCCCAAAAAGTTTTGTATTGTTTATGATTGTTGGAAGCAATGGTAAAGCTAAGCATAGAAAGTGTCTATGAACTGTAAGCTCAATAATGTTGCATTTACATAAAAAGAATGATGTCATTAGTTGTCAACGTTATTATTATTCATTAAAGATGGTTGATCTCAATCAATTTCTTCTTCTCTTTTCAGCAAGGGAAATATGATTTAACTGTCGCTTTCCTTATTACTGTCCTAATGGTTATTGTGATAACGGTGAGAGATGTGCATGTTTGGCAGCTTACTATGACAGCAACGGTGTCATCAATGCAGGCGGAACATGTATGATAAGTAAGTTTACGTGACGTGTGTAGCAACTAGATTGAGATCGGAAATATATTTCATTCTCAAAGTTTGTTTTGGGCTTTCGAAGGATTCTCATATGCTGTACAGCAGGTTTCACAATACTCTTTACAAATGGTATCATATATATTATTTCTCTCTTTGAAGGCTGCCTAAACCACTAAATCCTTCTTTTTTTAAAATTCCGTTTCACCCTGAACTCTCACATACCCCTAAAACAAAGAACGCGACACAAAGGTGGACAAGTTTAAAGACTATGGCGGCAATCCCTTCCCCTCCCAGTAAAATAACCACCCTTTCCACGGTCACAAACATCATTTCGTATTTCTCGTAATTGGAGAGAGCGTGTAAAAATCAGAAATCATTACCAATGGAGAATATCAGAGATATCGTACGTTTGTTGAGGGCGTGGTTGGTTGGTTGGGGTACTAAGTAGAAATCTTGCTTCGTGGCATCACATCCATCTTAAGTCTTTCTGGCATACTGCTCGCCGTTCATTGATCTAATCCCGATATTATGTGCGCTTGCTGGTGTACTCAGACTCAGAAGCTGGGTTACCTTTGTTCGCCTTGTCATGTCAAGCACGTTCGATATCAGCATCGTTTGAGTTTTGCGTGGAAGAAAGATCGTTTGAGTCTTCCAATTACTAAAGCGTTCTCAATTGACCTGTCAACCACACAGTCACGGTGGCCATTATATTGGCGTAATTAATTATATTAGAATAAATGGGATCGTGTCTAATTAGTATATTCCGCGCCCGAAGACTTAGTGATATAATATCAACACACTTTGAACCGGTTAAGTTATCCAAGGGTTCCAGATTTCATTCTAGCACACGCTTAATAATCATTGATTCCCACAGAGATTGACCTTCGAGTATGCACCCAGGTCCTAAAGGATTTTCAAAATCCTTTGTTTACTGTTGCGCGCAAGTTCGGCGGTTGACAACTTTATGTTGTTTACAAATACTAAACACACACTAACTATTCCATATAAAACCTTATAACCTTCTTGAAGATGAATATAATTTTGTCTCTGAATGCACTTTGAATAAAAATCTGAATCAAACATGCATATAAATATTTCAAAACTAGACCGAATTTATTTAAGTTTATCTAACTTTTAAATACGATGAGCAGCAGAATTTGTAACAATTTGGCCATTACATTTACAAAGATTTTGATCATATCAATCAACTTTCTGAAGCGTGTGTGGTTGATAAATTCATTTACTTCTGGGCGCTCCTTGACTTCCACCGTATAGTTCTCATATAGTGTATACGTATAATAAGTCGTCGTCTGTAAAAGAAGAAAAGTGCCAGCCACGATGTCTGCTGCAAGCAGGTTAATGTCATTAAAACTGTTTCTTTTAGATTGCACACAAACGATATCAATTGTTTGAAGCTATAGTTTGGAATGATAATCCCATTTACTCAGTGTGTGAATGTTCCGTGTACGAGATAGGTGGCTTTGTCGTCTTTCCCTTTTTCTTCCAATTTTTCATGGTGCAACTAGACGAATGTCCTTCTAAAAACAAAGTGTTTTGTTTCTAGTTTGTTAAGACTCAAAGCCATGTGGGAGGATTTCTCGTGAGTAGTATTGATAAGTATTATATTTAGTTATTATTTGCAGACTGATGTCAAATAAACACACTATTATATGTGTTCATGTCTCCAATGTAAATTTAGCTCTACGATTGCACGCGTTGATACAACCCCCTTTTCTTTTCTTTTTTCCGTTTCCTGCTATTGATATGATTTCATCCTGACTCATACCTGTGATAATAATTCCGTCTAATCAGCAACAGGATGTGCCAGGTGGACAACATTTCTGTGCAAGTGATCGGGGTAATTCTTCGTGTTTCTTCCTCTCTTCCATTTTATATATATATGAAAGCTGTAGATTGTCCTTAAACTTGCAGCACAATGAGTCGTTAAATTCCAGTTTGTTCAGCATTAAAACTGCTGGTTGATACAGGCTGCGATATAAATGCATTCATCCTGGCTCATACCTATGATAATAAATCCATCTAATTAGCATCGGGATGTGCCAGGTGGACAGCATTTCTATTCCAGAGAAAGGGTGATCCTTCGTCGTGTCTATTGTCCTCTTCTATTGCATACATGTGTGCTGTAGATTGTCCTTAAACGTCCGACACTTTGATTCGGTAAATTCCAGTTTCTTTAGCAACAAATCTGTCCTGGATGATTAAGGACATGGTCAGTTTAGCGGCTATCTTTTGCAAGAGTCCTACTGCGGAATTGACCTTGATAAAAGGTAATGCTTCCACTTCATACTGGTAGGAATAATTTCATCGAATTAACACTACAGTGTACCCGAGGTAGGACTGCTTCGTTTAAAACATGACGAATGAATTTGGTTCCTTAATCTTAAGGATGATATTAATAACTTCGAAATCGTGTTTGCCTTCCAACACCGAAGTATGCATTCATTTAAAATTGTATTATATACTGGAATGATTTGATATCGCCTACCCTGACATAGGATGAATATAGAAAGCACAGTGTGAAACATTTGGAAGCCTTACAAACACAACAAAAAAACAAAACAACACGGTGAGCAATGTTTGATTGTTTCAATAAATCAACATATTCACTAAATGCTAGATCCAACCTAATGATATTATCTATTATAATAACAAAGAGAATAATCTTTTTGTTGTCAGCAGACACTAAACCTATGGACGTTTTTAGAAATTAAAGAGATGATTCATTTATATTTCCAATAAAATATTGGCATCAGATAGAACCAGATGAACCTTCTACAAATTAATAAATAAATGCTGATACGGACGTAACAAATTGCAATGCCCAGTTGTACTGAAGAAATTTTTATAAGTGTTATTATCCAACTAGTTGTCTTTTAAAAGACTCTCGACAGTGCATAATTATAAAGAAATTACGTTTTAAAATTATGATGATTAAAATTAAAAATTGATGATGTGAGTTAAAAAGGAGAAACAAGAAAACTGAACTGCATCCAGTTTGTAAACATTTTCGTTGGTTTTCCTCAAGGGGACAATTGTTTTCCTTATTTGAATTTATCAGTAGTAATTTTAGGAATTATGGCTCGAAACAATTAACGATCGTAATGAGTAGAACTGGATATCACTAGAAGGTGTATGCAGCAGTAGTTCGAAACTTATGATGGTATTCCACATTTTAATTAGGGATAATACATTTACCTCGAAGATATATTGAGCTATATCACATTCCGTACAAAATGGAATAGCTTATTTAGTTACATATATCAATACTAGTGATGATATCATAAATTGTGCTAACGGGTTTGTAAAAGTATGGTTTTGATATTGGATATAAGTTTATATAAATGAACATTTCCCATGTGCGTATGCTTATTTCCAATACATATTTAGCATGAATTAATTAAACACTCTTTCTAGTTGCAAAGCTGATATAGAAATTCATTCCATTCGGCACAAACTAGTAATGACAATTCCATCCAATCAACACCAGGATGTGCCAGATGGAGAACATTTCTTTTTCAACAAAGAATGAAAGTATACTTTAGTCGTGTTTCTTGTGTGTTTTTTTCTTCCAAAGATGTCTATGCGAATCCAGGGCTAAATTGTTTTTGTGTCAACATGTATGCATGCACTTGAGAGAGGATTCACAACTGATGAAAATCTAAAAGAGCGTGTTCCACTGAAACTGATTCTTCGTCACTTTCGACCACAGCTATCAATACCAGGTAGCTGGTAGGAAATTTTACCAAGGATTATCTTGTTATTGATTTATGTTGATTTCGATCAATCATTTGCAATTGCTTATGATTATTTAAAATATAGATTTGGCGGTATGACTACTTGTGGCATATGCTAGAGATGACAATATAGTCCAACCATCACCAGTATGTACCAGACAGACAATGTGTTACTTCCACATCGAGACATTTATTCCATGTACCAGATTTACATTATTGACAGATGAAAATATCAAATAAATCGTTCCAGATATATATTATTTCGTTCTTGTTCTCTTAAATTTATGTAAACAGTATTATGTCCCTAAGCTTCCATCACAGACATAGATAAAAAAAAATATTTCATATTTTAATCGAGGACAACGTGAGTTGGAGAGACAAATCGATGAAAATCTGGAACAACGATCTTTCCTGACAATCTTCTACCACATTTATATCATGCATGTAATGAATCAAAAACACTGCCAGGAGGTTCTCTGGTGTGAAATTTTGATGCATCTTGTTTTTAATGGATAATAGTTTGCTATGAATCAAAATTTCGCACGTGCGTATGCTAATATCCAATGCCAATATACGACCGTGTGGACAGATTACACTCCTTTTCCAATTGAATAGCTGCTATATAAATGTTTTCCTCCCGGCTCACATCTGTGATAATAGTTTCATTCAACTATCAACAGAATGTGCCAGGTTGACAACATTTCTGATCCTAAAAATATGAGATATAGATTATTTTCGGTTCATAGTTATCTTCCTCTGATGAAAATGTGAAACTACTTCCTCCTAGGCCCTAGGCCCTCCCTTCTGTACTATCCTTCTAGTTCTGAAGATAAAACTTTGTCAGTCTAAGGCATACACGTGATATGTTTTGTTGTGTATTGTTAATTGCATAGCAAACGATAAGTATGATTATCTCCGATGTACAGTTAGCTATACGACTGTATGAATAAAGCTCCTGTTCTAAATGAATAGCTTCTAGAAGAATGATTTCCTCCTGGCTATATCTGTAATACTATTTTTGATTCAATTATCACCAGACTATGCAAGCTGGAAAACATTTCCGATCCCACTTATCCATTCAAATCCAGGAGTTATGTTCAGTTCTACTTGTATCAACTGAATTGCCATGTTCTTAGATGTAATATTCAAGAAATAAAAGTTTGATGTATGACTGCATGCAGAGATAAACATTTTGTTTGCTAGTTAGATAGCTGATATAGAAATACTTTCCTTTTGGCACATACTAGAGATGATTATTCAGTTCAATCAGCACCAGAATGTGCCATATGGTGTATATTTCTCTTCCGGCAGGAAAGAGAGTATCTTTTCCTGTTTCTTCCTCTTCCCGTTTGTCCATTCAAATTCAAGAGTTCAGGTATGATATACTTGTATCAGCTTGAAGGCAAGTAATTATATGTACTTTCAACGGACGAAAGTGGCATACAACGTTTTCCTCGGCAACTGTTCGTTTTTCCTCTTTTTCGCCATGGTGGTCATTAAGCTATAATAGTATCAAGTGGTCCTCTGTTGATAAATATTGAAATGCATTGATTTCTTTTTTGGTTGTCATTTGATAACAACCATCCGTTTTCTATTTCAGATGCATATCTCAAATGTGAATTTACAATTATGACTGCATCCACTGATAAATATCTTTTTCTACTTAGATAGCTGATATAGGGATACTTTCCTTCTGGCACATACTAGTGATGATAATTCAATCGTATCAGCACCATAATGTTCCAGATTGACAAATGTCCCTTTCAGAGAGTGACACAGAGAAAGAACTTATTTATGATTCCAGGTCTCTTCCGTTTTGTTTCCATCTGCAAGCAGGTTAATGTCAATTAAACGTTTTTTTTAGAGTGCACACAAACGATATCAATTGTTTGAAGCTATAGTTTGGAATGATAATCCCCTTTACTCAGTGTGTGATTGTTCCGTGTACGAGATAGGTGGCTTTGTTGTCTTTCCCTTTTTCTTCCAATTTTTTTTCATGGTGCAACTAGACGAATATCCTTCCTAAAACAAAGAGGTTTTGTTTATAGTTTGTTAAGACTCAAAGCCATGTGGGAGGATTTCTCGTGAGTAGTATTGATAAGTATTATATTTTGTTATTATTTGTAGATTGATGTCAAATAAACGCACTATTATATGTGTTCATGTCTCCAATGTAAATTTATCTATACGACTGCACGCGTTGATACAACCCCCTTATATTTTCTTTTTCCGTTTGCTGCTATTGAAATGATTTCAGCCTGGCTCATACCTGTGCTAAAAATTCCGTCGAATCAGTAACAAGATGTGCCAGGGGGACAACATTTCTGTGCCAGTGATGGGGGTAATTCTTCGTGTTTCTTCCTCTCGTCCATTTTCTATGTATGAAAGTTGTAGATTGTCCTTAAACTTGCAACACAATGATTCGCTAAATTCCAGTTTGTTCAGCATTAAAACTGTGCTGGATGATACAGGCTGCGATATAAATGCATTTATCCTGGCTCATACCTTTGATCATAATTTACCTCGACGATTTATTGAGCTATATCACATTCTGTACGAAATGGAATAGCTTGTTTATTTACATTTATCAATACTTTTCTCCTTGTGTATACTAGTTTTGATCTTTGTTTTGATTATTATGTTGATATCGATCAACCATTTGCAATTGCAATTATTTAAAATATAGATCTGGCGATATGACTGCTTGTGGCATGTACTAATGATGACAATACCGTACAACCATTACCAGTATGTACCATTCAGACAATATATTATTTCCACATAGAGAAATGTATTCCATGTACCAGATTTACAATTATTAACAGCTGAAAATATGACTCAATTACTGCATTAATTGTTCAAAACTTTTTCCCAAATTGATTAACTGCTTATGTCGCCGTAGAGGCTTGTTTGAAACATGATGAATGAATTTAATTCCTTAATATCAAGGTTGGCATTAATAATTTTAAAATGGTCTTTACCCTTCCAACACCAGAGTGTACATTCATTTAAAATTACATTACTTACTGCGAAGATGTGACATCACCTAAATTGACATGGGTATACAAAAGCACAGGGAGAAGTGTTTCGATACCTTAGAATCAATGGAACCAGCAAAATCAACGTTTGATAGTTTTAACAAATTAACATATTCACTAAATGCTGGTTTCAACCAAGTGATATTATTTATATGAATAAAGAAGAGAAATGTCTTATTGTGCCAGTTGAAACTAAATCTATAGAATTTTGAAAATTATAGTAGTACTAAAGAAAATATTATTCAACTAGTTGCCTTTCTGCCTTTCTATTGCTGTGATTAAAATTAAATATTGATTGATAAGATATAATTTAATAGAAAAATTAACTTTAAATTGTACATTGGTTTTCCTCAAGGGGAAAAACTTTATCCTTATTATTGGTTTAGTAGTAATTTCAATAATATTGGTTCGGAAAAATAATGCTGAATGCTGTGTAAAACGAGAAAGTATATACATAGATAGTTCTCAACATAGCGCGAAACGTATCATGGTATGCCACATGTAAACGATGGATCCTAAAGTTTATGTTCTCGTTCTGTCAATTGCTAAACAAATATATTGCTTTGATTTATCGGGAAATAACAACATGCATACATTATATTATGTAGCAAATATTATTTTGCAATCAAAGAAATTATAATTTCTCCGCTCAAAAGAAATTCACAGCCCACACTACCTAAAATTAAATTATCTAAAACTATAGCGGACATTTTCTGATTAAAGTGGGTGTGCAAATTATATAAATAAAATAAACTAGGTGGACCAATAATTGGATAAAATCCTATATTGATCAAATATACCGGCCTAATATATGTATGAGAACCCTTTTAATGTATTTCATGTCTCATGAGGCAGAGTATCCAACATGATTAGTGAATAAAATATTGTCCGAAAGGTGGTACCTACAAATATATATTAAATGTAAACAGGCTTAAAGATACGTAGTGGAGAAAAATAGCTTTACCTATTATGGTCTGTATCTTATATTATTATTTGTTATTAATGTGAATTGTTGTAGAAGTTGTACTATGAAATTCACCGAAGCTAGTGCTCCCTGCAAAAGACACTGTGCTGAAATTAGTGAGGGTGACAAAAATAGGAAGTGTTCACACTGAAACCTACAAACCACATGTGTCATTTATCAGTGAGGGTCGGTAAACATTAATCGCATTTGCTCAAAAAGCATTCAAAGAAGTTACGAAAATTTCAAACTCAAAATCAGAAATGAACTGCTGGTGTAAATATTTTAGGATGATAATCAGCCTTAACAATACATGTACCTAACGAATTAACATACACTGCAAATAAATAATACATACTCATTATAAATCCGAAATTCCTTGGACCATAATTATATTATGATTCTTAAAAATGAAAATTGCTATTAATATCAAGTCGTTTCGAAATTATTCGAGAATAAAATAACATTAAAGTAAATGATGATGGAAACTACTGAATTATCCTCAATTTCCCCGTTACCTTTACATCGTCAGAATCGTGCAGTATTACACGATACTGAAACTGCGCCAATCTACATAGCATTCACGTGCATAAAGGAATTACTTTCTATTGTAAACAAACAATGGACGCAAACACTTTTGATTTGTAAACAAATCATGTACACTCGCGTAAGAGGCGCTTTACGTTGTTGTTGTTTAAATTTGTTTCTGAATGAACTCAAACCAGATGTTTCATGGACTGCTACATACCAGCTGCTTTGGCACATTCCGCGTTTATACAATGTTTCGGATTTGGACTAGCCACAGTATACAACAGACGCAAGAAAAGGTCCTTACAAAAAACATACAAGTGACAAATCATATACTATCTAATTTAGCTGGTGATAAGAATGGCAAAAGAAATATACTGAGTTTTACTCCCTGAATCTCCTCAAAATGTACATTCTTACTTATGCAAATACGAATTACATGAGCCATGTCATAGGTTCTGAATCTTTATTACACATTGCGAAATTGTACTGTAATTTCGATGATAAATGAAATTACATCCTCCTTACTGCACTCAAAATACATTAAATTTCATAGCGTCGTTTTGCAATTTCCCACATTATGATTTCAAACATTCAGTGACAGAAACAGAAACACATTTATAGATGTCAACAAGCTTCTCACTAGCTACTTCAATACCATGTATTTCATGTGGAATTTTCACATACAAATCCAGTCCATAATCACGACATGTCGTAGAATCGAACATAAATACCAAAGTATATTCATTCCAGTTCAATCAAATGGAAAAGTTGTTACAATGCACATTCATTCCCAATATGACTCCAGATTTCATATTTTAACTAGATGCGACATTTTCTTTCGAAAGTTACGTAGAGCGCACGACTACGACTAAGTCCAAATTTATCTGGGCGCAGTAATAATGTTGTTGTTTTAGTGCAATGATGAATATGCGCTTGTGTATTTAGTTTGGAATAAAGCATACATTCCTTTACGTTGTCGTTTGTATTTTGTTTATATAATTAAGTCTTAAGTAATATTTTAAAAAGTGAGCATATGATAAAAATGTTACTGCTTTTGTCGAATGGATATACTGCACTCCCAATGTTGTGCAGTATTCCCATACAAATGCCGTAACCTACAATTACAGGTACAGTGAAAAAGTAACAGTCTGCGGTCCATCAAAATATACCGCGGAAAATTGGTATAACGGTAAGACCGCGAACGGTTAATAAATATATATTCATAAATCATAATAAAATTGATATGAAAATGAACTGTCACCGGCAAAAGTTCTTTACGTTTGATGGATGAGACAATTCATTGCTGGTTTCAATCGGTGTCGGAAACTAGCAGCATAGCAAGAGGGAAACTAACCGGGGCATTCCAAAACTTATATGACAATATGGTATATCAATACCAGATTTATTTGGACTTCTAAATTACCTAATTAAAATCGGATTTATTTGTTAATGTGTGAGATTATATAATCCTTGAAATAAAGATAAAAATTATAGTTCTGTTAATTATCGGTACGTCAGTGAAAAACATGTTTTGATGACACTGATTCAAAGAAATTTATAATATGAGTGTAATATTTTATAAATACGTGGAATATCTCTCCAAACAAATAGGTAGACCAATAGAAGATTAAATATATGCTGATCAAATATACCAGTGGAATATAGTGGAATATAGTTATATATTTACAAAACAAATATATGTTGTCATATTACACTTTTTCCATAAAATGATTTGCAAACATAACAGTTACCAACATGTTTGTAGCTGCTAAATATAATCATTCACAAAACAGTGGGAAATTAAGTTTGTGATTTCGGGGAATGGCTAAACCATTTTCTAATAACGTGACCGATGGAATTTTTTTTGGTTACATTGTTTTCATTAGAAGAATTATTAAAATCTTTGCCCTTACAGTAGACTTGTATTGACATCACAATGACTCGGATTAGTTTATATCAGATATATAAAATAGAAACATGTGGAATAAATCAAATATTGCATGATCCATAACTAATAAAATTAAAGAAAACCGTAATTGAATAATTGTATAATAACTCAAGAATCAAATGATAATTAAATCACTATGTATGTTACCTCTTTGACTAACTACACACATTATTAACATAAATTAAACTACTTATTTTTACACTTTCAAAGATAAAGTTAATCGTAATATTTAAGAACGTGTATATTCCTACCTTTCTGCTCGATTCAGTCTTCTGCTCTTGATTAATGCATATGTTCCTTAAAGTCCCCCAACAATTGTAAATATCCAGAAAATAGGATTCACACTGACATAGTAGATTAAAATCCTCGAGAACTGTGACTTCACGTAGAAGAAACACCACCTATGATTTGCCGTTTGTTCTTGAACAAGCAATGTGTTCCATAAGTCCATCCAAAATTAAAATTTCTAAATATCAAGAAAATATAATGCACCCTGACTTAGTAGATTAAAATCACCGAACACTTTGCACGTCGAAGAAACAGGGGATTTATACACACAGAATTGTGTGCCCTTCTTTTGATACGACTCAAGAAGTGCCACCTGAGTAGTAATCACTACTAATGATCAAGTGTCTAGAGATTTTGTTCACGCAATTATTTGTATTGGTAGAGTACAGTTAGATGTGAATAACCGACACTTCCTGGTAATCACTGAGGTGTAGCAGGGTTCAAAGCTAACTCGGCTTATATTCACTAACACTAATGCAGAGAAACGGATGTTACCCCAAGCTCATTAATCTGGAAGAGGTAAATCTATTATGAAAGTGTATTCTTTAGCAAACTTGGAATGTTGGAGGTATGTGCAGGCGGAAAATTAATTATAGGAAAGGTTTCAAAGTACTGTCGTTTATAACATGCAATTAATTCAGAAAACCAAAAGAAACGGTTTGAAATATTTATTTCAATTAACAATTTTATTCAAAAAGTAAATTACTTATTTGAAATTGAAACAGCGTTATTAATTATGAAAATGTGCAAACATGTATAGTACGTTATTGAATAATCCTGGCAAAACAGCATTATTTTGAAGAAGTCATCTTGGACATTATATTTAATCGAACAAAAGATAAAGCCGATTGAACAACAGACATAACTTTATTTCAAGTTCTCTCATCATTGACATAAATATATGTTTAATGTGGCGGGCATTATTAACGAAAGCAAACTATTGCAAATATTGATCCATAGTAATCCTGTATTAAACGAAAATTGTACCTGTAATATTGTAATATTGTATTAATATCAGATTGTAAGCTTTTTTCAGTAGAAGCATGATGTTTTATACTCGCAAATCTGCAAATGAAATGCAAGAAAGAAAATGACTGATCCGGTGGCCTAAGTGGTTAGAATATCTGCTTCGGGTGGTAGAGGTAACGGGTTCGAACCCCGACTGAATCATAAAAACTTAGAACAATGTTACAAGAGGATAATTTGCCCCGATAGACTTGATGCCACATGTACGCGGCATAATGTCTCGGCGCTAGACGTCATTATAAACCGAAACGCTGCAGACATAGTGTCTCAAATTGTTAAAGCTACGTAAAAGATCCAAATCACACACACACACACAACAAAGATAAAAAAAAAAGATTTTGGCATTGATATAATAGTGTGGCGTTTGCAGTGGTTATGTCATGGTGTATATTTATAATAACAAACTACGTACCGGAAATAGGCGAGAGTGAATACATAAATGATCAAGCGAATCTCTTGTAATTAATTGCTTATAGCGTGCCTTGATGATCTCATCGTTGACTTCAACCCATTCCAAGGGGTTACCCGTTAGTAACGACATGTAATCTAAATTATGTGGCAAAGTTGATATTGTTGGGTTATTTTTTGGTAATAATAATAATAATAATAATAATAACATTATTATTATTATTATTAATTGTTATCATTATTATTACTAATAGTATTAGCAGTAGTATTATCAGTAGTATTATTTTTGTTATTATTATTAATATTATTATTATTATTATTATTGCTGACAGTTTTTGCTGGCGAACTTTATTTGGTTCAAGGAAACTACATCGATTCTTCTCGCAATTTCTCTATTCTACATTCCTCTTCATCATCTTCATCAGCTTCTTTCCTCTTTCTTTCTCTCTCTTTCTCTCTCTCTCTCTCTCTCTCTCTCTCTCTCTCTCTCTCTCTCTCACACACACACACACACACACAACATGCACACACACACACAAACACATATCAACTTATAAAAAATGCACGTTTCAGTTAGTGGATATATAGGTGCATTTGTCCTTATTAAATCTTTATATTCCTATATTGCAAAAAAGTCAATGAAACACATGAACATATATAAATCCCATTATATTCACAACGACCAGCACTTAAATGCACAAACAAATAGACTTCGTTGTCGAAAAGTAAAACAGAATATAGAGATTTTAGTGGATACAGTCTCACTACGATTTGCAGGACGACAAAATACGGTTGGACTGTTATCATAGCGTGGATGCATTATAGCGTATACACCGTCTGATTTCTTTTTCAGTGTGAGCTTTAGATACAGAAGAGACCTATATATATTTTGCCAAAACGTTTAAGAACAAAATCACTGTAACTGTTACATAATTTTTTTATAACCACAATAGCATTGGGGGGTGCAGGGGCATTACAGTAGCATTGGGGGGGGGGGGGGACAACGGACAAATACCGCTCCCTCGAACTCCCCCAAAATAGCATGTTTATATGTATTTGTACGCCCTAAGATCTGTTGTGTTGTGTTTTGTATTCAAAATAAATTTGTTCCAAAATTTTATTTACATATAATCTTGAGCGTGTATTTTTTCCTTAATGTGTGAATAACCCAGGCTGGTTCTTCTATCTATGGGGTTGGGGTCCCAAATGGATATGTGAGAAAGCTTGCTAGTAGTTTGTCGCGGGTCGGTGGTTCTTTCTTTGGTTTTTCCGGGTTCCTTCTCCACCATTTATATTAGGCACCATTTATAGCCTATCTTTTGCTGAAAAATGGCGTTAATCGCTGCAACAACTTTCTCATGAGTTTGTTCATCCGACCAAGGGCTTCATTGTCCGAGGCGGAGTCTCTCCCCCCCCCCCCCATATGTTATAGTGATATTTTCCCTAAGCGGACAGTCAACAGAATACCATCCCCCACAACGGCTTTCTCAGTTCCTTCTCGGTACAGATTTTCTTTTTTATAATTATTTATTGTCTTAGTCATATCACTTGTCCACATTTAAACATTATCTTTATTAGGAAATTTGTTGCCTCTAAAATCAAATTCTTATCTTTCAGTCCATCTAAATATAACAGAATATCTCTTCGATATTCCCATTTTGACAAATTTTAATTATTAGATTTTATTCTTTCTTCTTTTCGTACTTCCCATTGTGCGATCGTACGGTATTTTGTGATGTTGGCCATTTTGCACATGGGACATTTTGGCATCGTCCGTATCATGCGTCTTATTAATGCTTCTTCTAAAGTAAGCCAAACTTCATGGATGTATTTGTTCATGATACTTTATATATTCAGGGACTTAATATCTGCCATTGTCTTCCATGCGTTCGAGCAATATAGTATTGTGTTTCTTTCGTCAACTTTGTGTTTGCTATTATAACATTAATTCATATCTTATACCTTCGAATGGTTTTCATTTTTTTTCCTGCCATATTTGTTTTTTTATCCTTCAGTTTCATGATAAGTTCCTTATATTCCTTATATTTACTTGGGTTTTTTAGTTATTTTGTCAATATGTTATTTCTGTATATCTCAGGACGGTTCCGTAAAGGGAATCCTATCCAAAATATGCACAAGCCTCTTTCAAAAAGTCCCTCTTTGTATCCCATATGTATTGTATAGTCTATGTCCTATTCCTTTCATTGTTTATTGTCTAGATCTATAGATGTTATTATAAGGTTAACATTGCTATATATTCATGTTTTCGCCACTTGTGCACACAACACAGTGGCAAAAATACCAAGATATATATGTTCTCTTTTAATTTTGATTTCATTTTATTATAGTGTTCTACATTTGCCTGATAGCCGAAGGATATACCTAGGGCTTTGACTTTATCTTTGACCAGGTGGGGAGAGAGCCCAGGCTGTTTTCCCCAATAGTTTCCTATTTTGAGTATTGCTGCCTTCTCGTGAGTCATTTTTTGAACCGGATGCGTTTGCAAAGTTTTCAAACTCTTTCCTAAGGTGTTGAAATGACTTTTTGTCCTGACATAATTTATACAATCATCTGCATATTGGATTATTTGTATTTAATTTTTAAGGTTTGGGATTCTGATACTAATTCTAGCAATAGTTTGGTTATTTTCTTATTTTATGACTTAAAATTTAAATTGCTATTACGTATAATAGCATTAATAGTGGGCACCCCTGCATAACCGACGATCGTTGTATTTCGAATTTTTCCGTTATTGACCCATGCACCTGTACTCTAGAAGTTGTTCTATTGTACACGATTTCAGTAATATTGCGAGAGAGAAAAATCCAGATTTTTCCAGAATTTTCTGTACATATTTATGTTCAATTATGACAAGAGCTTCGTGCTGGTCAAAGAGAACCATGGACCCCCTTTTTTCCTGTTATCTGGATAAAGCCTCTCTATATTTAGAACAATGTTCTGTATATTTATACTGCTCTCGAACAACTTTAGTTATTGTCAATTATATTCTAAACTCCACTTTTTATTATATTTGACAAGATTCTACTTAGTGTTTTATGATCACCATTTAAAGAAAAATCGCCTCCAATTGTTTAGTTCTTCTCTATTTTACCTTTCCCTTTATACATAAATGTAATTAGCCCCTCTCCTATCGTTTTAGTTATTTAGCCTGTACCCAGGAAAATATTACCGTACAAGGATTGAAGAATCAGAATAAAATTATTTTTGAAATTTTAAATAGAACTCCGCCCTTAAGCCGTCCATTCCTGGTGATTTCCCATTGGTTATTGAGGAGAAAGCTTCCTTTATTTCTTCTTTTGAGATGAAAACATCAGACATGTTCCTGTTTCTGTTGAAATCGTCTCGTATTCAACTCCCTGTAGGTACTCCTATTTCTATATAAATCTTCATAATAATTTTGCATTTATGTTAGGACTTCCTTTTTATGTGATTATCATGTCGCCCTCTCTTAATTTTTCTTAGGTCTTTTTTCCTCAATATCTTAATTCTTACCTTCTTATAAACCCTTTGCATTTTGATATAATGTCCTAAATTTCCCTGCGTTAATTTTTCTAGCAAGTTTTTTTTTTCATCCAGTACTTTGTATATCTAAATTTTGCATCTTTTTTTTTCCTCCATGTTTGAATCGTTTTTAGTTATTGTTTTAGTTCTTATGTTTCTTGTTTCATTTTTTTCATTCCTATTTGACTGAATTGTATACTTATTATTTTAATTTCTTGTTTTAATTTGCCCCACTTTTTATTATATCTATATTTCTTTGATTTGTGAAATTTTCTAATTTAGTTTTAATGTTTTGTTAAGTACTCTTCGTCTTCAAGTATTTTGTTGTTTAATTTCCATTTTCCAGTCCCACATTTTCTCTTATCATTTTTCCAATCCTTTTTTTCTATTTTTATTTCTATATCTATCATTTTGTAGTCCGATAATTTGTGTTATGTTAAATTACAATCAGTTATGTGTTCTAGATTATTAGATCAATAAAACCTATCTAATCTAATTGCTTGCTCTTCTCCATACTCATAGGAAAGGTTTTTCCGTACGATAATAAACCTTCTATATAAATCGTGTAATTTATCTTCTTTATTAATGTTGGTCATTGTTTCTCTTAAAATTTTATCATTTGGTGTTCGGATTTCCTGTCAATTTCATGCCTGATCCAGGTGAAGTCCCCTCCTTATATAAAGTTTATCATTTGGTGTTAGTTCTGATTTCCTGTCAATTTCATGCCCGATCCAGGTGAACTCCCCTCCCTTTATAACGTTGTTCATTGTGTAAGAGTGAATATGGGCTTTTAAATATACATCCAAAAATTGCAAGCTCTTTATTCGTACGTGTTGATACTCGTCCTTTTAAACAGCCCGTTACCTGAACTTGTTATATTTCTATTATTTATAATATGTATTGCTACTCCTGCTCTTTTATCGCTCAGTTGATCACTTCGGATTATTATTGCATCGTATTTCGTTCTTATTTCTTCTGTCAGATTGTTGTGTGTTTTCTGTAGGAAAATTATATAAAGTATGTGTTGCCTCGTATTTTGTCATCATTTCATTTCATATTCTGTTTATATTAATTGAAGCTATCCTTAGTTTGGACTCCATGTGTGTGTGCGTGTGTGTGTGTGTGTTTTCTCCTGCTCTAGCCGTGGTCAGAGCTTCTTGATCAACTTTGTCTTCTTTTGAGTTAGAGGATTTGTTATTTTCTGGACTGCTCATATCCAAATTTGAGCTGTCTGTTATCTACCCATATTCCAAGGAGCTGTCTTCACCTGTCAAGTCCGAGTCATTTCTCATTTCGTCTGTAGAGTCTTCTTAGTACGTGGCCAGTTTCTATTCACTACTTGAAATATCTGACTCCTTTTGTTCTTTCTTATGGTAACTTAGTATACTGATAGTTTGTGGGGGAATTACCGTTTTGGGATGGTTTTGTGTTTTCTCTGAAGGTATTTAGGTCTTTAGATTCTGCAGATGTGGTGACGAGGATTTTTTCCTCTTTCTATCTTTGTCTTCTCTGGATTATTTGCTGGCGTTGATGTTTGTGGTTTAATCCCACTTACATCAGGCAGATCTTCATCTTCTATAGGGGAGCCCTCTTCTACCGTTAGATCTGGCAACATCTAAAATTTGTTCCTACTTAGTCTTTTTCCCTCTTCAGTTTTTGGATTAGTTTTCTTTGTTTTATGGGGAGCTTTTCCCTTAAAATCATATCCTTTCTAACTCTGTCCCTATAGAAGATCGGTTGTCCTTCTCCGGGTTTGGTGCCTGTATACTGTACGTTTCTCGACCTTTCTGGTGTTTCTGGATTGTTATTTTTTGTTTAGTTATCTTCAATTTGGGCCAAATCATGTGTCTGCATTTGTTCCTCACTTTGTCTGAGTTGGGTGTTTTCCTTCCTACTTTTTTTCTAGTAGGTTATCAATTTCAGCTTGTCTAACTTCTTGTTCCTCTTCCGGCACATTTATAAAGTTGCATGCTACGTTACTAGGGTAGGTGACCATTGCAGGTCGATTTTTGCAGTCTGCTTGCATATTGGGCACAGCCAAACTTGCTCACTTCCCCTATACCAGGTCTTGAGTAAGAAACCCATGACAGAGTAAAAGGTGAGGATGTGCTTTGCTTCTTCTTTGAAGAATGTGATTATTCTTATCCCTTTCTTAACATTTCCATATCCCCACACTGTTGCCGTTCACCTGGATTTGACTTTGATTTTCAGCTTTTTTCTATTTTGTACTCTAATTTCCTTACTCTCTATGTCAAAAGGGAGATCAGAGACATATATGTATGTCACCTTGGCCGTAACCTCTCTTGTTATGGGTGGTGCAGTGTCCATTTTGGACGTTAGACATTAACTTCAATCTGTTTTCGTTCCAAGATTGGTATATCATTGTTTTCCTTGTGCTTCCATAGCCGTCAGGATTTCCGCCTGTCTTGGGCAATCCTGTATAGTACCAACATTATTTGGCCATCTTGTGGGTGGAAGGCTACCAACCGTTGGTTTTGTCCATTCCCCTCTATGATGTTAGTATGGGAGAAAACATTCAGCTTAGTTCCGGTTGGTTGAGCGGTGTTTAGCTTTTGACGTTACAAAGTCCACTGATGTAAGAGTAGAGTTCACAAAAAATTTGAAAATGAATTTGAAATGAGTACTAAAGTCACTATTTCTTGTGTAATTATATGTTTGTATCCGTTGAAAACTTGTGCAGTTTTAACTAAAAAAACCAGCATACTGTTGAAGAAGGATTAGAGGAAAAAGAAAAAAAAATTAAACAATATCAAGAACGAATACCAAAATTTTGGAGGAAAAAACGAAAATCAGAATAATGAAGAAGAAGATTCTGTAGTTAAATGCTATGCAAAGATTCAGAATAGTGTATGTAGTTGAAATTACTTACAATCTTGTGGACTTTCGTGCAGTTTGTTTAGTTCGTGCCATGGCAAAGGTTTGAATGAAATAGAACGATTTTCGTTCTCAAGAATGAGTGTCACAATAACAGCGGCAACTTTCACTTGCGGCTTAGAGGTAGCCACTCGATTTTAGACCGAAATGTCTGTGGTCATGGTTACTGAATGGAAAATAAATATGTCAGCCCAATAACATTAGGCCTATGTCACAGAACTGAACCAGTCTTTGCCGATGGATTGTACTTGACGTACAGATATAACCTATCGAGCAAAGGTAAAAAGGTGAAAGGTCATATTCACTGTGACTGAAGGAAGAAACTTGGTTCTGCAGTTATTTACCATATACCTTCAGAAAAAAGAATGTGGATGACTTGCTTTGGGTAATAAAGAATAGTAGTGATGTTCTGGTAGGAAACTAACAAGTCTGGGTCAGTGTAATCACACTAATAAAACAATTTGTTCATTAGACCACATACCCAAACCACTTTTTCTACTTCTCGTACCTTGCTTATTATTTCTTAAAAAGATAAAAAATTAAGGTCATCGTGGATCAATTTGTTTTTCTTTTTGGGTGGTAGGGTGGGGTGGGGATTTAAGAATAAATAGGCCATCTACATATGACGTCACAAACAGATTGGGAGTTAGACTTGTGTGACGGTTGTTGAAGATCGGATGTTCTGGTTTCATTATTTCAAAGTTTTATATGTAATTTAAGCTGTTCTTTTTCACAATTGTCGAAGACAATCCATTTTAAACATTATCTATGTGGTTTAGCTTCTGTTGGAATTCATTATAAAATCAAATATGGGTCAAAATTGGTCAATCACAATCATTGTCTCGATAGATTTGAAAAGCCCGTCAATATAACGGACATCATTTCAGCATTTTGCTTCAATAATTTGCAAGGACTTTGATAAAAGCCATCTGCTTGATGTAGTTTGATGTGAGATAGTACTAGATAACATTGTATTTAATAACGCAATTTGGGGAGAAACCTTTAGTTTACGTTATCTTTTTTTTTCCCATTTTCTATTTTTCTATAGTATTGTGGTCGCTTCTCCCGATCTCGCACCCTTATTACAGGACGCGAAAAAGGGCCTCGTGTCATTGATTAAATACTAGTTTCATGTGCATTGTTTAATTTTAGTATGTGTTAATGCGCTTTACATCACTCACCTTTTATTGCCACCCTATCTAGTTTTGATTCTGAGAAAGTTCACATTTTTTATGAACAATGTTCTGTTTCCGTCGTGCTAGCGTCATCATTTTTATATTATAGACAACATCTTTGTATGAAGCTGAAAAATACAGTCATATAATAAAGTACCTGCTTTCTTCAAGAAATGCAACATCTAAATTTACTAGCATTAAAGGTGTTATATTTTATTGCATGCCTCGATATTTCGCTTGAACTAAATGTGTACAGGATAAATACCCACCTATATTTGAGCTAAAT
The DNA here is from genome assembly GCA_028554795.2 of Sinohyriopsis cumingii. Lineage (NCBI taxonomy): Eukaryota > Metazoa > Mollusca > Bivalvia > Unionida > Unionidae > Sinohyriopsis > Sinohyriopsis cumingii. The sequence goes on from CM068828.1 coordinate 66,537,204, forward strand.
CAAATGTGTACAGGATCATTACCCACCTATCTTTGAGCTAAATCAAATGTGTACAGGATCAATACCCACCTATATTTGAGCTAAATCAAAAGTATACAGGATCAATACCCACCTATATTTGAGCTAAATTGAAAGTGTACAGGATCAATACCCACCTATATCTGAGCTAAATCAAATGTGTACAGGATCAATACCCACCTATATTTGAGCTAAATCAAAAGTGTACATGATCAATACCCACCTATATTGGAACTAAATCAAATGTGTACAGGATCAATACCCACCTATATCTGAGCTAAATCAAATGTGTACAGGATCAATACCCACCTATATTGGAACTAAATCAAATGTGTACAGAATCAATACCCACCTATATCTGAGCTAAATCAAAAGTGTACAGGACCAATACCCACCTATCTTTGAGCTAAATCAAATGTGTACAGGATCAATACCCACCTATATTTGAGCTAAATCAAAAGTGTACATAATCAATACCCACCTATATTGGAACTAAATCAAATGTGTACAGAATCAATACCCACCTATATCTGAGCTAAATCAAAAGTGTACATGATCAATACCCACCTATATTTGAGCTAAATCAAATGTGTACCGGATCAATACCCACCTATATTTGAGCTAAATCAAAAGTGTACAGGATCAATACCCACCTGTAATTGAGCTAAATCAAAAGTGTACAGGATCAATACCCACTTATATCTGAGATAAATCAAAAGTGTATAGAATCAATACCCACCTATATTGGAACTAAATCAAATGTGTACAGAATCAATACCCACCTATATCTGAGCTAAATCAAAAGTGTACAGGATCAATACCCACCTATCTTTGAGCTAAATCAAATGTGTACAGAATCAATACCCACCTATATTTGAGCTAAATCAAAAGTGTACATGATCAATACCCACCTATATTGGAACTAAATCAAATGTGTACAGGATCAATACCCACCTATATCTGAGCTAAATCAAATGTGTACAGGATCAATACCCACCTATATTTGAGCTAAATCAAAAGTGTACATGATCAATACCCACCTATATTGGAACTAAATCAAATGTGTACAGGATCAATACCCACCTATATCTGAGCTAAATCAAATGTGTACAGGATCAATACCCACCTATATTGGAACTAAATCAAATGTGTACAGAATCAATACCCACCTATATCTGAGCTAAATCAAAAGTGTACAGGACCAATACCCACCTATCTTTGAGCTAAATCAAATGTGTACAGGATCAATACCCACCTATATTTGAGCTAAATCAAAAGTGTACATAATCAATACCCACCTATATTGGAACTAAATCAAATGTGTACAGAATCAATACCCACCTATATCTGAGCTAAATCAAAAGTGTACATGATCAATACCCACCTATATTTGAGCTAAATCAAATGTGTACCGGATCAATACCCACCTATATTTGAGCTAAATCAAAAGTGTACAGGATCAATACCCACCTGTAATTGAGCTAAATCAAAAGTGTACAGGATCAATACCCACTTATATCTGAGATAAATCAAAAGTGTATAGAATCAATACCCACCTATATTGGAACTAAATCAAATGTGTACAGAATCAATACCCACTATATCTGAGCTAAATCAAAAGTGTACAGGATCAATACCCACCTATCTTTGAGCTAAATCAAATGTGTACAGAATCAATACCCACCTATATTTGAGCTAAATCAAAAGTGTACATGATCAATACCCACCTATATTGGAACTAAATCAAATGTGTACAGGATCAATACCCACCTATATCTGAGCTAAATCAAATGTGTACAGGATCAATACCCACCTATATTTGAGCTAAATCAAATGTGTACAGGATCAATACCCACCTATATTTGAGCTAAATCAAATGTGTACATAATCAATACCCACCTATATTGGAGCTAAATCAAATGTGTACAGGATCAATACCCACATATATTGGAGCAAATCAAATGTGTACAGGATCAATACCCACCTATATCTGAGCTAAATCAAAAGTGTACAGGATACCCAATGGTGCATGGATATGTATCAGTGGCACTACTCAAGAAGGTGTGTGGATAATTTGTGTAACTTTGGTTTGTATAAGGTTTTGTACCCGTTGTCAAAACTGCTGCTTATGCAATATGACTGAGGTTTAATGATCAGTGACATGGGTACTTAAAACTCAGTTTCAAGTGTTACATTTCGCGTTGAGAAACAGTAAAAACACATAAACTATATTCAATGCAAAAACCAAGGTGGGGGTTATTACTTTGTGAAGATGTTGAAAGGTAATACAACATTTGACTCGTTTTAAGATTTCACTTGTTTCACGTTGATCTGCAAACACTGGAGAACAAATAACATGAACCAAATTGGTACATATTTATAGGTTACTGCACTTGTATGGGATAAAATTAACTCATGTTTCTGAGTAATACTGCACGACATTGGGAGTACATTGTTATTCCAAGAAAAAGAGCCAATATGTTCCCATGCAAATGCAGTAAACTTTTATTATCTTTTTTCTACTTAATGACTAATAATACACAGAATGCATTAGAAGTAACACAGAAATTGAATTCATTATATATTCCAATATAAATACACAACCCTAAAACAAACAATACACAGTAGCAATATTAGTGAGCACATAGCACCGCCCAGCGATCTTTGATGTGATGTGATTTGGATATTTTAACGTAGCTTTAACAATTTTTCTGTCATATCGCTACGATGTCTGCAATGTGGCAGTTTATAGTGATGTCTAGCACTGGGGCATCATGCCGCAGTCATGTAGCATGATGTCCCACCCAGTCACATTATCCTGGCACCGGGCCGACCAGTCCTAACACTAACCTCTTAATGCTGAGCGCCAAGCGAGGGAGCTGTTAGTACCGTTTTTGTAAGTCTTTGGTATGACTCGGCCGGGGATCGAACCCACGACCTCCCGCATCCGAAGCGGATGCTCTAACCACTAGGCCACTTTAGCGGTATTCCAGCGATCTTTGAATTTCGTCGCGCGTGACATTAGTTTAAAAGCATTGTCGTTTTGGTCTGACTAAAACTGAAATTTAGAGTCATATTGTGAATGAATGCACATTGCAGCAACTTTTCCAGTTGGTCTGGAATGGATGGAATTTGCCTTCACTGTCGATCCAATTCAATTCTGCTTGCACACACATACCACCCCTGCCGCCCTCCACACACATACACAGAGATGTATATATATATGTGTCTGTGTGTGTTCTGAGTAGTGGACTGTTCTGATCTGCGTTGATTCGCTAAATCTACTGGAACTATGTTTCTGTTCTGTCATGCATTGTTTGGAAGCATGATGTCGGGAAAATATGAACTTTTTAAACGAAATTATCAAGAAGACACTATGGAATATCACATTCGTTTCGTTTTGAGTGCAGTAAGGAGAATATGGTCTATGTTGAAAATGTAGTAGAACTTACAAATTTGCGGTGTGCATCGAGGTTTGTTATCCATGGCATGGATCGTGTAATTCTGATTTGCAGAACTAAGAAAGTACATTTTGAGGAAAATCAAAATACAAAAATGTAAGTGTATTAATTGTCATTCTTATTGCCACTTAAAGAAGACATAATGTTCTTATTTGCTCTGATGCTCTTATTTTTCTATTAAAGCCTACAATTGCAGTTTTTTTCTCTCGAATTTGTTGTTTGGCTGACTTGTAAAATGGTATGTATTTTATATATATGCGATCGTCCTTGGCCTCATTATGCATTTTTAATATTTTAGTACCTCGAAAGTAACGTTCATGTTCTGAACCATTCCATCTGCAACAAATTACGAACATTTCTCCTAAATAGCATGACCAGTATAGTATTTTCACTATTGCGTGTCTCGCGTTTCTTGTGGACATTGCGAATGCAACGTCCATTTGTTTTGGTTGGTTGAAAATTTCTTTTGTGACTATGTGAACTCGTTAACTTTATCATCTCTACTCTCAAATAGACTAAACAGCTTGTATAGTTCATCCACAAAAAAACTCTATGAAAAAACCAAAAGATAAAGGTAGGCTACATACAATCAAAGTTGCCCTAATTTACAATATTACTTTCAGACACGTGTCCTGCGTTATGAAGCCGCGCATTAAAGAAACATACTGCATAATTCTGACGCTAAATTTAACGGAAACAAAAGATAAAAAAGATATTTAAAAAATCATTATTCAGCTTGTGTAATTAATTTTCAATGATCTTTGGTTAAAAAAAAGGCGAAGCATTGATACTGGTGAATTTCACAACGGGATATTATTCGTTATTGTTTCTGGCAGATTCATGCCAGGACCGAGATGCGCATTTGATTTTTGTTTGGTTTGGTGCTTTACTACCTAGCAACACAAGTAGGTCACTTAATGTCGGACAATTTTAGTTAAGTGCCTTGCCAAATACACACCACCTTAGCTGACCCAGGCAGGTCACAATGTTACCCTGGAAACCCACACCCTTAGGATCGTAAATAGGGTACCTAACCATTGAACCAACGCGTCTCCCCCATGACAAGGTTAGTTTGTGTTGTTATGACAATAAAGATGAATACATGGTATTATAAAAATGAGCGAACAATTGTACTGAACCATTACAAACCTCTTGAAAAACTTTGGAAAGTTGAATGAAGCGACCAGTCAAAGGTCAATTTAAAATACAAGAAAAGCATTTGGAAACAAAATGTTCACAAAAGCGAACAAAATAATAAACGTAGACTTAAAAACAAATACAGGGTCTGACGCGTGAAATTTAAATATGACCCATTTTTGACGCACGTAGATTTGGGCTGGAGCATCAATCTTAATTGCCCTTTATTTTCCTCCGGCTATGATTCTCACTAAGAGTACGCTGTCCATATCAAATTTTCTGTAAGAGGCACTGATTGATATTTGCTCGAGCATAGTTTACTCCTTCACGGCCAATAATATTGCATACCAATGGAATATATATATATATATATATATATATATATATATATATATATATATATATATATATATATATATATATATGAAATGGGCGGTGCAAATGAACTCGGTTGAATTGTTTTGAAATTACATTTGAAGTTTAGGACAGAGGAAAAGGAAACAATTCTGACACGGATGGACTGCTTTTTTGATCACATATCAGAATTTGTATGTTTGGGCATACACTTATAATCAGCTAGTGTAAGAAGATAAACGATTTGGCGGTATGACTACTTGTGGCATATGCTAGAGATGACAATATAGTCCAACCATCACCAGTATGTACCAGACAGACAATGTGTTAGTTCCACATCGAGACATTTATTCCATGTACCAGATTTACATTATTGACAGATGAAAATATCAAATAAATCGTTCCAGATATATATTATTTCGTTCTTGTTCTCTTAAATTTATGTAAACAGTATTATGTCCCTAAGCTTCCATCACAGACATAGATAAAAAAAAATATTTCATATTTTAATCCAGGACAACGTGAGTTGGAGAGACAAATCGATGAAAATCTGGAACAACGATCTTTCCTGACAATCTTCTACCACATTTATATCATGCATGTAATGAATCAAAAACACTGCCAGGAGGTTCTCTGGTGTGAAATTTTGATGCATCTTGTTTTTAATGGATAATAGTTTGCTATGAATCAAAATTTCGCACGTGCGTATGCTAATATCCAATGCCAATATACGACCGTGTGGACAGATTACACTCCTTTTCCAATTGAATAGCTGCTATATAAATGTTTTCCTCCCGGCTCACATCTGTGATAATAGTTTCATTCAACTATCAACAGAATGTGCCAGGTTGACAACATTTCTGATCCTAAAAATATGAGATATAGATTATGTTCGGTTCATAGTTATCTTCCTCTGATGAAAATGTGAAACTACTTCCTCCTAGGCCCTAGGCCCTCCCTTCTGTACTATCCTTCTAGTTCTGAAGATAAAACTTTGTCAGTCTAAGGCATACACGTGATATGTTTTGTTGTGTATTGTTAATTGCATAGCAAATTATCTCCGATGTACAGTTAGCTATACGACTGTATGAATAAAGCTCCTGTTCTAAATGAATAGCTTCTAGAAGAATGATTTCCTCCTGGCTATATCTGTAATACTATTTTTGATTCAATTATCACCAGACTATGCAAGCTGGAAAACATTTCCGATCCCACTTATCCATTCAAATCCAGGAGTTATGTTCAGTTCTACTTGTATCAACTGAATTGCCATGTTCTTAGATGTAATATTCAAGAAATAAAAGTTTGATGTATGACTGCATGCAGCGATAAACATTTTGCTTGCTAGTTAGATAGCTGATATAGAAATACTTTCCTTTTGGCACATACTAGAGATGATTATTCAGGTCAATCAGCACCAGAATGTGCCATATGGTGTATATTTCTCTTCCGGCAGGAAAGAGAGTATCTTTTCCTTTTTCTTCCTCTTCCCGTTTGTCCATTCAAATTCAAGAGTTCAGGTATGGTATGCTTGTATCAGCTTGAAGGCAAGTAATTATATGTACTTTCAACGGACGAAAGTGGCATACAACGTTTTCCTCGGCAACTGTTCGTTTTTCCTCTTTTTCGCCATGGTGGTCATTAAGCTATAATAGTATCAAGTGGTCCTCTGTTGATAAATATTGAAATGCATTGATTTTTTTTTTGGTTGTCATTTGATAACAACCATCCGTTTTCTATTTCAGATGCATATCTCAAATGTGAATTTACAATTATGACTGCATCCACTGATAAATATCTTTTTCTACTTAGATAGCTGATATAGGGATACTTTCCTTCCGGCACATACTAGTGATGATAATTCAATCGTATCAGCACCATAATGTTACAGATTGACAAATGTCCCTTTCAGAGAGTGACACAGAGAAAGAACTTATTTATGATTCCAGGTCTCTTCCGTTTTGTTTCCATCTGCAAGCAGGTTAATGTCAATAAAACGTTTTCTTTTAGAGTGCACACAAACGATATCAATTGTTTTGAAGCTATAGTTTGGAATGATAATTCCATTGACTCAGTGTGTGAATGTTCCGTGTACGAGATAGGTGGCTTTGTCGTCTTTCCCTTTTTCTTCCAATTTTTCATGGTGCAACTAGACGAATGTCCTTCTAAAAACAAAGTGTTTTGTTTCTAGTTTGTTAAGACTCAAAGCCATGTGGGAGGATTTCTCGTGAGTAGTATTGATAAGTATTATATTTTATTATTATTTGTAGATTGATGTCAAATAAACGCACTATTATATGTGTTCATGTCTCCAGTGTAAATTTAGCTCTACGACTGCACGCGTTGATACAACCCCCTTTTCTTTTCTTTTTTCCGTTTGCTGCTATTGATATGATTTCATCCTGGCTCATACCTGTGATAATAATTCCGTCTAATCAGCAACAGGATGTGCCAGGTGGACAACATTTCTATGCAAGTGATTGGGGTAATTCTTCGTGTGTCTTCCTCTCTTCCATTTTGTATGTATGAAATCTGTAGATTGTCCTTAAACTTGCAACACAATGATTCGCTAAATTCCAGTTTCTTCAGCATTAAAACTGCTGGATGATACAGGCTGCGATATAAATGCGTTCATCCTGGCTCATACCTATGATAATAAATCCATCTAATTAGCATCGGGATGTGCCAGGTGGACAGCATTTCTATTCCAGAGCAAGGGTGATTCTTCGTCGTGTTTATTGTTCTCTTCTGTTGTGTACATGTGTGCTGTAGATTGTACTTAAGCATCCCACACTTTGATTCACTAAATGCCAGTTTCTTTAGCAAGAAATCTGTCCAGGATGATTAAGGACATGGTCAGTTTAGCGGCTATCTTTGCAAGAGTCCTACTGCGGAATTGACCTTGATAAAAGGTAATGCTTCCACTTCATACTGGTAGGAATAATTTCATCGAATTAACACTACAGTGTACCCGAGGTAGGACTGCTTCGTTTAAAACATGACGAATGAATTTGGTTCCTTAATCGTAAGGATGGTATTAATAACTTCGAAATCGTGTTTGCCTTCCAACACCGAAGTATGCATTCATTTAAAATTGTATTATATACTGAAATGATTTGATATCGCCTACCCTGACATAGGATGAATATAAAAAGCACAGAGTGAAACATTTGGAAGCCTTACAAACACAACAACAACCAAAAAAAAGCCACGGAGAGTAATGTTTGATTGTTTCAATAAATCGACATATTCACTAAATGCTAGATCCAACCTAATGATATTATCTATTGTAATAACAAAGAGAATAATCTTTTTGTTGTCAGCAGACACTAAACCTATGGACGTTTTTAGAAATTAAAGAGATGATTCAGTTATATTTCCAATAAAATATTGGCATCAGATAGAACCAGATGAACCTTCTACAAATTAATAAGTAAATGCTGATACGGACTTAACAAATTGCAATTCCCAGTTGTACTGAAGAAATTTTTATAAGTGTTATTATCCAACTAGTTGTCTTCTGAAAGACTCTCGACTGTGGATAATTATAAAGAAAGTACGTTTTAAAATTATGATGATTAAAATTAAAAATTGATGTAATGAGTTAAAAAGGAGAAACAAGAAAACTGAATTGCATCCAGTTTGTAAACATTTTCATTGGTTTTCCTCAAGGGGACAATTGTTTTCCTTATTTGAATTTATTAGTAGTAATTTTAGGAATTATGGTTCGAAACAAGGATAGTAATGAGTAGAACTGGATAACACTAGAAGGTGTATGCAGCAGTAGTTCGAAACTTATGATGGTATTCCACATTTTAATTAGGGATAATACATTTACCTCGAAGATATATTGAGCTATATCACATTCCGTACAAAATGGAATAGCTTATTTAGTTACATATATCAATACTTTTCTCCTAGTGCGTACTAGTGATGATATCATAAATTGTGCTAACGGGTTTGTAAAAGTATGGTTTTGTTATTGGATATAAGTTTATATAAATGAACATTTTCCATGTGCGTATGCTTATTTCCAATACATATTTAGCATGAATTAATTAAACACTCTTTCTAGTTGCAAAGCTGATATAGAAATGCATTCCATTCGGCGCATACTAGTGGTGACAATTCCATAGAATCAGCACCAGGATGTGCCAGATGGACAACATTTATTTTCCCACAAAGAATGAAAGTATACTTTAGTCGTGTTTCTTGTGTGTTTTTTTCTTCCAAAGATGCCTATGCGAGTCCAGGGCTAAATTGTTTTTGTGTCAACATGTATGCATGCACTTGAGAGAGGATTCACAACTGATGAAAATCTAAAAGAACATGTACCACTGCAACTTATTCTTCGTCACTTTCGATCACAGCTATCAATACCAGGTAGCTGGTAGGAAATTTTACCAAGGATTATCTTGTTATTGATTTATGTTGATATCGATCAATCATTTGCAATTGCTTATGATTATTTAAAATATAGATTTGGAGGTATGACTACTTGTAGCATATATTAGAGTTGAAAATACAGTCCAACCATCACCAGTATGTACCAGACAGACAATGTTTTAGTTCCACATCGAGACATTTATTCCATGTACCAGATTTACATTATTGACAGATGAAAATATCAGATAAATCGTTCCAGATATATATTACTTTCTTCTTGTTCTCTTAAATCTATGTAAACAGTATTATGTCCCTAAGCTTCCATCACAAACATAGATAAAAAAAATTATTTCATATTTTAATCCAGGACAACGTGAGTTGGAGAGACAAATCGATGAAAATCTGGAACAACGATCTTTCCTGACAATCTTCTACCACATTTATATCATGCATGTAATGAATCAAAAACACTGCCAGGAGGTTCTCTGGTGTGAAATTTTGATGCATCTTGTTTTTAATGGATAATAGTTTGCTATGAATCAAAATTTCGCACGTGCGTATGCTAATATCCAATGCCAATATACGACCGTGTGGACAGATTACACTCCTTTTCCAGTTGAATAGCTGCTATATAAATGTTTTCCTCCCGGCTCACATCTGTGATAATAGTTTCATTCAACTATCAACAGAATGTGCCAGGTTGACAACATTTCTGATCCTAAAAATATGAGATATAGATTATTTTCGGTTCATAGTTATCTTCCTCTGATGAAAATGTGAAACTACTTCCTCCTAGGCCCTAGGCCCTCCCTTCTGTACTATCCTTCTAGTTCTAAAAATAAAACTTTGTCAGTCTAAGGCATACACGTGATATGTTTTGTTGTGTATTGTTAATTGCATAGCAAATTATCTCCGATGTACAGTTAGCTATACGACTGTATGAATAAAGCTCCTGTTCTAAATGAATAGCTTCTAGAAGAATGATTTCCTCCTGGCTATATCTGTAATACTATTTTTGATTCAATTATCACCAGACTATGCAAGCTGGAAAACATTTCCGATCCCACTTATCCATTCAAATCCAGGAGTTATGTTCAGTTCTACTTGTATCAACTGAATTGCCATGTTCTTAGATGTAATATTCAAGAAATAAAAGTTTGATGTATGACTGCATGCAGCGATAAACATTTTGCTTGCTAGTTAGATAGCTGATATAGAAATACTTTCCTTTTGGCACATACTAGAGATGATTATTCAGGTCAATCAGCACCAGAATGTGCCATATGGTGTATATTTCTCTTCCGGCAGGAAAGAGAGTATCTTTTCCTTTTTCTTCCTCTTCCCGTTTGTCCATTCAAATTCAAGAGTTCAGGTATGGTATGCTTGTATCAGCTTGAAGGCAAGTAATTATATGTACTTTCAACGGACGAAAGTGGCATACAACGTTTTCCTCGGCAACTGTTCGTTTTTCCTCTTTTTCGCCATGGTGGTCATTAAGCTATAATAGTATCAAGTGGTCCTCTGTTGATAAATATTGAAATGCATTGATTTTTTTTTTGGTTGTCATTTGATAACAACCATCCGTTTTCTATTTCAGATGCATATCTCAAATGTGAATTTACAATTATGACTGCATCCACTGATAAATATCTTTTTCTACTTAGATAGCTGATATAGGGATACTTTCCTTCCGGCACATACTAGTGATGATAATTCAATCGTATCAGCACCATAATGTTACAGATTGACAAATGTCCCTTTCAGAGAGTGACACAGAGAAAGAACTTATTTATGATTCCAGGTCTCTTCCGTTTTGTTTCCATCTGCAAGCAGGTTAATGTCAATAAAACGTTTTCTTTTAGAGTGCACACAAACGATATCAATTGTTTTGAAGCTATAGTTTGGAATGATAATTCCATTGACTCAGTGTGTGAATGTTCCGTGTACGAGATAGGTGGCTTTGTCGTCTTTCCCTTTTTCTTCCAATTTTTCATGGTGCAACTAGACGAATGTCCTTCTAAAAACAAAGTGTTTTGTTTCTAGTTTGTTAAGACTCAAAGCCATGTGGGAGGATTTCTCGTGAGTAGTATTGATAAGTATTATATTTTATTATTATTTGTAGATTGATGTCAAATAAACGCACTATTATATGTGTTCATGTCTCCAGTGTAAATTTAGCTCTACGACTGCACGCGTTGATACAACCCCCTTTTCTTTTCTTTTTTCCGTTTGCTGCTATTGATATGATTTCATCCTGGCTCATACCTGTGATAATAATTCCGTCTAATCAGCAACAGGATGTGCCAGGTGGACAACATTTCTATGCAAGTGATTGGGGTAATTCTTCGTGTGTCTTCCTCTCTTCCATTTTGTATGTATGAAATCTGTAGATTGTCCTTAAACTTGCAACACAATGATTCGCTAAATTCCAGTTTCTTCAGCATTAAAACTGCTGGATGATACAGGCTGCGATATAAATGCGTTCATCCTGGCTCATACCTATGATAATAAATCCATCTAATTAGCATCGGGATGTGCCAGGTGGACAGCATTTCTATTCCAGAGCAAGGGTGATTCTTCGTCGTGTTTATTGTTCTCTTCTGTTGTGTACATGTGTGCTGTAGATTGTACTTAAACATCCCACACTTTGATTCACTAAATGCCAGTTTCTTTAGCAAGAAATCTGTCCAGGATGATTAAGGACATGGTCAGTTTAGCGGCTATCTTTGCAAGAGTCCTACTGCGGAATTGACCTTGATAAAAGGTAATGCTTCCACTTCATACTGGTAGGAATAATTTCATCGAATTAACACTACAGTGTACCCGAGGTAGGACTGCTTCGTTTAAAACATGACGAATGAATTTGGTTCCTTAATCGTAAGGATGGTATTAATAACTTCGAAATCGTGTTTGCCTTCCAACACCGAAGTATGCATTCATTTAAAATTGTATTATATACTGAAATGATTTGATATCGCCTACCCTGACATAGGATGAATATAAAAAGCACAGAGTGAAACATTTGGAAGCCTTACAAACACAACAACAACCAAAAAAAAGCCACGGAGAGTAATGTTTGATTGTTTCAATAAATCGACATATTCACTAAATGCTAGATCCAACCTAATGATATTATCTATTGTAATAACAAAGAGAATAATCTTTTTGTTGTCAGCAGACACTAAACCTATGGACGTTTTTAGAAATTAAAGAGATGATTCAGTTATATTTCCAATAAAATATTGGCATCAGATAGAACCAGATGAACCTTCTACAAATTAATAAGTAAATGCTGATACGGACTTAACAAATTGCAATTCCCAGTTGTACTGAAGAAATTTTTATATGTGTTATTATTCAACTAGTTGTCTTCTAAAAGACTCTCGACTGTGGATAATTATAAAGAAAGTACGTTTTAAAATTATGATGATTAAAATTAAAAATTGATGTAATGAGTTAAAAAGGAGAAACAAGAAAACTGAATTGCATCCAGTTTGTAAACATTTTCATTGGTTTTCCTCAAGGGGACAATTGTTTTCCTTATTTGAATTTATTAGTAGTAATTTTAGGAATTATGGTTCGAAACAAGGATAGTAATGAGTAGAACTGGATAACACTAGAAGGTGTATGCAGCAGTAGTTCGAAACTTATGATGGTATTCCACATTTTAATTAGGGATAATACATTTACCTCGAAGATATATTGAGCTATATCACATTCCGTACAAAATGGAATAGCTTATTTAGTTACATATATCAATACTTTTCTCCTAGTGCGTACTAGTGATGATATCATAAATTGTGCTAACGGGTTTGTAAAAGTATGGTTTTGTTATTGGATATAAGTTTTTATAAATGAACATTTCCCATGTGCGTATGCTTATTTCCAATACATATTTAGCATGAATTAATTAAACACTCTTTCTAGTTGCAAAGCTGATATAGAAATGCATTCCATTCGGCGCAAACTAGTGGTGACAATTCCATAGAATCAGCACCAGGATGTGCCAGATGGACAACATTTATTTTCCCACAAAGAATGAAAGTATACTTTAGTCGTGTTTCTTGTGTGTTTTTTTCTTCCAAAGATGCCTATGCGAGTCCAGGGCTAAATTGTTTTTGTGTCAACATGTATGCATGCAATTGAGAGAGGATTCACAACTGATGAAAATCTAAAAGAACATGTACCACTGCAACTTATTCTTCGTCACTTTCGATCACAGCTATCAATACCAGGTAGCTGGTAGGAAATTTTACCAAGGATTATCTTGTTATTGATTTATGTTGATGTCGATCAATCATTTGCAATTGCTTATGATTATTTAAAATATAGATTTGGAGGTATGACTACTTGTAGCATATATTAGAGTTGAAAATACAGTCCAACCATCACCAGTATGTACCAGACAGACAATGTTTTAGTTCCACATCGAGACATTTATTCCATGTACCAGATTTACATTATTGACAGATGAAAATATCAGATAAATCGTTCCAGATATATATTACTTTCTTCTTGTTCTCTTAAATCTATGTAAACAGTATTATGTCCCTAAGCTTCCATCACAAACATAGATAAAAAAAATTATTTCATATTTTAATCCAGGACAACGTGAGTTGGAGAGACAAATCGATGAAAATCTGGAACAACGATCTTTCCTGACAATCTTCTACCACATTTATATCATGCATGTAATGAATCAAAAACACTGCCAGGAGGTTCTCTGGTGTGAAATTTTGATGCATCTTGTTTTTAATGGATAATAGTTTGCTATGAATCAAAATTTCGCACGTGCGTATGCTAATATCCAATGCCAATATACGACCGTGTGGACAGATTACACTCCTTTTCCAGTTGAATAGCTGCTATATAAATGTTTTCCTCCCGGCTCACATCTGTGATAATAGTTTCATTCAACTATCAACAGAATGTGCCAGGTTGACAACATTTCTGATCCTAAAAATATGAGATATAGATTATTTTCGGTTCATAGTTATCTTCCTCTGATGAAAATGTGAAACTACTTCCTCCTAGGCCCTAGGCCCTCCCTTCTGTACTATCCTTCTAGTTCTAAAAATAAAACTTTGTCAGTCTAAGGCATACACGTGATATGTTTTGTTGTGTATTCTTAATTGTATATTAAACGATAAGTATGATTATCTCCGATGTACATTTACCTATACGATTGTATGAATAAAGCTCCTGTTCTAAATGAATAGCTTCTAGAAAAATGATTTCCTCCTGGCTATATCTGTAATACTATTTTTGATTCAATTATCACCAGACTATGCAAGCTGGAAAACATTTCCCATCCCATTTACCCATTCAAATCCAGGCGTTATGTTCAGTTCTACTTGTATCAACTGAATTGCCATGTTCTTAGATGTAATACTCAAGAAATAAAAGTTTGATGTATGACTGCATGCAGCGATAAACATTTTGCTTGCTAGTTAGATAGCTGATATAGAAATACTTTCCTTTTGGCACATACTAGAGATGATTATTCAGGTCAATCAGCACCAGAATGTGCCATATGGTGTATATTTCTCTTCCGGCAGGAAAGAGAGTATCTTTTCCTTTTTCTTCCTCTTCCCGTTTGTCCATTCAAATTCAAGAGTTCAGGTATGGTATGCTTGTATGAGCTTGACGGCAACTAATTGTATGTACTTTCAACGGACGAAAGAGGCATACAACGTTTTCCTCGGCAACTGTTCGTTTTTCCTCTTTTTCGCCATGGTGGTCATTAAGCTAAAGTATTATCAAACGGTTGATAAATATTGAAATGCTTTGATTTCTTTTTTGCTTGTCATTTGATAACAACCATCCGTTTTCTATTTCAGATGCATATCTCAAATGTGAATTTACCCATATGACTGCATCCACTGATAAATATCGTTTTCTACTTAGATAGCTGATATAGGGATACTTTCCTTCTGGCACAAACTAATGATGATAATTCAATCCTGTCAGAACCATAATGTTCCAGATTGACAAATGTCCCTTTCAGAGAGTGACACAGAGAAAGAACTTATTTATGATTCCAGGTCTCTTCCGTTTTGTTTCCATCTGCAAGCAGGTTAATGTCAATTAAACGTTTTCTTTTAGAATGCACACAAACGATATCAATTGTTTGAAGCTATAGTTTGGAATGATAATCCCCTTTACTCAGTGTGTGATTGTTCCGTGTACGAGATAGGTGGCTTTGTCGTCTTTCCCTTTTTCTTCCAATTTTTTTTCATGGTGCAACTAGACGAATATCCTTCTTAAAACAACGTGTTTTGTTTCTAGTTTGTTAAGACTCAAAGCCATGTGGGAGGATTTCTCGTGAGTAGTATTGATAAGTATTATATTTTGTTATTATTTGTAGATTGATGTCAAATAAACGCACTATTATATGTGTTCATGTCTCCAATGTAAATTTATCTATACGACTGCACGCGTTGATACAACCCCCTTATATTTTCTTTTTCCGTTTGCTGCTATTGAAATGATTTCAGCCTGGCTCATACCTGTGCTAAAAATTCCGTCGAATCAGTAACAAGATGTGCCAGGGGGACAACATTTCTGTGCGAATGATGGGGGTAATTCTTCGTGTTTCTTCCTCTCGTCCATTTTCTATGTATGAAAGTTGTAGATTGTCCTTAAACTTGCAACACAATGATTCGCTAAATTCCAGTTTGTTCAGCATTAAAACTGTGCTGGATGATACAGGCTGCGATATAAATGCATTTATCCTGGCTCATACCTATGATAATAATTTACCTCGACGATTTATTGAGCTATATCACATTCTGTACCAAATGGAATAGCTTGTTTATTTACATTTATCAATACTTTTCTCCTTGTGTATACTAGTTTTGATCTTTGTTTTGATTATTATGTTGATATCGATCAACCATTTGCAATTGCAATTATTTAAAATATAGATCTGGCGATATGACTGCTTGTGGCATGTACTAATGATGACAATACCGTGCAACCATTACCAGTATGTACCATTCAGACAATATATTATTTCCACATAGAGAAATGTATTCCATGTACCAGATTTACAATTATTAACAGCTGAAAATATGACTCAATTACTGCATTAATTGTTCAAAACTTTTTCCCAAATTAATTAACTGCTTATGTCGCCGTAGAAGCTTGTTTGAAACATGATGAATGAATTTGATTCCTTAATATCAAGGTTGGCATTAATAATTTTAAAATTGTCTTTACCCTTCCAACATCAGAGTGTACATTCATTTAAAATTACATTACGTACTGCGAAGATGTGACATCACCTAAATTGACATGGGTATACAAAAGCACAGGGAGAAGTGTTTCGATACCTTAGAATCAATGGAACCAGCAAAATCAACGTTTGATAGTTTTAACAAATTAACATATTCACTAAATGCTGGTTTCAACCAAGTGATATTATTTATATGAATAAAGAAGAGAATTGTCTTATTGTGCCAGTTGAAACTAAATCTATAGAATTTTGAAAATTATAGTAGTACTAAAGAAAATATTATTCAACTAGTTGCCTTTCTATTGCTGTGATTAAAATTAAATATTGATTGATAAGATATAATTTAATAGAAAACTTAACTTTAAATTGTACATTGGTTTTCCTCAAGGGGAAAACCATTATCCTTATTATTGGTTTAGTAGTAATTTCAATAATATTGGTTCGGAAAAATAATGCTGAATGCTGTGTAAAACGAGAAAGTATATACATAGATAGTTCTCAACATAGCGCGAAACGTATCATGGTATGCCACATGTAAACTATGGATCATAAAGTTTATGTTCTCGTTCTGTCAATTGCTAAACAAATCTATTGCTTTGATTTATCGGGAAATAACAACATGCATACATTATATTATGTAGCAAATATTATTTTGCAATCAAAGAAATTATAATTTCTCCGCTCAAAAGAAATTCACAGCCCACACTACCTAAAATTAAATTATCTAAAACTATAGCGGACATTTTCTGATTAAAGTGGGTGTGCAAATTATATAAATAAAATAAACTAGGTGGACCAATAATTGGATAAAATCCTATATTGATCAAATATACCGGCCTAATATATGTATGAGAACCCTTTTAATGTATTTCATGTCTCATGAGGCAGAGTATCCAACATGATTAGTGAATAAAATATTGTCCGAAAGGTGGTACCTACAAATATATATTAAATGTAAACAGGCTTAAAGATACGTAGTGGAGAAAAATAGCTTTACCTATTATGGTCTGTATCTTATATTATTATTTGTTATTAATGTGAATTGTTGTAGAAGTTGTACTATGAAATTCACTGAAGCTAGTGTTCCCTGCAAAAGACACTGTACTGAATTTAGTGAGGGTGACAAAAATAGGAAGTGTTCACACTGAAACCTACAAACCACATGTGTCATTTATCAGTGAGGGTCGGTAAACATTAATCGCATTTGCTCAAAAAGCATTCAAAGAAGTTACGAAAATTTCAAACTCAAAATCAGAAATGAACTGCTGGTGTAAATATTTTAGGATGATAATCAGCCTTAACAATACATGTACCTAACGAATTAACATACACTGCAAATAAACAATACATACTCATTATAAATCCGAAATTCCTTGGACCATAATTATATTATGATTCTTAAAAATGAAAATTGCTATTAATATCAAGTCGTTTCGAAATTATTCGAGAATAAAATAACATTAAAGTAAATGATGATGGAAACTACTGAATTATCCTCAATTTCCCCGTTAACTTTACATTGTCAGAATCGTGCAGTATTACCCGATACTGAAACTGCGCCAATCTACATAGCATTCACGTGCATAAAGGAATTACTTTCTATTGTAAACAAACAATGGACGCAAACACTTTTGATTTGTAAACAAATCATGTACACTCGCGTAAGAGGCGCTTTACGTTGTTGTTGTTTAAATTTGTTTCTGAATGAACTAAACCAGATGTTTCATGGACTGCCACATACCAGCTGCTTTGGCACATTCCGCGTTTATACAATGTTTCGGATTTGGACTAGCCACAGTATACAACAGACGCAAGAAAAGGTCCTTACAAAAAACATACAAGTGACAAATCATATACTATCTAATTTAGCTGGTGATAAGAATGGCAAAAGAAATATACTGAGTTTTACTCCCTGAATCTCCTCAAAATGTACATTCTTACTTATGCAAATACGAATTACATGAGCCATGTCATAGGTTCTGAATCTTTATTACACATTGCGAAATTGTACTGTAATTTCGATGATAAATGAAATTACATCCTCCTTACTGCACTCAAAATGCATTAAATTTCATAGCGTCGTTTTGCAATTTCCCACATTATGATTTCAAACATTCAATGACAGAAACAGAAACACATTTATAGATGTCAACAAGCTTCTCACTAGCTACTTCAATACCATGTATTTCATGTGGAATTTTCACATACAAATCCAGTCCATAATCACGACATGTCGTAGAATCGAACATAAATACCAAAGTCTATTCATTCCAGATCAATCAAATGGAAAAGTTGTTACAATGCACATTCATTCCCAATATGACTCCAGATTTCATATTTTAACTAGATGCGACATTTTCTTTCGAAAGTTACGTCGAGCGCACGACTACAACTAAGTCCAAATATATCTGGGCGCAGTAATAATGTTGTTGTTGTAGTGTAATGATGAATATGCGCTTGTGTATTTAGTTTGGAATAAAGCATACATTCCTTTACGTTGTTGCTTGTATTTTGTTTATATAATTAAGTCTTAAGTAGTATTTTAAAAAGTGAGCATATGATAAAAATGTTACTGCTTTTGTCGAATGGATACACTGCACTCCCAATGTTGTGCAGTATTCCCATACAAATGCAGTAACCTACAATGACAGGTACAGTGAAAAAGTAACAGTCTGCGGTCCATCAAAATATACCGCGGAAAATTGGTATAACGGTAAGACCGCGAACGGTTAATAAATATATATTCATAAATCATAATAAAATTGATATGAAAATGAACTGTCACGGGCAAAAGTTCTTTACGTTTGATGGATAAGACAATTCATTGCTGGTTTCAATCGGTGTCGGAAAATAGCAGCATAGCAAGAGGGAAACTAACCGGGGCATTCCAAAACTTATATGACAATATGGTATATCAATACCAGATTTATTTGGACTTCTAAATTACCTAATTAAAATCGGATTTATTTGTTAATGTGTGAGATTATATAATCCTTGAAATAAAGATAAAAATGATAGTTCTGTTAATTATCGGTACGTCAGTGAAAAACATGTTTTGATGACACTGATTCAAAGAAATTTATAATATGAGTGTAATATTTTATAAATACGTGGAATATCTCTCCAAACAAATAGGTAGACCAATAAGAAGATTAAATATATGCTGATCAAATATACCAGTGGAATATAGTGGAATGTAGTTATATATTTACAAAACAAATATATGTTGTCATATTACACTTTTTCCATAAAATGATTTGCAAACATAACAGTTACCAACATGTTTGTAGCTGCTAAATATAATCATTCACAAAACAGTGGGAAATTAAGTTTGTGATTTCGGGGAATGGCTAAACCATTTTCTAATAACGTGACCGATGGAATTTTTTTTGTTACATTGTTTTCATTAGAAGAATTATTAAAATCTTTGCCCTTACAGTAGACTTGTATTAACATCACAATGACTCGGATTAGTTTATATCAGATATATAAAATAGAAACATGTGGAATAAATCAAATATTGCATGATCCATAACTAATAAAATTAAAGAAAACCGTAATTGAATAATTGTATAATAACTCAAGAATCAAATGATAATTAAATCACTATGTATGTTACCTCTTTGACTAACTACACACATTATTAACATAAATTAAACTACTTATTTTTACACTTTCAAAGATAATGTTAATCGTAATATTTAAGAACGTGTATATTCCTACCTTTCTGCTCGATTCAGTCTTCTGCTTTTGATTAATGCATATGTTCCTTAAAGTCCCCCAACAATTGTAAATATCCAGAAAATAGAATTCACACTGACATAGTAGATTAAAATCCTCGAGAACTGTGACTTCACGTAGAAGAAACACCACCTATGATTTGCCGTTTGTTCTTGATCAAGCAATGTGTTCCATAAGTCCATCCAAAATTAAAATTTCTAAATATCAAGAAAATATAATGCACCCTGACTTAGTAGATTAAAATCACCGAACACTTTGCACGTCGAAGAAACAGGGGATTTATACACCCAGAATTGTGTGCCCTTCTTTTGATACGACTCAAGAAGTGCCACCTGAGTAGTAATCACTACTAATGATCAAGTGTCTAGAGATTTTGTTCACGCAATTATTTGTATTGGTAGAGTACAGTTAGATGCGAATAACCGACACTTCCTGGTAATCACTGAGGTGTAGCAGGGTTCAAAGCTAACTCGGCTTATATTCACTAACACTAATGCAGAGAAACGGATGTTACCCCAAGCTCATTAATCTGGTAGAGGTAAATCTATTATGAAAGTGTATTCTTTAGCAAACTTGGAATGTTGGAGGTATGTGCAGGCGGAAAATTAATTAGAGGAAAGGTTTCAAAGTACTGTCGTTTATAACATGCAATTAATTCAGAAAACCAAAAGAAACGGTTTGAAATATTTATTTCAATTAACAATTTTATTTAAAAAGTAAATTACTTATTTGAAATTGAAATAGCGTTATTAATTATGAAAATGTGCAAACATGTATAGTACGTTATTGAATAATCCTGGCAAAACAGCATTATTTTGAAGAAGTCATCTTGGACATTATATTAAATCGAACAAAAGATAAAGCCGATTGAACAACAGACATAACTTTATTTCAAGTTCTCTCATCATTGACATAAATATATGTTTAATGTGGCGGGCATTATTAACGAAAGCAAACTATTGCAAATATTGATCCATAGTAATCCTGTATTAAACGGAAATTGTACCTGTAATATTGTAATATTGTATTAATATCAGATTGTAAGCTTTTTTCAGTAGAAGCATGATGTTTTATACTCGCAAATCTGCAAATGAAATGCAAGAAAGAAAATGACTGATCCGGTGGCCTAAGTGGTTAGAATATCTGCTTCGGGTGGTAGAGGTAACGGGTTCGAACCCCGCCTGAATCATAAAAACTTAGAACAATGTTACAAGAGGATAATTTGCCCCGATAGACTTGATGCCACATGTACGCGGCATAATGTCTCGGCGCTAGACGTCATTATAAACCGAAACGCTGCAGACATAGTGTCTCAAATTGTTAAAGCTACGTAAAAGATCAAAATCACACACAACAAAGATTAAAAAAAAAGATTTTGGCATTGATATAATAGTGTGGTGTTTGCAGTGGTTATGTCATGGTGTATATTTATAATAACAAACTACGTACCGGAAATAGGCCAGAGTGAATACATAAATGAAGATCAAGCGAATCTCTTGTAATTAATTGCTTATAGCGTGCCTTGATGATCTCATCGTTGACTTCAACCCATTCCAAGGGGTTACCCGTTAGTAACGACATGTAATCTAAATTATGTGGCAAAGTTGATATTGTTGGGTTATTTTTTAGTAATAATAATAATAATAATAACATTATTATTATTATTATTATTATTAATTGTTATCATTATTATTACTAATAGTATTAGCAGTAGTATTATCAGTAGTAGTATTTTTGTTATTATTATTAATATTATTATTATTATTATTGCTGACATAGTTTATGCTGGCGAACTTTATTTGGTTCAAGGAAACTACATCGATTCTTCTCGCAATTTCTCTATTCTACATTCCTCTTCATCATCTTCATCAGCTTCTTTCCTCTTTCTTTCTCTCTCTCTTTCTCTCTCTCTCTCTCTCTCTCTCTCTCTCTCTCTCTCACACACACACACACACACACACACAACATGCACACACACACACAAACACATATCAACTTATAAAAAATGCACGTTTCAATTAGTGGATATATAGGTGCATTTGTCCTTTTTAAATCTTTATATTCCTATATTGCAAAAAAGTCAATGAAACACATGAACATATATAAATCCCATTATATTCACAACGACCAGCACTTAAATGCACAAACAAATAGACTTCGTTGTCGAAAAGTAAAACAGAATATAGAGATTTTAGTGGATACAGTCTCACTACGATTTGCAGGACGACAAAATACGGTTGGACTGTTAACATAGCATGGATGCATTATAGCGTATACACCGTCTGATTTCTTTTTCAGTGTGAGCTTTAGATACAGAAGAGACCTATATATATTTAGCCAAAACGTTTAAGAACAAAATCACTGTAACTGTTACATAATTTTTTTATAACCACAATAGCATTGGGGGGTGCAGGGGCATTACAGTAGCATTGGGGGGGGGGGGACAACGGACAAATACCGCTCCCTCGAACTCCCCCAAAATAGCATGTTTATATGTATTTGTACGCCCTAAGATCTGTTGTGTTGTGTTTTGTATTCAAAATAAATTTGTTCCAAAATTTTATTTACATATAATCTTGAGCGTGTATTTTTTCCTTAATGTGTGAATAACCCAGGCTGGTTCTTCTATCTATGGGGTTGGGGTCCCAAATGGATATGTGAGAAAGCTTGCTAGTAGTTTGTCGCGGGTCGGTGGTTCTTTCTGGGGTTTTTCCGGGTTCCTTCTCCACCATTTATACTAGGCACCATTTATAGCCTATCTTTTGCTGAAAAATGGCGTTAATCGCTGCAACAACTTTCTCATGAGTTTGTTCATCCGACCAAGGGCTTCATTGTCCGAGGCGGAGTCTCTCCCCACCCCCCACATATGTTATAGTGATATTTTCCCTAAGCGGACGGTCAACAGAATACCATCCCCCACAACGGCTTTCTCAGTTCCTTCTCGGTACAGATTTTCTTTTTTTATAATTATTTATTGTCTTAGTCATATCACTTGTCCACATTTAAACATTATCTTTATTATGAAATTTGTTGCCTCTAAAATCAAATTCTTATCTTTCAGTCCATCTAAATATAACAGAATATCTCTTCGATATTCCCATTTTGACAAATTTTAATTATTAGATTTTATTCTTTCTTCTTTTCGTACTTCCCATTGTGTGATCGTACGGTATTTTGTGATGTTGGCCATTTTGCACATGGGACATTTTGGCATCGTCCGTATCATGCGTCTTATTAATGTTTCTTCTAAAGTAAGCCAAACTTCATGGAGGTATTTGTTCATGATACTTTGTATATTCAGGGACTTAATATCTGCCATTGTCTTCCATGCCTTCGAGCAATATAGTATTGTGTTTCTTTCGTCAACTTTGTGTTTGCTATTATAACATTAATTCATATCTTATACCTTCGAATGGTTTTCATTTTTTTTCCTGCCATATTTGTTTTTTATCCTTCAGTTTCATGATAAGTTCCTTATATTCCTTATATTTACTTGGGTTTTTTAGTTATTTTGTCAATATGCTATTTCTGTATATCTCAGGACGGTTCCGTAAAGGGAATCCTATCCAAAATATGTACAAGCCTCTTTCAGAAAGTCCCTCTTTGTATCCCATATGTATTGCATAGTCTATGTCCTATTCCTTTCATTGTTTATTGTCCAGATCTATAGATGTTATTATAAGGTTAACATTGCTATATATTCATGTTTTCGCCACTTGTGCACACAACACAGTGGCAAAAATACAAAGATATATAAGTTCTCTTTTAATTTTGATTTCATTTTATTATAGTGTTCTACATTTGCCTGATAGCCGAAGGATATACCTAGAGCTTTGACTTTATTTTTGACCAGGTGGGGAGAGAGCCCAGGCTGTTTTCCCCAACAGTTTCCTATTTTGAGTATTGCTGCCTTCTCGTGATTCATTTTTTGAACCGGATGCGTTTGCAAAGTTTTCAAACTCTTTCCTAAGGTGTTGAAATGACTTTTCGTCTTGGACATAATTTATACAATCATCTGCATATTGGATTATTTGTATTACATTTTTAAGGTTTGGGATTCTGATACTAATTCTAGCAATAGTTTGGTTATTTTCTTATTTTATGACTTAAAATTTAAATTGCTATTACGTATAATAGCATCCATAGTGGGCACCTCTGCATAACCGACGATCGTTGTATTTCGAATTTTTCCCTTATTGACCCATGCACCTGTACTCTAGAAGTTGTTCTATTGTACACGATTTCAGTAATATTTCGAGAGAGAAAAATCCAGATTTTACCAGAACTTTCTGTGCATATTTATGTTCAATTCTGACAAGAGCTTTATGCTGGTCAAAGAGAACCATGGACCCCCTTTTATCCTGTTATCAGGATAAAGCCTCTGTATATTAGAATAATGTTCTGTATATTTATACTGCTCTCCCACAACTTTAGTTATTGTCCATTATTTTCTAAATTCCACTTTTTATTATATTTGACAAGACTCTACTTAGTATTTTATGATCACCATTTAAAGAGAAATCGCCTCCAATTGTTTAGTTCTTCTCTATTTTACCTTTCCCTTTATACATAAATGTAATTAGCCCCTCTCCCATCACTTAAGTTATTTAGCCTGTACCCAGGAAAATATTACCGTACAGGGATTGAAGAATCAGAATAAATTATCTTTGAAATTTTAAATAGAACTCCGCCCTTAATCTGTCCATTCCTGCTGATTTCCCATTGGTTATTGAGGAGAAAGCTTCCTTTATTTCTTCTTTTGAGATGAAAGCATCAGACATGTTCCTGTTTCTGTTGAAATCGTCTCGTATTCAACTCCCTGTAGGTACTCCTCTATTTCTATATAAATCTTCATAATAATTTTGTATTTATGTTAGGACTTCCTTTTTATGTGATTATCATGTCGCCCTCTCTTAATTTTTCTTAGGTCTTTTTTCCTCATTATCTTAATTCTTACCTTCTTATAAACCCTCTGCGCTTTTGTATAATGTCCTAAATTTCCCTGCGTTAATTTCTCTAACTAGTTTTTTTTTCATCCAGTACTTTGTATATCTAAATTTTGCCTCTTCTTTTCTCCTTCATGTTGTAATCGTTTTTAGTTGTTGTTTTAGTTCTTGTGTTTCTTGTTTCATTTTTTCCTATTTGACTAAATTGTATACTTATTATTTTAATTTCTTGTTTTAATTTGCCCCACTTTTTATTATATCTATATTTCTTCGATTTGTAAAATTTTCTAATTTAGTTTTAATTTTTTGTTAGTACTCTTCGTCTTCTATTATTTTGTTGTTTAATTTCCATTTTCCAGTCCCACATTTTCTCTTTTTATTTTTCCAATCCTTTTTTTCTATTTTTATTTCTATATCTATCATTTTGTAGTCCGATGATTTGTGTTATGTTAAATTACAATCAGTTATGTATTCTAGATTATTAGATCAATAAAACCTATCTAATCTAATTGCTTGCTCTTCTCCATACTCATAGGAAAGGTTTTTCCGTACGATAATAAACCTTCTATATAAATCGTGTAATTTATTTTCTTTATCAATGTTGGTCATTGTTTCTCTTAAACGTTTATCATTTAGTGTTAGTTCTGATTTCCTGTCAATTTCATGCCCGATCCAGGTGAAGACCCCTCCCTGTATAAAGTTGTTCATTGCGTAAAGAGTGAATATAGGCTTTTAAAGTTTTAGCAAATAATTTACTGATTCCTTTGTTCCAGAAACTATACATCCAAAAAATGCCAGTCCTTTATTCGTACGTGTTGATACTCGTCCTTTTAAACAGCCCGTTACCTGAACCTGTTATATTTCTATTATTTATAATATGTATTGCTACTCCTGCTCTTTTATCGCTCAGTTGATCACTTCGGATTATTATTGCATCGTATTTCGTTCTTATTTCTTCTGCCAGATTGTTGTGCGTTTTCTGTAGGAAAATTATATAAAATATGTGTTGCCTCGTGTATTTTGTCATCATTTCATTTTCCATTTATATTAATTGAAGCTATCCTTAGTTTGGACTCCATGTGTATGTGCGCGTGTGTGTGTGTGTGTGTATTTTCTCCTGCTCTAGCCGTGGTCAGAGCTTCTTGATCAACTTTGTCTTCTTCTGAGTTAGAGGATTTGTTATTTTCTGGACTGCTCATATCCAAATTTGAGCTGTCTGTTATCAACCCATATTCCAAGGAGCTGTCTTCACCTGTCAAGTCCGAGTCATTTCTCATTTCGTCTGTAGAGTCTTCTGAGTACGTGGCCAGTTTTAGTCACTACTTGAAATGTCTGATTCCTTTTGTTCTTTCTTATGGTAACTTACTATACCGATTGCTGGTGGTGGAATTACCGTTTTGGGATGTGGTTTTTGTTTTCTCTGAAGGTATTTAGGTCTTTAAATTCTGCAGATGTGGTGACGATGATTTTTTCCTCTTTCTATCTTTGTCTTTTCTGGATTTTTTGCTGGCGTAGATGTTTGTGGTTTAATCCGACTTAAATCAGGCAGATCTTCATCTTCTATAGGGGATCCTTCTTCTACCCTTAGATCTAGCAACATCTAAAATTTGTTCCTACTTAGTCTTTTTCCATCTTCAATATGGGAGCCCTCTTCTACCGTTAGATCAGACAACATCTAAAATTTGTTCCTACTTAGTCTTTTTCTATCTTCTATAGGGGAGCCCTCTTCTACCGTTAGATCTGGCAACATCTAAAAATTGTTCCTACTTAGTCTTTTTCCATCTTCTATAGGGGAGCCCTCTTCTACCGTTAGATCTGACAACATCTAAAATTTGTTCCTACTTAGTCTTTTTCCATCTTCTATAGGGGAGTCCTCTTCTACCGTTAGATCTGGCATCATCTAAAATTTGTTCCTACTTAGTCTTTTTCCATCTTCTATAGGGGAGCCCTCTTCTACCGTTTGACCTGGCAACATCTAAAATTTGTTCCTACTTAGTCTTTTTCCATCTTATATAGGGGAGCCCTCTTCTACCGGTAGATCTGGCAGCATCTAAAATTTGTTCCTACTTAGTCTTTTTCCATCTTCAATATGGGAGCCCTCTTCTACCGTTAGATCTGGCAACATCTAAAATTTGTTCCGACTTAGTCTTTTTCCAACTTCTATAGGGGAGTCCTCTTCTACCGTTAGATCTGGCATCATCTAAAATTTGTTCCGACTTAGTCTTTTTCCATCTTCTATAGGGGAGCCCTCTTCTACCGTTTGACCTGGCAACATCTAAAATTTGTTCCTACTTAGTCTTTTTCCATCTTCTATAGGGGAGCCCTCTTCTACCGTTAGATCTGACAACATCCAAAATTTGTTCCTACTTAGTCTTTTTCCATCTTCTATAAGGGAGCCCTCTTCTACCGTTAGATCTGACAACATCTAAAATTTGTTCCTACTTAGTCTTTTTCCATCTTCTATAGGGGAGACCTCTTCTACCGTTAGATCTGGCAACATCTAAAAATTGTTCCTACTTAGTCTTTTTCCATCTTCTATAGGGGAGTCCTCTTCTACCGTTAGATCTGGCATCATCTAAAATTTGTTCCGACTTAGTCTTTTTCCAACTTCTATAGGGGAGCCCTCTTCTATCGTTTGACCTGGCAACATCTAAAATTTGTTCCTACTTAGTCTTTTTCCATCTTATATAGGGGAGCCCTCTTCTACCGGTAGATCTGGCAACATCTAAAAATTGTTCCTACTTAGTCTTTTCCCATCTTCTATAGGGGAGCCCTCTTCTACCGTTAGATCTGACAACATCTAAAATTTGTTCCTACTTAGTCTTTTTCCATCTTCTATAAGGGAGCCCTCTTCTACCGTTAGATCTGACAACATCTAAAATTTGTTCCTACTTAGTCTTTTTCCATCTTCAATATGGGAGCCCTCTTCTACCGTTAGATCTGGCAACATCTAAAATTTGTTCCTACTTAGTCTTTTTCCATCTTCTATAGGGGAGCCCTCTTCTACCGTTAGATCTGACAACATCTCAAAATTGTTCCTACTTAGTCTTTTTCCATCTTCTATATCGGAGCCCTCTTCTACCGTTAGATCTGACAACATCTAAAATTTGTTCCTACTTAGTCTTTTTCCATCTTCTATGTGGGAGTCCTCTTCTACCGTTAGATCTGGCATCATCTAAAATTTGTTCCGACTTAGTCTTTTTCCATCTTCTATAGGGGAGCCCTCTTCTACCGTTTGACCTGGCAACATCTAAAATTTGTTCCTACTTAGTCTTTTTCCATCTTATATAGGGGAGCCCTCTTCTACCGGTAGATCTGGCAACATCTAAAAATTGTTCCTACTTAGTCTTTTTCCATCTTCTATAGGGGAGCCCTCTTCTACCGTTAGATCTGGCAGCATCTAAAATCTGTTCCTACTTAGTCTTTTTCCATCTTCTATAGGGGAGCCCTCTTCTACCGTCTGATGTGGCAACATCTAAAATTTGTTCCTACTTAGTCTTTTTCCATCTTCTATAAGGGAGCCCTCTTCTACCGTTAGATCTGACAACATCTAAAATTTGTTCCTACTTAGTCTTTTTCCATCTTATATAGGGGAGCCCTCTTCTACCGTTTTACCTGGCAACATCTAAAATTTGTTCCTGCTTAGTCTTTTTCCATCTTCTATAGGGGAGCCCTCTTCTACAGTTAGATCTGGCAGCATCTAAAATCTGTTCCTACTTAGTCTTTTTCCATCTTCTATAGGGGAGACCTCTTCTACCGTCTGATGTGGCAACATCTAAAATTTGTTCCTACTTAGTCTTTTTCCATCTTCTATAGGGGAGCCCTCTTCTACCGTTAGATCTGACAACATCTAAAATTTGTTCCTACTTAGTCTTTTCCATCTTCTATAGGGGAGCCCTCTTCTACCGTTAGATCTAGCAACATCTAAAATTTGTTCCTACTTAGTCTTTTTCCATCTTCTATAGGGGAGCCCTCTTCTACCGTTAGATCTGGCAGCATCTAAAATTTGTTCCTACTTAGTCTTTTTCCATCTTCTGTAGGGGAGCCCTCTTCTACCGTCTGATGTGGCAACATCTAAAATTTGTTCCTACTTAGTCTTTTTCCATCTTCTATAGGGGAGCCCTCTTCTACCGTTAGATCTGACAACATCTAAAATGTGTTCATACTTAGTCTTTTTCCATCTTCTATAGGGGAGCCCTCTTCTACCGTTAGATCTGGCAACATCTAAAACTTGTTCCTACTTAGTCTTTTTCCGTCTTCTATAGGAGAGCCCTCTTCTACCGTTAGATCTGGCAACATCTAAAATTTGTTCCTACTTAGTATTTTTCCATCTTCTATAGGGGAGACCTCTTCTACCGTCTGATGTGGCAACATCTAAAATTTGTTCCTACTTAGTCTTTTTCCATCTTCTGTAGGGGAGCCCTCTTCTACCGTCTGATGTGGCAACATCTAAAATTTGTTCCTACTTAGTCTTTTTCCATCTTCTATAGGGGAGCCCTCTTCTACCGTTAGATCTAGCAACATCTAAAATTTGTTCCTACTTAGTCTTTTTCCATCTTCTATAGGGGAGCCCTCTTCTACCGTTAGATCTGGCATCATCTAAAATTTGTTCCTACTTAGTCTTTTTCCATCTTCTATAGGGGAGCCCTCTTCTACCGTCTGATGTGGCAACATCTAAAATTTGTTCCTACTTAGTCTTTTTCCATCTTCTATATGGGAGCCCTCTTCTGCCGTTAGCTCTGGCAACATCTAAAATTTGTTCCTACTTAGTCTTTTTCCCTCTTCAGTTTTTGGATTAGTTTTCTTTGTTTTATGGGGAACTTTTCCCTCAAAATCATATCCTTTCTAACTCTGTCCCTATAGAAGAGCGGTTGTCCTTCTCCGGGCTTGGTGCATGTATACTGTACGTTTCTCGACCTTTGTGGTGTTTTTGGATTGTTATTTTTTATTTAGTTATCTACAATATAGGCCAAATCATGTGTCTGCATTTGTTCCTCACTTTGTCTGAGTTGGGTATTTTCCTTCCTACTTTTTTCTAATAGGTTATCAATCTCATCTTGTCTAACTTCTTGTTCCTCTTCCGGCACATTTATAAAGTTGCATGCTACCTTACTAGGGTAGGTGACCATTGCAGGTCGATTTTTGCAGTCTGCTTGCATATTGGGCACAGCCAAACTTGCTCACTTCCCCTGTACCAGGTCTTGAGTAAGAAACCCATGACAGAGTAAAAGGCGAGGATGTGCTTTGCTGCTTCTTTGAAGAATGTGATTATTTTTATCCCTTTCTTAACATTTCTATATCGCCACACTGTTGCCGATCACCTGGATTTGACTTTGATTTTCAGCTTTTTTCTATTTTGTACTCTAATGTCCTTACTCTCTATATCAAAAGGGAGATCAGAGACATATATGTATGTATTGGCCGTAACCTCTCTTGTTATGGGTGGTGCAGTGTCCATTTTGAACGTTAGACATTAACTTCAATCTGTTGTCGTTCCAAGACTGGTATATCATTGTTTTCCTTGTGCTTCCATAGCCGTCAGGATTTCCGCCTGTCTTGGGCAATCCTGTATAGTACCAACATTATCTGGCCATCTTGGGGGTGGAAGGTTACCAACCGTTGGTTTTGTCCATTTCCCTCTATGATGTTAGTATGGGAGAAAACATTCAGCTTAGTTCCAGTTGGTTGAGCGGTGTTTAGCTTTTGACATTACAAAGTCCACTGATGTAAGAGTAGAGTTCACAAACAATTTGAAAATGAATTTGAAATGAGTACTAAAGTCACTATTTCTTGTGTAATTATGTTTGTATCCGTTGAAAACTTGCGCAGTTTTAACTGAAAAAAACAGTATACTGTTGAAGAAGGATTAGAGGAAAAAGAAAAAAATTAAACAATATCAAGAACGAATACCAAAATGTTGGAGGAAAAAAGGAAAATCAGAATAATGAAGAAGAAGATTCTGTAGTTGAATGCTATGCAAAGATTCAGAATAGTGTATGTAGTTGAAATTACTTACAATCTTGTGGACTTTCGTGCGGTTTGTTTAGTTCGTGCCATGGCAAAGGTTTGAATGAAATAGAACGATTTTCGTTCTCAAGAATGAGTGTCACAATAACAGCGGCAACTTTCACTTGGGGCTTAGAAGTAGCCAATCGATTTTAGACTGAAATTTCTGTGGTCATTGTTACTGAATGGAAAATAAATATGTCAGCCCAATAACATTAGCCCTATGTCACAGAAATGAACCAGTCTTTGCTGATGGACTGTACTTGACGTACAGATAGAACCTATTGAGCAAAGGTAAAAAGGTGAAAGGTCATATTCACTGTGACTGAAGGAAGAAACGTGGTTCTACAGTTATTTACCATATACCTTCAGAAAAACGAATGTGAATGACTTGCTTTGGGTAATAAAGAATAGCAGTGATGTTCTGGTAGGACAGTAACAAGTCTGGGTCAGTGTAATCACACTAATAAAACAATTTGTACATTAGACCACATACCCAAACCACTTTTTCTACTTCTCGTACCTTGCTTATTATTTCTTAAAAAGTTAAAAAATCAAGGTCATCATGGATCAATTATTTTTTTCCTTTTTGTGGTAGGGTGGGGTGGGGATTTCAGAATAAAGAGGCCATCTACATATGACGTCACAAGCAGATTGGGAGTTAGACTTGTGTGACGGTTGTTGAAGATCGGGTGTTCTGGTTTCATTATTTCAAAGTTTTATATGTAATTTAAGCTGTTCTTTTTCACAATTGTCGAAGACAATCCATTTTAAACATGATCTATGTGGTTTAGCTTCTGTTGGAATTCATTATAAAATCAAATATGGCTCAAAATTGGTCAATCACAATCATTGTCTCGATAGATTTGAAAAGCCCGTCAATATAACGGACAGCATTTCAGCATCTTGCTTCAATAATTTGCAAGGACTTTGATAAAAGCCATCTGCTTGATGTGGTTTGATGTGAGATGGTACTAGATAACATTGTATTTAATAACGCAATTTTGGGGTGGGCTGCTTTATTACACATATGTTGTGAAGTGGCCTCGTTGGTAAAGAGATAGTGTATGTATATATGTATGTATGCATGTATGTATGTATGTATGTATGTATGTATGTATGTATGTATGTATGTATGTATGTATGTATGCATGTATGTATGTATGTATGAATGTATGTATGTATGTGGGGGTGTAGGTAGGTAGGTAGGCAGGCAGGCAGGCAGGCAGACAGACAGGTAGGCAGACAGGCATGTGATACAGAAAGTCACAGCTGAGAAACCTTTAGTTACGTTATCTTTTTTTCCCATTGTCTTTATTTCTGTAGTATTGTGGTCGCTTCTCCCGATCTCGCACCCTTATTACAGGACGCGGAAAAGGGCCTCGTGTCATTGATTAAATGCTAGTTTCATGTGCATTGTTTAATTTTACAGTGTTAATGCGCTTTAAATCACTCACCTTTTATTGCCACCCTATCTAGTTTTGATTCTGAGAAAGTTAACATTTTTTATGAACAATGTTCTGTTTTCGTCGTGCTAGCGTCATCATTTTTATATTATAGTCAACATATTTATATGAAGCTGAAAAATACAGTCATATAATAAAGTACTTGCTTTGTTCAAGAAATGCAACATCTAAATTTACTAGCATTAAAGGTATTATATTTTATTGCATGACTCGATATTTCGCTTGAATTAAATGTGTACAGGATCAATACCCAGCTATATTTGAGCTAAATCAAATGTGTACAGGATCAATACCCACCTATATCTGAGCTAAATCAAAAGTGTACAGGATCAATACCCACCTGTATCTGAGCTAAATCAAATGTGTACAGGATCAATACCCACCTATATTTGAGCTAAATCAAATGTATACATAATCAATACCCACCTATATTTGAGCTAAATCAAAAGTGTACAGGATCAATACCCACCTATATTTGAGCAAAATCAAATGTGTACAGGATCAATACCCACCTATATTTGAGCTAAATCAAATGTGTACAAGATCAATACCCACCTATATCTGAGCTAAATCAAATGTGTACAGGATACCCAATGGTGCATGGATATGTATCAGTGGCACTACTCAAGAAGGTGTGTGGATAATCTGTGTAACTTTGCCTTATATAAGTTTTTGTACCTGTTGTCACAAGGGATGCTTATGCAATCTGAGGTTTAATGATCAGTGATATTGGTACTCAAACGTCAGTTTCAAGTGTTATATTTCGCGTTGAAAAACAGTAAAAACACATAAACTATATTCAACGCAAAGACCGAGGTGGGGGTTATTACTTTGTGAACATGTTGAAAGGTCATACAACATTTGACTCGTTTTTAGATTTCACTTGTTTCACGTTGATCTGCAAACATTGGAGAACAAATAACATGAACCAAATTGGTACATATCTATAGGTTACTGCACTTGTATGGGATAATATTAACTCATGTTTCTGAGTAATACTGCACGATATTGGGAGTACATTGTTATTCCAAGAAAAAGAGCCAATATGTTCCCATGCAAATGCAGTAAACTTTTATTATCTTTTTTCTACTTAAGGACTAATAATACACAGAATGCATTAGAAGTAACACAGGAATTGAATTCATTATATATTCCAAATAAATACACAACCCTAAAACAAACAATACACAGTAGCAATATTAGTGAGCACATAGCACCGCCCAGCGATCTTCGATGTGATGTGATTTGGATTTTTTAACGTAGCTTTAACAATTTTTCTGTCATATCGCTACGATGTCTGCAATGTGGCAGTTTATAGTGATGTCTAGCACTGGGGCATCATGCCGCAGACATGTAGCATGATGTCCCACCCAGTCACATTATCCTGACACCGGGCCGACCAGTCCTAACACTAACCTCTTAATGCTGAGCGCCAAGCGAGGGAGCTGTTAGTACCGTTTTTGTAAGTCTTTGGTATGACTCGGCCGGGGATCGAAGCCACGACCTCCCGCATCCGAGGCGGATGCTCTAACCACTAGGCCACCGGAGCGGTATTCCAGCGATCTTTGAATTTCGTCGCGCGTGACATTAGTTTAAAAACATTGTCGTTTTGGACTGTCTAAAATTGAAATTTAAAGTCATATTGTGAATGAATGCACATTGCAGCAACTTTTCCAGTTGGTCTGGAATGGATGGAATTTGCCTTCACTGTCGATCCAATTCAATTCTGCTTGCACACACATACCACCCCCGCCGCCCCCACACACATAGACAGAGATGTATATATATGTGTCTGTGTGTGTTCTGAGTAGTGGACTGATCTGATCTGCGTTGATTCGCTAAATCTACTGGAACTATGTTTCTGTTCTGTCATGCATTGTTTGGAAGCATGATGTCGGGAAAATATGAACTTTTTAAACGAAATTATCAAGAAGACACTATGGAATATCACATTCGTTTCGTTTTGAGTGCAGTAAGGAGAATATGGTCTATGTTGAAAATGTAGTAGAACTTACAAATTCGCGGTGTGCATCGAGGTTTGTTATCCATGGCATGGATCGTGTAATTCTGATTTGCAGAACTAAGAAAGTACATTTTGAGGAAAATCAAAATACAAAAATGTAAGTGTATTAATTGTCATTCTTATTGCCACTTAAAGAAGACATAATGTTCTTATTTGCTCTGATGCTCTTATTTTTCTATTAAAGCCCACAATTGCAGTTTTTTTCTCTCGAATTTGTTGTTTGGCTGACTTGTAAAATGGTATGTATTTTATATATATGCGATAGTCCTTGGCCTCATTATGCATTTTTAATATTTTTAGTACCTCGAAAGTAACGTTCATGTTCTGAACCATTCCATCTGCAACAAATTACGAACATTTCTCCTAAATAGCATGACCAGTACAGTATTTTCACTATTGCGTGTCTCGCGTTTCTTGTGGACATTGCGAATGCAACGTCCATTTGTTTTGGTTGGTTGAAAATTTCTTTTGTGACTATGTGAACTCGTTAACTTTATCATCTCTACTCTCAAATAGACTAAACAGCTTGTATAGTTCATCCACAAAAAAACTCTATGAAAAAACCAAAAGATAAAGGTAGGCTACATACAATCAAAGTTGCCCTAATTTACGATATTACTTTCAGACACGTGTCCTGCGTTATGAAGCCGCGCATTAAAGAAAAATACTGCATAATTCTGACGCTAAATTTAACGGAGACAAAAAATAAAAAAGATATTTTAAAAAAATCATTATTCAACTTGTGTAATTAATTTTCAATAATCTTTGGTTAAAAAAAGGCGAAGCATTGATACTGGTGAATTTCACAACGGGATATTATTCGTTATTGTTTCTGGCAGATTCATGCCAGGACCGAGATGCGCATTTGATTTTTGTTTGGTTTGGTGCTTTACTACCTAGCAACACAAGTAGGTCACTTAATGTCGGACAATTTTAGTTAAGTGCCTTGCCAAATACACACCACCTTAGCTGACCCAGGCAGGTCACAATGTTACCCTTGGAACCCACACCCTTAGGATCGTAAATAGGGTACCTAACCATTGAACCAACGCGTCTCCCCCATGACAAGTTTAGTTTGTGTTGTTATGACAATAAAGATGAATACATGGTATTATAAAAATGAGCGAACAATTGTACTGAACCATTACAAACCTATTGAGAAACTTTGGAAAGTTGAATGAAGCGACCAGTCAAAGGTCAATTTAAAAAAACAAGAAAAACATTTGGAAACAAAATGTTCACAAAAGCGAACAAAATAATAAACGTAGACTTAAAAACAAATACAGGGTCTGAAGCGTGAAATTTAAATATGACCCATTTTTGACGCACGTAGATTTGGGCTGGAGCAACAATCTCAATTGCCCTTTATTTTCCTCCGGCTATGACTCTCACTAAGAGTACGCTGTCCATAACAAATTTGCTGTAAGAGGCACTGATTAATATTTGCTCGAGTATAGTTTACTCCTTGACGGCCAATAATATTGCACACCAATGGAATATATATATATATATATATATATATATATATATATATATATATATATATATACTATTATTTAAGGTGGGTCGTGGGCAGTTTTGTCGTCCTCAGACGGTTTCGTGGGCAGATAAAAGTTCGTGGGCAGATTTCCATCTGCCCACGAAGCACGTCGTCCTTTTCTGCACTCTTGCCACAAATATCAATAAAATAAATGCATATTTATGCTGCTGAATGTTAAATATTCGATAAATATTCATCTGCAAAATAAATAATTGCCTTTTTACCTATTTATTTCCATTTTTTCATTAATGAATTGAATTGAATAGCACAACTTGAGTTACCTCCCATTATGTACTAGTATATATTGCACCTTAAAAATAGATTGACCCGGAAGTAGTATGTTTCAAATTTACTGCCCATGATGACAGGGGGTCGTTACAAAGAAAATCAAGGGATGGGGTTCTAACCTGTAACAATATAATATGTTAATAGTGTTACAGGTTAGAACCCAAATCTGTTGATTTTCTTTGTAACGAGCCACTATGCCCGTGATTATTATTGTGAGAGATCAAAACTGCCCGGGAACCAGGATGTGGAGTGAATAATCTGCCAATGTCGCCAACAAGCACCATACATATATACTATTTATTTTGATATCTAAGAAGTTTTCAATAATGCTAATTAGTAACATTATAATGAGTGAGCTGTTATATGTCTTTCGAAATACCTCTATTCACTATTGCTGGTCTTGAGCCCAAACTAAGAGGATTGTGGCTGTCATTAGAAATACAAGTGATACCATTTATTTAAATCCAGGCTTAGTAAGTTCATAACTTCACTTAAGTTCATATTATATGCTGCTGCATTTTCTTCTCTCAGTCTACCATTAACAACGACAACAAAAGAAAAATGGTGTTTACTCAGAATTTGTTCCTATATTTATCAAAAAATTTGTTTTGGAACAGATATTTTGTTGGAAAAGCTGAAAGAATAAAATTGGGGGAAAATCATGATGGTATAATAATACAATTGTTTACTTATAATAAAAGAATACTGGATTTAGTGTACAACATCCTTGCAATAATTAAATGGCATTGTGAATATGCAGAACCCCAATTCTTTAATGTACATGTACTGTTTAAGGTACAAAACTGTTTTGCATACTTCATAACTTATTTCTCTAATAGTGCAAATAATAGGAGACAGAAGACATTTAGAAAGAATTAATTTGTCAAAATAAGTTAAATATCAAGATTAGTTTAATGGACGTTTGAAAATTTACTATTAAAGTAAAATTGCCTATTTTTGAGAGAAACATCCTAATAGTAATACACGTAATTTTATTTAAATTAGCAGTAATGTAGAGGATGCTGATTTATTTATGAAATATACCATAAACGTGTGTTTCATATTCATTACTCCAAAGTAAAATACCCAAGAACCACCTCAGAAAATCAGTAATGACATATTCACGTAAAACACAAAACACAATTCTAAAAAGGTGATGGAGATGCAGTTATCAGCTGTGAGTCACATAGCTAACACATGTTGAGTAGCAGACTGGATGATTGGTATGGAACGAATTGTATTTGCCTTGTCAGAATAGTTGGTAAAGATTTTAAGAGGACTTCCTGGTTGGAAAAAAGTGAATTGGAGAAATGTATTATTTTTTTCATCGTATGTGTCCTTGTTTCACTTCATTAATAATAATGATATGACTTTTGACAAATCTTTTTGTCCGAGTGACTCAATGCTGATAAGTGTAAAAAAATGTCGAGGCTGCGATAGATGTGTCCTCTGTAGAAATGGGTGTTTATTAAACTAGGTCAAAATTAGGTTGTGTAAAAATAGGAAGTGGAACAATACACAATATGGAAAACGCTCGCTGTGGAAGACATTGGGCGGACATACAGACACATCAAGATGTATTTAATAAGATTCATACACATATTATATACTGTTGTATAGCTCTCCTTGTATGCTTCAGATTTATACTATAAACATTGAAGTGTGTGATACCGAGACAAACGGCAATGGAAGATGCACGTATCAAGGTTATGAAGATTGTTAAATTCACAAGCGATACAGAATCAAATATACCAAAACTTTCATATTGCATTTTCTTACATTTCTACTATCACAGATCGATTTAGACTGATGCGAAACCTATCAATTTATATCAAATTTGTCAAAATCGGGGTTTATTTACTATTGTTATGAGTTATTCACCTGTATGGAAAACGATCGTATAGGAAGACATTAGGCGAAATGACAGACAAAGGAAGATATACTTAATAAGATACATACACATACTATTTACAGTTGTACGGCTTTAATTATATGCTTTAGATATATAGCAATAGCATCGAAATATGTAGTACGATCGCAAAACGGCAATGGTAGATTCACGTAGCAAGGATATGCAGATCGGTAAAGTCGCACCCGATATTCAGTAAAAAGAACAAAACCTTCTATTTTGCATTTTCACACATGTCTATTGGCACAGATCGATTTAGTATGATTAGAAACATATCAATTAAAATCAAATTTGTCATCTGATATCAAATGTGTCAAAACCGTTGTTTTTGCGATTGTTATGACTTATTCGCTCATATGAAAAACTTTCGTATAGGTCGGATCTAGGCGCACGGACAGACAAATAAAGACGTGCTTATTAAGATATATACACACATTTTATAATATTGTATAGTTTTAATTCTATACTTCAGATCTCTAATATTAGCATCGAAGTATGTGCTACAATCACAAAACGGGAAGGGTGTATTAAAGTAGCAAGCATATGAAGATCGGTAAAGTCGCACCCGATATTCCGTAAAAAGTGGAACTTTTTTATTTTGTATTTTCACACACGTCTATTGGCACAAATCGATTTAGGCAGATGAGAACCTATATATTAATATGAAATTTGTCAAAAGCTGTGTTTGTTTACTATTGGTATAAATTATTCACCTATATGGAAACCGTTCGGATAGGAAGGCATCGGGTGCACAAACAGACATATGAAACCGTACTTAATAAGATACATACACATATTATTTAATGTTGTACATCTTAAATTATATGCTTCAAATCTATAGTATTAGCATCCAAGTATGTGCTACTATCGCAAAACGGGAAGGGTAGATGCACATATCAAGGATATGAAGATCGGTAAAGTCGCAAGCAATAATGAGTCATAAATACCAACTTTTTTATTATTAATTTTCTCGACTTTTTTTGGCACAGATCGATTTAAACTGATGAGGAACCTATACATTGATATTATATATGTCGAAATATATGGTTGTTTAAGATTGGTACAACTAATTTACCTATATGGAAAATCTTTGTGTTGGAAGGTATTTGGCGCACGGAAAGACAAATGAAGACGTACTTAATAATATATGTAAACATGTTATATGCTGTTGTTTAGCTTTAATTTTATGCTTGAAATCAGTAGTATTAGCATCGAAGTATGTTGTAACCCCCCTCCCCTTAGTACGCTACTGCAAGCAGACTTTGTTAAATGCTAAGAGACACTAATTGCTCGAAAATTATAATTTAAAAATATTTATGTATTTATGGACTCGTATATTATAACCTTATAATGCGCCTTCATTTTCCATCAGGTAGGTCTCCAGGTCGAGTTGTCATGAAAAACAGGAACCAGTATCGTACATTCTTTACTAAGCGACTTCTCCGATGGTGCAATGTGTCTATAGAGCGTCCGCCTCGGATGCGAGGGGTCGCGTATTCAAACCCCGGCCGAATCATACTAAAGACATAAAAATGGTACTAGCAGCTGCCTCTTTTGGTGCCGATCATTAAGAGGTTAGTGTTCGGATTAGTCGGCCTGGTGTCAGGATAGTGTGACTGGGTGGGACAAGTTTGTCTTATGTCCGCTAAAATGCAAAAGCCTACTGAACCAAGTCGAACAGGTTACGTATTATACAACTTATTTTCGAGGTTTCAGCGCCCCCCCCCCCCTTAAATGCGTACATATATTATCAGTATACCTCCATGCTCAAGCCTATGCATTTGGGTTACCCCCCCCCCCCATACGTACATACTAAATGGACGGCCCCTAACCATTCATGAGATGGTATTGATTCAAATTTACGAGTGCGATTGTGATGTACGCATTTCCCTACACAAACACGGGATGGTATTATTCAACCGTACATGTCCACAAAACTATATATATTTATAGATATATGTATACAACCATGGTACATCAATTAGGTATCTAATTACATAATGACAGTGTAGTGGTTAGCAAATTTGAGAAATATACTTTTTTATTCAGACACCATGCCAAAAGGAAAGAACTAACTTACAATTTACGCTGAACTAAATTAAATTTACTATTTTTGTTTCCAGCATGGTCGGAATATGTTTACATGTTTCATATTAGGAAACAATTTGCATTATGGCTAAGTATATCTAAGAAGGAAATAAGATGTTCTTACAAACTCTTATTTTGTTGGTGTATTGGTTACCTCTCAACATATGAACCATTCTTTGCCATCTCACGATTATAATCCGTATGTACTTAAGCGTTGTCTCATTTGTAGTGTTAATTTTTAAATGTATACTTTGCTTGTAATATGATCCCACTTTATATAAATGTACAAACACCGCAATCGTGATGTGCTTACAGGAATACATTCTTCTGAGTTCTACTGAAGTCAGTTATTCAGTATAATTTGTAAAACGATATGGACTGATTGATAAAAGTGACTGTTTTCTTTACTTTGGTTTGTCGCAATATTTTTCTAACACAGTACTAATATACACTGGTCACACATGACGCCCCAAAGAAGCAGTTGTAGTTAATTCTTTTTTACCTGTAGTAATGGGATTTTTACAATATATGGCTGTGGCAGATGTACGTCGATTATCAGACAATGGTCGGCTTTTGCACTATTCGCTTATTTCCCTACTTCGAGTGCGGACTGATTGACCGTTAAGCAAAATCTCAATTAATCTCTGCGATTTATGTGCAACGTACGATATTGTCCCCAGTGTTTATTTAATTCCATCATCGTTTAACAAAACTTCTTTTCTTATCCTCTCTAAATCAACTTTTGTTGACCAAAGACAATACATTTTATAAGCAAGGCAGAACGCAAAATCACATTACCCATCCACGAGTACAATGAAAATATGTAAACAAAAATAGTTAATAAAATTCCAAGGTATGTATAATATTGTAATATATTTTGGAGTATG
The DNA here is from genome assembly GCA_028554795.2 of Sinohyriopsis cumingii. Classification (NCBI taxonomy): domain Eukaryota; kingdom Metazoa; phylum Mollusca; class Bivalvia; order Unionida; family Unionidae; genus Sinohyriopsis; species Sinohyriopsis cumingii. The sequence continues at coordinate 66,578,691 of CM068828.1, forward strand.
CGCATTTGTTTACCGCTCTCCATTTTAAGGATTCCTTATATACTTGCTTGAATATGGGAAGTCGGTGCTGGGATTATAGTCTTTAGACCAAAATAATTAGCCAATTACTAGGGGCAAACGTTACGGAGTGAAGTGTAAGTGAGTTTCAAGATGACATGGTTTACTTTTGGTGAATTCAGGTAAGAGCCGCATGAGTATCCCTGTCACTCAGTAGTCCCTATTCAAATCTAATTGCGTGAATTGATCGTGTGACTCCAGGTGCAGTATTTATGACTGGAGATTGGTAAATTATACAATGGAATCAACAGAAAAGGACTGTTCCGCCGTCGGCGGGCGCCATTTATTGTTGCTGTGGTGGTAAATATGTTACAAAGTTACAGGCGAAATGAAGCTAAAAATCATGATTTAAAAGGCCTAAGGTGGCGTAGTAAAAACGGTTCCCTTTATTAGGTTGTTGAGTTGTATAGTTTCACGGCGTGAAATACTGGCGGTAAGTTACGGAAAGTTAACGAAGAGAAGCTTTGCAGTTGTGACATTGACATACAATTGGGAAGTTGGGATTTGTGGTCATGTATTAATTAGAGTAACATTACTGATAGATTGGACGCGTTGGACTTTCCAGTTTGCAGAAGTAGTTGTACAGGATTCCTTTGAATCGGGGAAACCTATGACTCGTAGCGGGATTCGCGCAAGGGCTTGACATCGCTCGGTCAAGAAACCCATTTGGTTGATACAATATTTCTTGCGTGAGCATAATGCAAATATGTATATTGGCTTGCACTGTTTGCAGCTATGATGTACGATGTTAAGATCTCAGTCGGTCAGGATATTCTTTAACAACGGTATCTTTTATCCTAACACGTCTTTCAATACGGTACCATTTACCCCTTGCAATAAAGTATATCAGTTGGAGGTTGAGGATGAACTAATCGATATTGAATTTCTCTAAGTACTGTTTGGTCAATGTTCGGATCTCATTATCTTGTTATTGCAAAAAATATATATTGGTTATAATCAATTACACCTTTAGTTTTATGATTATTTAGACATTCTATATAAATCCAGCATGGTATCAGTTAATATTTCGACGATATTGTTATATGTGACCAGTACATTTGAACATGTATGATTATAAACAGTAAAATTAGGCATTTAAACTGTAGGAAAAAAAATTCTACTGAAAAATGTTTCATCAGCATAAAAAACTAAGGCTTGTCAAATCCGAGACTAGCAATATTTTATAGTACCTATATTTGCTCTTTTCAGGCCAAGTTCTCACGTAATGGCTTGTTTTAGTAAATTGCTTGTTTTTGTATGGGTTTTTTTTTGGTGCTCCCACACAAAATGCGCATGCGCGGAATTTATTTTCCGTTGCCATGACGTATAAAAGTTACCGGCCATGCACCAACATTTTTCTTTATACATCAGATTTGCATGACATGATTAAAAGTAGTTATACTTGAACAAAAAGAACCAAAAAAAACCTATAAAGTGTACAGAAAAAATAATTTAATTTCTCGAAATAAAAGTATACATCACTGTTACTTAGATACGATTTTCCACCTATAGAGGACGCCAGCAGGAAATGACGTACATTTATCCCCACAAGACGAAGTACTGGGGGGGGGGGGCCGGCACCAGACAGACCCCCCACCCCACTTTTCCAAAAAATTATAGTGTTTTATGTGTATTTATCCCCCCCCCCCATGTGTTGTATGTTTTATATTATGCAAAAGAATTTAGGTCAAAAAAATTTAATTCTCCTTTTTAACGGGGTATTTCTTTTAAAACCTAGTTTTATCTATAGGGTTGTTTTTCCGAATAGGTTTCCATCTTTCCATCACCTGACTTGAAATCCCTTCCCTATACTCTTGGTTGACCTTGGCTAGAGGTCGCCTATATCCCGTGTGTGCTATATATATATATGCTATAGTTTGTGTATGCTATATTTTGCTTCCATGTTGGGATAGCCTTTATTTTTTCCCAAATCTCCCCAGTAATCTTAGGACCTTATAATCGGATCAAGAAAAGGTTTATTTTTATTTATTTAATATATTTTTGAATTTTGGCTAAGTAACGGTGTATTATAATTTAATTAAGAAAAAAAAAACTTAATGTGTTCTGTGTGCAAATATATTGTGTCATTATTCACATATTGGATTTGTAAATTGAAATCCGCTGTACTCGAGTTGGAGTCCATACACTTTTTTATTTGCTTGTATTTCTCCCACCTAGAGTTAGGCCGTCTCAAATTATTTATTGGATTTCTGCCAAAATCTCTAAAAATGGTTGTTCTTCCCACACACACACACACACACACACATACACACACACAGTGGGGATTTACCGTGCAGTGCGACAGCTGCACATTTTGAGCAAATAGAATTAGAAGAGAGACTTATTAGATCCTTTGTTTTCGTGTATGTATGTAAAGTTTCCTATATGAGGTGTTTTTCCCGACTCTTTCATAGCCCCATGACGTCATTATCTCGTTCTTTTCCCATATAGTTTCTCTGTCCCGATAATTAGGATTTGTGATAGTTTACGTAATATAATTAAAGTCTATTTAATTATTTAATTTTAATTGTAATGGATAATAAAAAGAAACTGAAGCTGTTTAGGAAAATTTATAAGAATCTAAAAGGGTGGCGGCTACAGCAGATTCCAATCCGGGGTGGGGGTATGAGGGCAAGGGTTCACTTTGTGATGGTCCCCTTTAAGGGGAGATTATCCATTGCCCCATCTCCCTCCCCTTCTTTTCACCCTTTGCAGCCCCGTCCCTCCCATTCACAAATCTTCCTAGAAGTTCTTTTTTCTAATTAATTTGAAAGGATTACAAAAAAATTTGCCTATTCATTTTTTTTATCTTTATGACTTGGTCACACGCCATCATGGTTTTAGTTATGTTATCTGTTATTTTTCCTATTAAAGTTTTGTTAAAGTTGCCGTCTTGATATAAAACTTGGTTTCTTCTGTATTTTTATTTCTTGGATATCTCCATAATTAATTGTATCCTGTCTTGTTTCCTAAACTCGCACTGTGCCATCGCATGATATTTTGTGAAGTTCGCACATTTGCACATGAGATAATTTACATGTATGCATATGTCGTGTAGATATTTGAATATCAAGCTTTGTATTTTTGGAGAGCCGATGTTGGTCCAGTACCTCTAAGGTCTGTCCCAATTAACCGAGATATTTCCTCCTCTACTTTATTTTTAATTTTAGAGGTTAAATTTTCCCTTATCCAATTATATGTTTCCTTAGTTTCAATTCCCCAAAGTTCCTCATTTTCCCTATATTTACATAAAAGTTCCTTTATACTTCTAAAGGTCCTTGTTGTTTCTAGTCTTTTTACCAGTTTATTATTTTTGTAGATGTCACTTATGTTTTTCATGCTAAAACCAAACCAGTAAATGTATAAAGCTTCCTAAGGGGTTTTGGGTTGGATATTTACTTCTTTTACATTATAAATTAAATACTAGAGAGGAGGCCTAACTCGAATCGGGAGAAACACAAATAAATAAAGAAAGAAAGTGCGGACCCTGACTCGAATACAGCCTACCTCATTTTGAAAATAGACTTTAATGTGAGAAACACCACACCATAGTCAATCACATAAAACAAAAGGTTTTATTTTAATTTCAAATGGTAGTATACCGTTCATCTCGCCGGAATTCTAAATTGCAAATTAATTCAAAAGCAACTAAATTTATACCAGGACAAACAAATAAATTTGAAAAGTCCATAGAAAAATATATATTGAGACAACAGAGACAAATTTGACATAATATTGCTGTCCCTACACACAGACTATATAGCATACACACACCATAGCATTGATACACATAGCATACACGGAACATAGAAAATTCTTGACAAAGATCACTAAAAATCAAGGATATGAAATCTGAAAATGGGAATAAGACCCATGTTTCAGACTACTACCCTTTAGAAAACACTAGGACTAATTATAAACTAAAAGTTTGATCAAAATTCCTTTTTTAAACTTTAAACAAGCACACACATCTTGGGGTATACAAGAGTACATGAAAACACTTTATTTTTTATGTGGTGGGGGTCATCTGTCTGGTGCCCCCCCCCCATGATACTTTCGTAACTCATACCTGCGAAAGATTATCATTTGCACTCACATTGTATGTTCTTTAAAATAATGATTTTTTTTTTTATTTGCGAGATATCGTCGTATAGTTAACCTGGATACAATATAATCTTGGTCCGTTTGCACCTTGAAACTTATCATGCGTGAATGGCAGGCGCCTTCAAGCAATCTGGTGATATTTTCGTCTCTTTTGCGATATTTTTTTTATCTGACATTAGCGATACACACACAGTGAGGATGCATACGCATGCCGGCATCCGCTACATTTACGGAGTTCGTTGATATATTTTGTTCTGTAAATTTCGCATGATGAAAAAAGAAGGAATACATTATAACAATGCAAGGTTAGTTTCTTTTATTTTATTTTCAATCAAGTGTTTGTTTATTGTACCGTGCCGGGGCGGGGTGGGATGGGGGGGGGGGCACAAATTCAACACAAAATTAGTTCCTTTCTTATCTGCATGGAATAATGGAGCAAATATGATTGACGATATTGACTGGTAATAACAAGCTTTCAATTTACGCGCGCACACACGAAGACAACTTGAAAAATAGAAACAAACAATAAAATTAACTGGTAACTTCGCACTTGCTCAAGGCTTTGTAGTTACAATGGGGGGGGGGGTCTGTGCTATTATCTGGTTAGGCATGACTATTTCGCAGAAATACAAACAAATCTTTTGAGATGAGCATAAAATACAATTATTTCTTTTCCTCCATACATTTACGATGCTCTCAAAGGACCCACATATTTAGGTAAAAGTATGACCGTTACCAGGCGTTACCGAGTTGAAAATATGCCGAGTAAACTTACGAATTACGCCACGTACAATGTATAAACAACACTTGGCAACTTTTAATGATAAAAGATGGTGTTTTTATTTATTTACTTATTTATTTAGTTATCAGAACTCTTTCAGAATAACAATGTAACTGCCGATTATACAGCTCGCCTCTAAGAAGATTTTCGTAGTTTCCAACTGCCATGCATAAAATAAGTTTATGCCAAAGTGATCGTGACCTACAAAATGTTGGCCATTGTCACAGGGCATAAAATTCATAAAACAATAAAGAACATTCCTTTTTGTTCTACCAAAGCAGCGGAACCATAATGAGTTGATAAAACACAAGGATATTTGTTGTTATTTTGCAAACCATTGCTAATAAAATCAGCTTCAGAAACTATTATTATTGTCCGCCCTAGAGGAAAGATTTTACAAGGTGGAAATCACTGACTGTCAGTATCCCTGGAATGACAACCAGTATGACAACTATAACTAGTTTGTGCATCAGTAAATAATCTTGAGTAGCCACTGCACCTGAAATGCGTGCAGTCCATTCATCGAATACCTCCTATTCATTCATTGTATAATACACATTTTACTTACTAAGAATACCCTATCACAGTATAAATGTTTAGTCATAAATCGGGAAAGTTTACAACTGTATATGCATATTTATTTCTATTTTAACCGTACTGTCATAAAGGTACTTCTGTGGAGGCTAGTGTGTATATGTCATGATGAAAGCTTATGTCATTAATAGTTTTCTTTCTTTGCTCTTTACAAAAAATCAAAATAATAAGACTTTCGTTATCTTTTGTCAGATTTCATATTTTCTTGAGAATTTTTTTAAAAATGTATCTGGAAAGTAAACATAAAAAATACGATAATTTAAAAAATGAAATTTGGGTCTCCATCTAAAGAATTTATATATTCTTAGTTACTACTCAGTAATTTTTAATTATTCATAAATGATTGTAAGATAAATTAGTTTTACAGTGTAAAAGTGCGAGTTTGCTCCATTTACAGAAGGGTTTACTTGCTATTCTCTTTGTATAATTCTCCCAGCTTTAAACTACAGATACAGAACATTACATAAGACAGCGAATTTCAGTCTTAACCTAAAGCTCGAGGCTGGAGAAGAGGTCACTAAATTACCGTTTCCATAGTTACACACTGGTCAGATAGAGCAGTCTCCCGCAGGTATCATTCCCTATAGATGAATTAGAGGCCAAGTAAACTGCCTTCATTTCATGAGCTATACTAGTGTAGTATAGATGAAATAAGTTTTAAATTGCAAAAGTTGTCTCTTTTGTAACCAAAGTGCAAATCAATAAAGAAATATAATGACATGTAAAATTACATGAACAGCAATGAAGGATCTTTTCACGAGAGTCGCAAAAGATTGAAACTATTTAACGAATTTCATAAATTTCATTTTAAATAAACTTAAATGTAAGATTATGTTATGTGTATCACATGACAGAAATGATATTCAATAAAAAGCATAAAAATAGGTTACATAATTGACTTTAAATTGCATTCGTCATTACACCTTCAATTCATATGTCGTCATGCCGGCATTTGCTGAGTTACTGGGTGTTATTAAACGTATCATATAGTTACGTATGATACTGGAAAATATCATATGGGTATATTAATCTTAAGAGGAGCAACATTGGCTCAGTGGTTAGCGTCTCAGACCTGCGACCGAAAGGATGCAGGTTCAACCCCTGCCATCGGATCAAATCCTCGACCTTATTGGAAAATAATGAGATAACAAGTACATTCTACAAAGACATGGAACCTATTACCTCCACTGAAACGTACGAAATGATCATCTAAATTTGCAACAAGTGATCAGGAGAAGTGCGACCTGTTGAACTCGGAAGTTTGATATGTTACACGTTTAAAAAATTATGATAAACAGTTACCGCATTTTGAAGTTAGAAATGAAACTTTTATTTCTGCCATCATTATATATAAACAAGAAATTATAGATGTAGTAACTAGTCTTGACCTAAACAAAACCGCTGGAACCAATCCAATAAGTAATAAACTTGTACAAGTATAGTTGAAGAAATGTATGTTCCATTGCAAATACATTTAAATAAATCACTCCCAGCCAGCGTGTTCCTAACACAGTGCAAGCTAGCGTATGACATACCGATGTATAAGAAAGGAGATAAAACACTACCGTCTAAATGCAGACTAATTGTTGACTTCAGCTAAATTATATACACTATTCATAAGTCCAACCTTAGAATATACTTCTGGAGTCTGGGATAATTGTTCTATTGAAGATTCGGAAAGATCAGAATAAAGGGGGGAAAATCAGATGGAAGATGCACGGATCGTTCCAGATCTATACCCATTAATTCTTCTAGATAGTCTCTTTATGCGGAAACTGCTTGGTTTGCACAACGAAGGAAAAGGAAGAGATTATGCATTATGTATTCGATTATAAATACTCAAGTACCTAACTATTTAAACGAACTTCTTCCACAAAGGAGATATGAGGCATCTAATTATCGTCTACGTTACTCTCAAAGTATCACACCAATCTCAACCAAACTTTATATTTTCACACGACCTTTTACCATATACGATTCGTCTTTAGAACTCTCTGCCTGATGATATCCGAAATCCTCCAAATCTTTCTATTTTTAAGAAACGTTTCTCTAATTTAACTAACGGGTCATCACACAAGCAGAAAGACATCTTATTGTAGGTGAGTAGTCACGTCACTTTTCAATGATAAATCTAGACTTAACCAAGAAGTGTATTGAAAGGTAGAGCGAAAGAGCTGGGATCTTTGGCATTAGGTAAGGGGCAATAGACAAAGTGTTCAACTTCTTCATTATCATAAGCACATGCACACGTGAAAGAGTTAACTAAATTCACCATGTAAAGGTCGGATTTCAGGAGACTACCTGCTTGTCTAAGTTTAGTATGTAGGATATTAAGGTGACATTTGTCAGTAGCGTAATTTTAGCGTGATGACCTGTTAGTTGAATTAGAAAAACGTTTCTTAAAAACAGAAAGATTTGGAGGATGAGAAACCTATAAACTAATATCAAATGTGTTAACATCGGTGGTTCTTTACAATTGGCATGACTTATTTGGTTATATACAAACCATCAAAAAACGGCAAGGGTAGAAGCGGGTAGCAAAGATATGAAGATCGGTAAGTCGCAAGCAATACCGAGACAAAAAAGGCAACTTTCAAGGTAGCATTTTCACACATTTATATTGACACGGGTCGTTTTAGACTAATGAGAAACCAATGACTGGATATCAAATAGGTCCAAATCTTTGTAGCTTTTTTTACGATTAACATGACATATTTAGCCTTATAGAAAACGATCATGTTGCAAGGATATAGGCGCACGGACAGAGAAATGAAGATGTACTTAATAAGATACATACACATAATTTTTACTGTTTTATTGCTTAAGTATATGCTTCATATCACTAGTATCAGCATCGAGGTATGTGATACCATCGCAAAACAGCAATACTAGAGGCACGTAACAAGGATATGAAGATTGGTAATGGTAAAGTCGCAAAGGATACTGGGTAAAATATATAAACTTTTCTAGGTTGCATTTTCACACATTTCTGTAGGCATAGATCAATTTAGACTGATGAGAAACCTACCAAATAATACCAGATTTGTCAAAATCTGTGTGTGCTTACGATTGGTATGACTTATTCGACTCTAAGATAAACGTTCGTGTTGTAAAGATCTAGGAGCACTAACATTCAAATGATTATCATCGAATTATATGGTACCATCTCAAAGCGGCAAGGGTAGAGGCACGTAGGTAGAATATAGAATATGATGATCCGTTGATGATCCGTAATATCGCAAGCGACACCAAGTAAAAAATATCAACTTTTTTACTTGCATTTTCACACATTTATATATTTCACAGATCAATTTAGACTGATGAGAAACCTATCAATTGATATCAAATTCGTCTAAATCGCGTTTTTAAAAAATTACTAATGTTATAACTTATTTGCCTATATGGAAAACGCTCATTGAGGAAGACATTGAGCGGACATACAGACACACAAAGATGTACTTTATAAGATGCATACACATATTATATATTGTTGCATAGCTTTCCTTATATGTTTGAGATCTATAATATTAAAATTGAAATATGTGGTACCGTGGCAAACTGCAATGGTAGAGGCACGTATAAGTCGCAACCGATATCGAGTCAAAAATACAAACTATTTTATTTTCATTTTCACACATTTCTGTTGGCACATATCGATTTAGACTGACGAGAAACCTAACAATTGATATCAAATTTTGCTAAATCGGTGTTTATTACTATTGTAATGACTTATTCACCTGTTTGTTAAACGATCGTATAAAAGACATTAGGAGAAAAGACAGACAAATGAAGACGTACTTAATAAGATACACACACATATTATTTACTGTTGTACAGCTTTAATTATATTCTTCAAATTTGTAGTATTAGTATCGAAATATGTGGTACAATCGCAAAACGGCAATGGTAGTTCCACGTACCAAGGATATGAAGATCGGTAATGTCGCACCCGATATTCAGTAAAAAGAACAATCTTTTTTATTTTGCATTTTCACACATGTCTATTGGCAGAGATCGACTTAGAATCATGAGAAACGTATCAATTGATATCAAACTTGTCAACATCGTTGGTTGTTTGCGATTGGTATGACTTATTCGCCTATATGGAAAATATTCGGTTAGGAAGGCACTAAACGCAAGGACGTACAAATGAAGACGTACTTCATAAGACGCATACACATTATTTACCGTTGAACAGCTTTTATTATATGTGTCAGGTTTATAGAATTAGCATCGAAAAAATGTGATACGATCGCAAAACGGGAATGGCAGATGGACGTAGCAAGGACACGATGATCGGTAACGTTGCAAGCGATACTGAGTGAAAAATACCAACTTTTCTATTTTGCATTTTCACCCATTTATATTGGCACAGATCTATTTAGACTGATAAAAATTTATCAACTGATATCAAACGTGTCAAAATCGTTCTTTGCGATTGGTATGACTTATTCGCCCATATGGAAAACTTTCGTATAGGTCAGATGTAGGCACACGGAAAGACAGATAAAGACGTGCTTAATAAGATACATACACATATTTTATAATTATGTACAGCTTTAATTCTATGCTTCAGATCTATAGTATTAGCATGGACGTATGTGCTACCATCGCAGAACGGGAACGGTATATGAACGTAGCAAGGATATGAAGATCAGTAAAGTCGAACCCAATATTCAGTAAAAAGTACACTTTTTTGTATTCTGCATGTTCACACATGTCTGTTGGCACAGATCGAGTTAGACAGATGAGAAACCTATATATTAATATGAAATTTGTCAAAATCGGTGTTTATTTACTATTGGTATGACTTATTCGTGTATATCGAAACCGTTCGTAGAGGAAGGCATTGGGCGCACGAACATACATTATGAAGACGTACTTAATAAGAAGATACATAAACATATTATTTACTGTTGTACAGCTTTAAATATACGCTTCAAATCTATAGTATTAGCATCCAAGTAGGTGCTACCATCCCTAAACGGGAAGGATGGAAGCATCAAGGATACGAAGATCGGTAAAGTCGCAAGCGACAATGAGTCGCAAATAGCAACTTTTTTATTATTCATTTTCACACATTTTTTTTAATTATTTTTTTTTTTTTTTTTTTTTTGCACAGATCGATTTAAACTGATGAGAAACCTATAAATTGATATCATATATGTCGAAATCGGTGGTTGTTTACGATTGGTACAACTTATTTACCTATATGGAACATGTTCGTGTAGGAAGGCATTTTGGCGCACGGAAAGACAAATGAAGACGTATTTAATAAGATATATAAACATGTTATGCTGTTGTTTAGTTTTAATTTTATGCTTCAAATCAGTAGTCAGCATCGAAGTATGTTGTAAACTCCCCCTCCCCTTAGTATGCAACTGCAAGCACACTTTGTCAAATGCTAAAAGGCACTAACTTTCTTGAAAATTATAATAATCAAAAAAAATTCCGGATTCGTATATTATAACGTTATAATGCGCTTTCATTTTCCGTCAGGTGGGTCTCCAGGTCGAGTTGTTATGAACAACAGGAAACAGTATCGTACATTCTTTGCTAAGCGATCGCTCAGGTGGTGCAGTGTCTGTACAGAGCGTCCGCCTTGGATGCGAGAGGTCGCGGATTCAAACCCCTGCCGAATCACACTAAAGACATAAAAATGGTACTAGCAGCTGCCTCTTTTGGCGCCCATCATTAAGATATTGGTGTGAGGATAATGTGACTGGGTGGGACAAAATGCTGTATGTTTGTGGCATGATGCCACATTGCTAGACATCATTATAAACTGTCACAATGCAGACATGGTAGCGATATGATTGCATTTTTTTTTAAAGCTACGTTAAAAATTACACACACACACACTTTGCTTAGTTATTTGCTATTTGAAGAGATGGAATATTGTTCATATTTCAACCGCTTTTTATTAATGATCATCGATGTGACCAACATATACGATAATAATACTCCCGATGATGATGATGATGGTTGTTGTTCTGATTTCTGTATTACTACTGCTCCATGGGTATATTATATATCGAACTTGAAAACAGAAGCACTACCAGCAATAAAGCAGCTTTGAAAACAAATCGCACTTAATCGATATCAATATATATTGACATCAAAATGAACGTCAAATGCTCTGTGCAACTGTATCGAAATGAACTATTACATGCTGGGTTTTTTTTCTTTTTTTTTTGGGACAGTTTTAGACCGAAAAAAGTAGTACTTCAAGGCTCTGTCTATGGTATAAATATGTTCATGTACACTTTTCCATTGTAACTTTAAGTGTATAGACTGCAAATACGATGAAGCACAAATCGAGGACGTCGAGTGTTAGCATTGGAACAATGTTACTACTTCGGTCGAGAAGGATAACGACCTATATATGTATTCCTGCCCACTACCATGTAGGATGTATCAAACTGTATATTACTCAAGCGCTCTTTGTCGAGCGTGCTGGTGTGTGTGTACAAAAACAAATGGAATATAATAACTTTAACTGAAATATATACAATTAAATTCTATATAAAAGTGATGCGGCACCTGGGAGTAAAGCAAAAATGGAAGAAACAAATTTCCGGATCGCTACTATCAACAGCAATGGGATAGACAAAGCGAAAGCAGACAAAGTAGCCAAAGAAACAAACTTTGGTGTAATAATGATACAAGAAACACACTAAAGAATTAAGCCAGAGTTCGAAATTTTAGTAGAAGACAAACTTAACGCAATAAAGATATGCAACAATTTTGCAAATAATGATATTAGAGTTGGTTGCAACAATAATATTTTTAAAAAGCTGGGAAAGGTTTGAGGAGGGGGGAATTTTTTAAGGGACGGTTGCTACGTGTTAAAATGTTTAATTGGCATATTATAAATGTGTACATGCCAGCTAATAGAAATAAGAAACTAATTTTAAAGAAAACTTATACACCTACCTACAACAATATTCGATGGAAAATCTAATCATAGGGGGAGATTTCAACTGGGTAACTATAAATTAAACCAGTCTAGCAGGATTGATAAATTTTACGGAAATTTTTATGATCCATTAATATATATTAATACTGCAATAACCAACCAAAAGCTATCAGACCATTTCATGCTCACTATTGACCTAAAAATGAAAAAAATAGAAAAATGTGGGTCAGGACTATGGAAACTAAATAATAAGATTTTAAATGACAAAGAATATGTCGAAATAATAATTAAAAAAAGAAATTGAAACCGTCAAAAATGAAGAAAATATTAATATAATAATTGATTGGGATGTTTTAAAAAACAAAATAAAAGGAATAAATATTCAGTACTCAAATAGAGGGCGGAAAAACCCCAGAAAAAAAAGACAAACACGAACTCAAATTAGAACTAAGCAAAACAACAAACGACGATGGAGAAAGAAAAAAAAAAAACGATTTACAGACAAAATTAAAATCGTTGAAGAAGACGAAAATCAGGGGAGAATAATAAGGGCGGGAAAATTTACAGAGATCTACAACGAGGCAAAAAACGTATATAAGCGAGAAGAATTTAGAAAAGGGGGTGATACAATTTTAAACAATATCAAAATAAACAATGTAACCCATACTGTAAAAGAAGATATCCTAAATAATATTTCCAAATATTATAAAGAACTATACACCACACACCACACAGAACATATACTTCAGCACAATCGACAGCTACTTAAAAAATGTCGACTGTGAGATGACATCAGCAGTACATAGAGACCAATGTGATGATGTCATCTCAGATGAAGAAATCACAAAAAGTATATCAACACTCACAAAAGTCACCAGGGAAAGATGGACTCATCGTGGAATTCTACCAAAAGTTCCACGGTGAACTGACGCCGATCTTAAACGCTTTGTATAATAATATAGTTTTAAGTAAAAATAAAATGACTAAATCTATGAGGGAGGGAGTTATCACAATTATATACAAAGGGAAAGGGAATAGAGACGAGATTAAAAACTGGAGGCCTATATCACTTTTAAACACGGACTATAAGATTTTAAGTAGGATTTTAACAAATACAGTAAAGGGTAGGATAAACAAGATAATTAATGTAAATCAAACTTGTGGGGGAGGGATATACAAAACAATATTTTAAACATTAAAACTATAATTAACTACATAAATGAAACTGGTATGATGAGTGCTATGGTACTCTTCGACCAGGAGAAAGCTTTCGACTGATTTGAACAAAACTGTATAAAGAATGTTTTTAAAAAATTTGGTTTCGGACCCAATTTCCAAAATGGACCAAAATCCTACACACTGGGATAATTAAACGGGAAATGCACGAAAGAATTTGAAATACAACGATCAGTGATACAAGGATGTCCACTATCAATGCTAGAATACGTAATGGCAATATAAATCCTACGTCACACGATAAGAAACAACCCAGATGTGCAAGCAGGGGCGTATTAACCATTAAGCAGACTAAGCACGTGCATAGGACACCAGGGCCAAAGGGGGCACCACAAAGTTGAGAAAAGGGTGAAAAGAAAGAAAGAAAAAAGAATGAAGATTTGTAAAAAAAAACTGATACAACTAGTGCAAATTGATCATGATGTTCTGTTTCTTGATCATGGTACACCCTAGGGTTATCTTCTCAGGTGTACGTGGAAAAGAGGGGCGCGCCAAGATTTGTCAGTGCTTAGGGCACCAGTGAGCCTTAATCCGCCCCTGATTATACAAGGCATACAAATACCAAACCTAAAAAAGAATTAAAAAATGCTCTAACATGCATATGATTGCAACATCTTTATAAGAGAGGGGAAATGCTATAAGCGTCGGGTTCCAAAATAAACCACAACAAGCACGAAATCTTAAAAATAGTTAACTGGAGGGGCAACCACCCTGGATTATCGCCCCCCCCCCCCCCCCCCCACACACACACACTTACTGAGAGACACTGTAAAGGCTCTAGGGGTTTACTTTGGTAATAAAAAAAAGAAGCTGTAGAAAATTATGAACATATTATCAATAAAATAAGAGAAAATGTGAAAATCTGGCCATGGCGCCATTACCTATCATGGAGCGGGCCCAAGTGGCCAAGACTTATTTATACTCAAATATTAACTACATAATTAAATCCATAGATATGGATAATACAATTTTAAACAAAACAGACAACGAAATAATAGATTATATATGGAATCATAAAATGCATCATGTAAAAAAAGAGACATTATATAGGGCCAAAAGTAGAGGGGGCTTGGGGTTGCCGAGCCCTCTACTACTATAAGTAACTAACATAATCAATAGATTAAAAAAAAAATGCACTCAGACCCGGCTACAGCGTGAGAAGCACCGTACATCTACTGGTTCGGCTTCACCTTGAGAAACCGACCAGAGATATACAAAAATAACAAATTAATATAAAAAAATCGAAGTGCCACGCAAACATATGAGAACTAATTTTAAAATATAGAGACAAAACAGATTTATGCAAAATTTAATAAGTAAAAGTCACGCTTGGATTAGGGAGGAGGTAACCAAAAATATAAAATGTAGAGTAGAGCAGGACAACTGAGGGGGTAAATTGGACAAAAAATTGGAAAAATTGGGGAAAATAAGATCTGTCAAAACACAAAGTATAATTTTTAAATACCTGCACAACACCTGGCTAACAGGCGAAGAAACAATCAAACATCGTATGCTGAGGATAATGCCGAAATGCCCTTTATGTAAAACAGCGAACTTCACCAAACTACATACGATTGTCCAATGTGATAAATCTAAACATAATAGGATAAAGTTAATAATGAAAATTTGCAAAAAATATAAGTATAACAAAAATAACATTTTATTCATAGATTTAGACTACGAAAACAAAATCGTTCTAAAATGTATAGACTATATAGTAACTACGATGATATCCTGTGGACAGGTGATAAAGATTTTTAAATAAGATACGTCGTAAAAATAAGAATATTAACCACAACAAGAACTCAGTACGTCTTACGACGAATAGATACTTACCGTCAGGTTGATATAACGCAATTGATGTTGGAATTGGGGGAGAGAGGGGGAGGGAGGAATAGGTATTACAGACCGAAGGGTCGCGTAGCGCAATTGCGAGCTGATGCCATACCCATACCCCCTCCTCGCACCCCACAACAGCCATATTTCAAAGAAAATTTCAAATTCTATTTCAAATATTTCAAAGAAACCCATATAACTTTTTTTTTTAAAAGAGAAAAGGGAAGAAAGGAAGAAAGAAAAAAATAAAAGAATTTTGTAATTTAATTTTTTTTCTTCTTTCTCTGAAAGAAAATTCTAAAGACATATATAGGAAGGGATACAGGGAAAATATAAGGGGGAAGTAAATGGCGATGACATCATGGGGCTAAGTCACAGGGCTCAGTGAAGTGCATAGGCCCATCATGAGTCTTTGAAAACACCCAATGTAGAACATAAACAGACAAAATAAAGACACAAATACATACTGTATAACACTTAGTTTAAAACCCTACTAACTTCTCCCGCACTGCATGGTTGACCACTATAGAATAATGTGGTCTCATAAATACGTTTGGATCTTTCAATAAAGCATAATCAGATAAACTAAATAAAGGAGGCCTAACGCGACCCAGGAAAAACACATAGAGAATAAAGAAGCGTGAACCTTGGATCGAGCGTAACCTACCTATCAACATCTTTAAAGACTATTATGAGGAACGACACATATTATCACTCGAATAATAAAATAGGAAATTATTTTTTTTAAACAAAGTCTAAATAGTACACCATTCCATCGTCAAAATTAGAAAACCATAAAACAAATTAAAAGATACAATATAACATCATAAAGGAAGAAATACAACTGGGAAAGATATTTGATCTATACTTGCTGTCTCAAACATAAAGAAAATATAGCATACACACAATATAACACCATTACATATAGCAAACACTGAGACCTAGGCGACATATAGCAAAGGTTACAAAACATTTCAAGGGAATGAACTTCGAGCAAGGTGAGGGAAACCAGACTCGGACGAACAACCCTTTAGATAACACTATGGAAACATAAATACCCCATCAAAAATTCTAAAAACTAAATTTTTTATATAAAATTTTGTTTTAATAAAACGTAGAACACATCTGAGGGGGAAATACACAAATATAAAATACTTTTTATTTTTTTTGGGAAATGGGGGCATCTGTCCGTTGCCCCCCCCCCCCCACTCCCCAAAAAGTGTGTGTGTGTGTGTGTGTGTTATTATACCCATTACATTACTTGCAAAATATATATGGTGCTGACATTTTCGGCAAGAGGGAGACCTACCGATATTCTGCATATAATTATTTTAATGTTTTTCAGAGCGAGAGTATTGGGGCCTGATCTGTTCAATATATTTCTCAACTGATACAGCAGGTATAATCAGAGGCGTAGCGGGGGGGGGGGGGGGGGGGAAGGGGAGTACATATGTCCCCGGGCGCCAAGGTACAGGGGCGCCAAAATGAGGCTTACAACGTTACATTATAATAAGTAAACAAGGGTAATATTCAAAAATGTGATTAAACGGGGAGGGGGCTGGGGCGCCAATTTTATAGTTCGTCCCCGGGCGCAAAATATCATAGCTACGCCTCTGGGTATAATAGAGACCCCCCCCCCCCCCCGAGTTTGCCACAGAGCGCTCGTGTAATATACGGTTTAATACAAATTACATGATTGTGGGCAGGAATATACAAAATTTGGTCGATATACATGATCGTTGGTATCTATTCAAACGAGGGCCATGAAATACATTAGCAAATTCCTACAGTATTTTAAGGCAGGCGATTACGAATTATTTAAACCACGTTTTTCATCTGTCACAGATTTTATAATCATTTTGAAGTGGCTGCTTTATCTCGAGAAAAACGAGCGGTAAGTGTTATACAAAACAAAATCTTAATAGCAATTTGATCACTTTTGCGTCATTTGACAGTAAGAATAGTAATAAATAGAGGATAATTTCTTTTCCTACGTTAGGCCTAATACCTGGTATGTTTTATAGTGTGGTACACACACAAAAAACAACCCCAAAACAACACTAACAACATTTTAAAAAACCCACAAAAACGAGTGCCGTGCCGAAGCCACGGGCTAAAATGCTTTATTATCATTTTTTTTTATTTATAGCATCAATCACAAATTGAAATATATACAGTATTAGCGTTGGAAAAGAAAGTTTTCTTTTTGTTATATTTTTTTTCTCACCCTAGCGAAACACTTTCTGCAAATGACCTTAATAAAGAAAAATAATAAATTAACCTAAACCACTTTGAATGTCGACCGTATCTTTTATTTACACGGCATCATGCGCGGAAGAAAATACCAACTGAACCGGGATTTCAGACAGCAGATGAATTGAAGTTGATTCATTGAACATCATTAGCAATTGTACAATCAAACAGATGCAACAATGAAAAGTGGAACTATGAAAAATCGAGAATGTTAGATTTGCGAAGGATTTATTCCGAATCATTGTCTGCTAATAGAGAATTCATGTCAGTTGCTGTGTCGGCGATGCCCACACAGCGCGCCGTCCAAATGTGAAGTTGCGTTTTGCTGACAGACATAACACTGTGCCATAATTTATCTGATGGCATGTAAAGAAGCTGCTTAAATTATAGTATTTAAAAGTTTCTTCATTTTGTAAGAGCTCAAGAAATTAATTCTGGTTTGAAAGACAAGATGACGGTAAAACTCAGAAGACGTAGCTGTACAGTACCGTTGGTGTTGGAGACGTCATAATAAAGGTAACTGCGTTAACTTCGCTTTTTGTTTGGTAATTTGTTGGATATTATCTTTTGCTGATCTTCTTTGAGCTTGGAGTAAATTTTACATTCTGAACATTTTTATTTGCACTTATCTGCTTAATATGTATTGCTGGGATATCATATAGAATATGAAGTCAGTATAATGGTACTATATTACATATTTGAATGATAAAAGACTGGTAAATGATATAATGATAAACTACAAAATAAATAATTTGCCCAATATCCCAAATATGTTAATTAAAACAAACATTGAATGTAAATTCAGATATAATGAGCAGTTGTAAGAAGTAAGAAATAACATTTTATCCATTGAACCTGTTATGTGTTATCATCATCAGTTTTAAAATAAACACATGGAGACAAGTTTGCTTAAATTCTAAAATTAACACACACACACACACACACACATATGGTATTTTAATCTAATACAGAAATGGTGACATTGATATATGCAGACCAATAGTTTTTTTCTTCTACAGATATAAATTAAAAAGCCTAATTCTGACAGTTTCACCTACAACATTCATGATGGGAAAGGGCCACTAATTAAGAGCTGACATATGTGGAAGAAAAATACCATCCATGTTGAAAAGGGCTAGAGGTAATGTGAGAAAACATAATTTATCAATCTTATTTAACATTATTGTTGATATTTTATCTCAACTGGTCAAAAGGCTAAGTGGGTTTATGTAATGGTCCAGAGTGTGTTATTTATTTCACATCCCCTTCTGTCTTTCAACAGTAAGAAATTAGCTACTTTGGAGTCCATAGTTCTGATCAATTTGTTTATATAAAACTTGGTTTTGGGCTTAAATCAACATCTTGGATAAATCTAATAATGAGCAAAATCCAAGTATATACATGTGATCATGTATAAGATTAGTTGAGTTTTTTAACCAGCCTAAAAGCCATACTTCCACAATATAGGCTAAAATCATTAAGTTGTCCTTGAAGTTTGATGAGTGTTAACCATTAATAATAATAAGGTGATCTTTCATCTGAGTATGTTACCACCGCATGCAATATTTATACATGTAGAGCAGTTTTTACTAAACGTAGAATACATGCTTATATAAATGAGATCTAGATTGAAGAAGTGAAGATGCATACAAATACATGAGGTTATAACCACTACTGCTGATTCAAGTTTGATCATGCTTGGCCATTGGGCTTATAGAGTCAAGTTTCACAATGATGCTTATTATGAGTGTGATAAAGGTATGGTAGTGAAGTGACCTTGCATCTGATTGGCAGAGTTTCTTATGATTTGCACAACAGTGTTTATGATCCAATTTAGATCTGACTTGTTTAATTATTTGCTTGTATGTCTGAGGCTATAAGCAAAATCTATGCATATAATGTGGTGGTTCTACATCTCACTAGCCATTCTTGCTACTGCTCTTAAAACTATTTCTCATTAATTTCATCAGACTTGGTGAATAGATTTATCTCATCAAGATATAGCAAAAGAGCAATTTTGTAAAAAAAATATTCATTCATATTAAACTCAAATTCTGCATCTGATTGGTTGACCTTGCAAATACTATAAGGGCTCTATTTCTGACAAAAAGATTATTTTGATCTAATGTAGCAGAAATGCTTATATGATCAAAACATTGAACATATTTGATGACAAATAAGAAATAGTTTTTCATGCAAATTTGATAAACATTGATAAATCGGTTCATATCATTAAAAGCTTGGAAGAGTTTGATTACATGTGAGACCATCACATATTAATCATTCTTTATTTAGAGAATTATTTTTGTCAGGATTTAGTAAAATATGTAAAATCAATATGGACTGGTTTTGTTATGTACAGCAACACTAGTTGTTTACTGAGTACTGAGGGAATTGGAGTAAGGCAAGGGTACATTGCAGTAGGTAACCTGGTTGACTTGATAACAGGATTTTAACACAAACATTTTTATCAGGAGTCTAGCATACTAACCATTGATTCACTGCAGATCCTGCCCCCATTAGTTACCTTTTAATACATAAAGCATTTGGGTTTTTTATGTCACAAATCCCATAGGGATTAAAATTAACATCATAGGTCTCACTGGATAGTTTCATATTTTGACATCCCTCTAATTTTTAAGGTAGAAGGCATGAACCTAATTATCACAAGCCTAGCATTTATAAATTTACACATAAGCTAAATCTATAATGTGGTTCAGATTTACTTTGAGTTAGGCATGGAAATAGGTTGGCTTGTTGGTGACTGCCTGTCACAGTTAGATGAGCATTGGAGATCATATGCGTAACTTAGTCTGCAAATGAGCTGCCGACTTTTATTTGTGTCTGCTACAGAGGTAAATATAAAAAAATCTTGATGGTAGAGGGGTGATGAAAAGTATGCTAATTTGTTATAGTACTAGTGAACTTTATTCATGCATAAGGCACATACTGATTCTTTTAGTTGCCTTGTCACAGAAAAATATTGAAAATAGCTATTTCTAGTAAAAAATGAATGTAAAATGTACCTGCATCCTTTGACCCTACCAGAACCAAACTAAAAGCTCAAATTTGTGCAGCTGCTTTTGCTCATCACAAACATAATTGGGAGTATAACTGCTAACCCTACCCTCTAGCACACATTTCATTCATTCATTGGATTAAAGTCACGTGCACCTTTCGGTATGTGTGACTGTTTAGTTTGTACACGCTTGTGTACTTTTTGAATTTAGCGATTAACTTATACAATGCCCCCAAGCAAGCAAGCCGAAGCCCAGGTGCCCCAAAAGGTCCCGCCCAGGCTCTCATCGCTGCAACCTTCTCCATCGTTGTACTCTGTTGGTGGTCTGTTTCTGCATCCTGCATCTCCTTCCTCTCTCATTTCAGGCAGTAACCGAAGCACACCAGCAGCAGTATTATGAAATTTTCGTTGCAATCAATGCCCAGTTCCCTATATTTATTGGGCTATTCCTGTACTATCTTGCCAAACATGTGATTGTCACATACGCTTCAGATATTCCTGAGTTGTGAATTTTCCTATCTTTTGTAAGGTCTATTAAATTTTGTGTACTTTGCGTACTTGAATTTTCCGAAAATTTTTTCACATCTAGTAGGCTTTTAGTAGCCCTTTATTTTGTTTTGGAGATCTCAATTTGGTTAAGTATTTCGTACGTGTGGCTTTAAACCAATCAGTGTGTTTCAGGGCCAGTAAGTTGTTGGTCAAAAGAGGGCTTTCGTGGGTCAGAATGAAAGCCCTATGTGGTAAAATTTGTTTGTAAAAAAAGAAAAAAAAAAAGAAAAGAAAAGAAAAAAAAAAGGTGGGTAGGGAGTGTGTATGCTATATTTGTGTGATGGCTATAGACATTTTTGTTCGTTTTTCTGCTTTTCCCACATATCCCGACAACACACATTCACGCTCACTTTCTCATTCACACTTATAAGTAGATGTGGGGGGTGGTGGCCTTATTTCTTTTGTTTGATTTCGGGAAGGCAATTCTTTTCATACTGGGGGGTGGGGGTGGTTTGTTTATTTGAGGCATACTCTTTTCATTGTTTCTGCCTTCATTCCCCAAGGTCTGCAAGTGTCCTGTTCTTTCTTCTTTTACTGCCTTAGGACGTTTAACTTCATCCTGTGCCTTTTCCTGCTCTTCTTTATTTCAGCTCTTTCTGCCTTATCCCGTGTCCGTTTCTATTTTGGCCTTCTTGTCCTTTTGATACTGCCATGTTCGCCGTGAGATGTTTTCTTCGAGGGAGGTGGTTTGATTGCCTTTGTTTCCCTTCGCTTTGACCACTTGGCTATTTACCTGTTACTTTTGTTTAGCTTAGCTATTTGTGATTTATTTTAATGTATATTTTTTTTATTTTTATTTTTTTATATTTTTTTTTATTTTTTTTTGATCCTACGGGACCTAGCATGCCGTTATAATTCCGAAACAGTGATTTTGTAATATTTTGTCCTTATCTGGTTTTTATTGTTCGGGTTATGATCGGCTGTGCCAGTCTGTGAACCCACGATACCGAGCCGGCCGTCACAATTCCCAAACAGTGATTTGTAATATTTTGACTGGTCTTTGATTTACTTTTTAATATTTTTTTTTTGTTTTTTGTTTTTTTTTTTTTTTCCTTTTTTTTTTTTTTTTTTTTTTTTTTTTGAACCTACGGGGCCTAGCATGCCATTATAATTCCAAAACAGTGATTTTGTAATATTCGTCCTTATCTGGTTTTTATTGTTCGGGTTATGAGCGGCGGTGTCAGTCTGTGAACCCACTAGCCCGAGCCGGCCGTCACAATTCCCAAACAGTGATTTGTAATATTTTGATTGGTTTTTTTCTTTTTTGGTTCGATCTTTTAGGTTTATTGGTTTTAATTTCTTTACATGGTCTCTCTTTATACCCAACCCTTCATTCGGTTTAGATTTGTCCCCTTTTGCCTATTTTGTTAATGAATGTCATGATGTTATTATAGGTCATTCCTATGTTATTGTTTTTTGCCACAAGTAACTCCGGGTATGTCCACCGTTCTCCTATTTGTTCCTGTTGAGATTTTAGTTCGGCCCTTTCCTGGTTGTATTTGGGGCATATATTTATTAAGTGTGCGATTGTTTCTGGAGTTGGGCAGTAGGGGCAGTTTTCGGTTGGTCCCCTTTTTATGTGTTTCCCTGCGCATCCTGCCAATAGTGTTTTACCTGTTCTTATTCTATTTATTATTGTTATATCGTATGGATTTTTGAAGGTCGGACTTTCGACTTTTCTACTTACTTTTTTCATCATCGTGTGTATTAGACTGTTTGCATCCGATTTTTCCCATAGCTCTTGCCACATGTCATTGATCTTGCCCCATGTTATTGATTTCAGTGACGCTGTATGCTATATTTTGGGCTTTTGGTTCGTTTGTGGCGTTTTTTGCTTCTGCATCTGCTTTGTCATTGCCTGGGATTATGGATGTGAGAGGGTATCCATACGAATTCAACGTGTTTGTTGTTTTTTTCAATCTCTTTAAGTAGCGATCTTGCATGATTAATCATATTAGGTCTGCTCTTGGATTGGTCTGTTGCTAACGATTGTAGTACACTGTAAGAGTCGCTTAGAATGACTGCCTTAGTTGTGGGGTATGTTTTGACGTATGTTAATGCCATTAGTATTGCCATGAATTCTACCGTGTATATAGCGCATTGGTCTGGGAGTCTTTTTCCAACGGCGACATCTAATTTTGGGATCACTATCCCTGCTGCAGTTTTATTTGGATTTTTGGTTTTTGATCCATCTGCGAAGATTTGCGTGTATGTCTCGTATTTGTTGTCAATGTACGTTAGTATTGATGCTCTTAGTCCTATCGGGTCATTTTGTTTTTGTCCTAGTTTACGTAAGCTAAGATCTATTTGTGGTGTGGGACAGGTCCACGGGGGGTCTGGGTAGTACCTTATTTTTTCTGGGTTGATATTTGCGATTTGAAATTTCCTTTTTAATTCTATAATTATTTTCCCACTAGGTATTTTTTTATTTTTTCCTTTTGTATCGAATGGTTTGTCGCATGCTAAGAGGGCTTGTAGCGTGAGGTGGTTGGGTTGGTGTATTGATATTCGAGTCGAGTATCGCAGCATCAATTCCTTCCGCCTTAGGTCTAGCGGGGGTTCTCCTACTATTATTAAGATATCTTGTGTGGGGGTACCATTTAGGACGCCGGTGCATACCCTTAGCGCTTTTGATTGGACTGTGTCTAGTTTCTTTAGTAACGTGGCGTTCGCCGCTCCATATACCTGGCAACCGTAGTCCAATTTTGCTCTTATAAGTGCTCTATATAGGGTAACGAGTGTTTTTTGATCAACCCCCCAATTCACCCCTCTGAGGTTTCTGTGGAGGTTGATGTCTCGTTTGCACTTCGTTACGAGTTCTTGGATATGAGCTGCCCACGTGAGTTCGTGGTCGAATACCATACCTAGGAGTGTCGCTTGTTTTTCGAATTTGATGGGTACCCCCTTTAGGGTTAAGTTTGGAGTGGGTGGGGGGTGGCCACCTCCCGGATTGAAAACTATGCCTACTGTTTTTAGAGGTGACAATTTAAATCCCCATTTATCTGTCCAATTTCCTATATCGTTTAGTCCTTTTTGTAAGTGCTTGGTCGTTTCTCTGCTGGCTGGGTTGCCAGTTTTCCATACGGCGCTGTCATCGGCGAATTGGGATAAGTCAAGGTGGTTGGGTTTTACCGCTGTTTCCAGGTCGTTTATCATTATATTAAATAAAGTTGGGCTGATTACGCTTCATTGTGGCGTGCCATTTTCCAGTTTGTATCGTTCGGAGTAGTCTTGTCCTAGTCTGACTTGTATCTTTCTATCGGTTAGGAAGTTAGCAATAAATTTGTATATATTGCCAGTTATTCCGTATGGTTTAAGTTTACTTATCAGTCCCTTAGTCCACATTAGATCATATGCTTTTTCCATGTCTAAGAAGATGGCTGTAACATATCTGGATTTTTAAAATTTTTCTCTAGATGCTAATTTGACAGCGGTTTCTAGTCTCATGAGTTGGTCTATTGTGCTTCGGTAGTTGCGAAACCCGCTCTGTGTATTAGCTAGTAGTCCTTTGCTTTCTAAATGGTATTTCAGCCTGTTGTTTACCATAGTTTCCATTATGTTACATATATTGTCTGTTAGTGATATGGGCCTGTATGATTTTATATCGCTTGAGGGTTTTCCAGGCTTAAGAATCGGGACCACTACTGCCTTTTTCCATCTTATAGGTATGGTACCGGTTTCCCATATTTTATTAATGAGGTTAAGTGCAATTGTGACAAGTTTTTTGGGTAGGTTCTTGTACATTTCATACCCCAAAGTATCCTCCCCGGGGGATGTGGTCTTTTTGCCGGCGAGGGCCTTTCTCCATTCGGCTTCTGTAAACGGAAGGTTTAGTGGGCCGTCATTATTTCCTGCTTCCTTTATGTTGTCAGAGTTGCTTTCCTCAAATTGCCTTTTATGATTTTTAAACTTATCCTCTAAGTTGGTATTGCTACACATGTTGGCGAAATAGTTTGCGAATAATTCTGCCTTATGTTTGTTGTTTTGTCCAGGTATGTTGGGGGTTATTGATTTAGTTTTGCCTCTCATTTTTTTAATTCTTTGCCACACCTCCTTCGATTTTGTGTTAATATCTAGTTTTGAGCAGAATTCTCTCCATGAGTTTTGTTTAGCTATCATAATAGTTTGTTTGGCAGTTTTTTCCTTTTCCTTGTAGTAGTTAAAGTCCCTATTATTTTTAGTTCTTTTGAATTTGTTTAGAGCTCTTTTTTTCTCTTTAATTGCTATTTTACATTCATTATTCCACCAGGGCACCGTGGGTTTGGGTGCTACTCCTTTAGTTTTAGGAATTGTTTCTTGGGCCATTGTGTTAATGGTTTCTATTAATTTGTCATTAAAGGTGTCAATGTCCCGGTGATATATGGTTTCTGGGTCGATTGAGTCACCTATCTGTTTGAACCTAATCCAGTTGGCCTGTTCGTATTTCCATCTTGGTGTGAAGGACGCTTTATTTTGAGGTATTCTAATTTGTATTTCTATATTTATAAGGTAATGGTCACTTCCCATAGGGTCGCTTTCATCAACTTGCCAATCAGAAATGCCTGTTAATCTTGGTGTGCATAGAGATAGGTCTATTGCTGATGTGTGGCCTGTTCTGTCATCTATCCGGGTGTGCATTCCGTTGTTTAGAAAAACTAAGTTGCATTTTTGTGCCCATTTTTCTACAATTTTTCCTTTAATGTCCGTCTTTTGACTCCCCCATAGTTCATTGTGCGCATTGAAGTCCCCGCATATTACCACCCATTCTCCACAGTCTTTAATCATTTTGATTGTTTCGTCTGCACTTAAATTGCGCTGCTCATTTGTTTCATAGAGGTTAACGATTAGTACCTGCTTAGTTTGAGCGGTTATTTTGACTATCTGTATTTCGAAGTCATTGGGCGGTCTACTATCTGTTAATTTATGCATTTCTGATGTAATTCCATCTCTAACAAAGGTTGCTAACCCCCCTCCTCTTGCTGTGGGGGATCGATGCTTTAGGTATTTGGTGTTGTAGCCTATGATGTTTGGGATACGTGAGGTATCATTTAGGTGGGTTTCTTGTATGCATATAACATCTGGTTTTCTTTCCTGTTCAAGTATTTTGTTATTTAGTTGGTCAGCGTGGGCCCTAAGGCCGCGTGCATTCCATTGCCATATTTTGATTTCTGCTCTGGAATCCATC
The DNA here is from genome assembly GCA_028554795.2 of Sinohyriopsis cumingii. Taxonomy (NCBI): domain Eukaryota; kingdom Metazoa; phylum Mollusca; class Bivalvia; order Unionida; family Unionidae; genus Sinohyriopsis; species Sinohyriopsis cumingii. The sequence goes on from CM068828.1 coordinate 66,605,203, forward strand.
TCTAGTGCAAAAAGTCTTAATAGTTTGTTTAATTTACTGTTGTTTTCGTTTTATGCGTGTTTCCTACCAGTGAGGGTGCTACCTATTTATTTTGTTTTTGGTATCCTGATTTTTGTTTTGGCCTGCTTATAGTTTACCCCATGGGAGATCATATATTCGACTATTAGGGCTTCTCTAAGAGCCCTGGGGCATTCTGCGTGGTTTGGTTTGTGGTTACCACTACAGTTAGCGCAGTGCTGATTGGTGGCGCTACATGTTTTCCGGTCTGGGTGGTGAAGACCACATTGATTGCACCGGAATAGGTTTCCGCAACTCTTAGAGTAATGCCCCCAATTTTTGCAGTTGCCACAGAACCGTGGTTTGTTTTTGAAAGCAAAAATTTTTTTAGCCTCGAGTTTTTCGGCTATTTTGATAGTTTCTGGGGTGGCGCCCTTAAAAAAGAGTACCACTGCAGTGCTATCCTTTCCCCTTCTTGTTTTTAGGCGGATTGCTTTCTCTACTTCCTGTCCTTTACTCCTTATGTAGTCTACTATTTCATTGGTTTTATTTTGAGTTGATACATATATGACTCCTTTGTTGTGTGTTTTTGGGGGGTTTGGGTCTATGTGTTGTTTTGTTCTGTTGTGTCTAGTGACCTGAACATTTATTTGGTCTATTCTTTCAATTTCCATATATTTGGCAATCTGTTGTTCAGTGGTGCATTTGATTATCAGCAAGTCGTCTCTAGTGCTTTTAAGCGTGAATTCTCCTTGGTGATGTTTGTTCAATTGCCATGCTATGGTTTTAAAGGCTAACTTCGTTATTTTGGAATTTACTCCCTTGACGAAGAGAGTCAGTTCAGCGGGGTGTTTCTTGTTTTGGATATTTTGCAGACTGGTCTTTTTTCCCCTGGTGTTTGTCTCTTTAGCTGACTTTGTTTCGTTGTCCATAACCGGCTTGCTGGGTCTTGTATTCTGACAGTTAGTGTGTTCCTTATTCTTTCTAACTGGTATTTGGGATTTGGTTTTCCTATTATTCTTACCTTTTGTTGAGTCGTGTGTGACTGCTTTATTTGTGGTAGGGTGAGGGCGTTCTGTTTCATCTAGTAGGTTCTCAGTTTGAGTCCCCTGGCTGCTAGTGTTTTTAACCAGCGTGGTCTGGGTTGTTTTTGTGCTTGTTGAGTATTGTTCCTCAGTTTGGGTACTCATGTCGGATGTAGTTTTGCGGTTACTCGGTAGATTGTCCACATTCTCGTTTACGCTTGGTGACAGGTAGAGTCTACTCATCGAGTCAGTTGGGGTCGAGTTGAAAATTGGCGTTAAGAACTGTATCTGTCGTTTTTCTCTTAGGGGGGATGAGACTGCTTCGGAGTAAGTTTGCCTTAGTTTATCTGCCTTTAGGTTGACCAGGCAGCTGAGATAACTATTTGATGATGTGACATTAATTTTGTTGTTATCCATCTTGAGTTTCTTTATTTGATGTAAGGTATATATGACGGGATATTTCTTTAGTTTTAATCCTGGGTTTGTTTTGATTTCTTGCAATTTATTTGAGTTTAATTCTAGCTTAAAGCTATCTGTCTTAACTATACTTTATTCTATTTAGTACTATGAAAAAGCAACAGCTGTAAGGGGATATGCAAATAGCTTTTATTCTGATTTGTGTAATTAATTATTATATTACTATTATCCAATTTAAACTTATTGAAAATTATTTTCTAGCCAAATGGTCAAAGTAAAAGGTTTTACTTACCCCGATCCAATTTTCTTTTTAAGATCTTTAGAGTTTTTAAATACAGCCTTCTAATTATACAAGTTTCATTACATTGGTCAATAATTAGTCACATGTGATGACACTTGTAACTAATCAAACCACAGCAACTGAGAGCAGACTAAGCACTGATATTTATATGGTACAGTGGCAATATACAGTCTGTCTGCCGCAACACATGAAACAAACTGGACAAATCTGAAAGCCTTGAATTTGACTTTATTTATCTGTATGGTAGAACAGAACCTGAGTTGAAAAGCTTTTAAAGAAAGACCTTGATATCAAACCTAATAATAACTGCAGGAGTTATATTATGGATAATTAACCATTCTCTCAGTTTCAAACTGGGCATTCCATCCCATGGGGTTCTAAATGTAAACCAAGTGTAACTGATATCCTAATGAACTGTAAAGACCATAGCAGCACAACAGCAGGGGACCAGGTATGTCCAGATCCAGAAATCACAGACCAGTTTCAAACTGATGATGAACCACATAAAAATTACACATCTGCTAGAACTTATGTTATGAAGATAACTTAAATTGCATTATTATTAATCCTCCTCCTCACATTCATCATAATTGAGATGCATCATATATGTTTTATTGTAAAATAGTTTATGCAACATAATTCAGTGAAGACCTTTGCTGCCAATTTACCAGTGAACCATTTGTTTCAGTGAACATATTTTATGTTGTAACAAGGAGCATCATTTAAACATTATGATACACTTATCATACCTGTATATGAAATCTTAATACTAACACTTATACTTGCAATACTACTACTAATAAAAACACCTGCATTGATAATTTGATTATGTTCAATTGGACTTGTATCTAAATGATCACCAGCTGTATGAAAAGACATATTTTAATATATAGATATTGGATGGAATACTAGTTACCACAATTGAATAGTCATATGATAAATGATATATTATTTTAAACAATTTATATTTGCAGTGAAACATACTTTTACATTATTTTCACTTAAATTTCATTTATAGAGCAGTATACTCTGCATTCATTAAATTACTGAAATGGTTATAATACAACAACAAATACTGCAACTTCCAGAATCACAAAAATCAAAAGATATAAACAAAAACTTCCCTACATGTATCAACAGTTGTCACTTAATAGACAGAACTCTGAAGATTTAGAATAGGATGTTAACAAATTAGGTATTCAAGTTAAAAAGAAAAAAATACCAAGTAAGCTTACTACCAAAAAATCAAACAATAACAGTGAATTTTAGTACATTCCCAGGAAACAGAATATATGATTTTTCTTAACTTGATCTGATACATCTTAAATCTATAGAAAATGATTCATATTGTATGACTAAAATATTATGTAAACAAAAATTCCATCACTTTTTTCAGATGCAACATGCATACCCCAACCCATCCTTCTTGATCATAAAGTATACCAGCATTCCACTATAAGATGGGGAGCTGTAGTGGCTCAGTGGTTAGCTTTCTGGACCTGTGAAATAAGGTAGGTTCAAATTCTACCATCAGACCAACCTGGGTTAGCTACCATGGTGTGTCCTTGGGCAAGGCACTATACTTAAAGTGCCTTGGCACTAAATAACTTACTTGTGTTGGTTTACCATAAAAGGCCAAACCAAACACAAAAAAACAACAACTTTAAAATATGAGTTTTGTCAATACTAAGTAATTGAAAATCATACTGAAGAAATGTTTTTGTTAATACAGATTAATGGATCTAAAAAATCTCTTTCTTCTGCAGGAGTTTAAAATGTTAAATTAAAAAGGTCATGGTACACATTGCTTTGTTCGTACACATCAGGCTCCGTAACCCATATCCAACTAAAAATTTTAGTAGAGTCTGAATAAAACATATTTTAATCTGGATGATAATATTCTTTCTCCATTCATATATTACACCACCAAGATTGATCCAAATAAGATTACATTTTACTATAACACTGAGGATGAGTATGCCTCTTAACAACTTACAAATGTGGAGAGAATGGAGTTAAACTGAACTTTGATTTCTTTTCAACCATAGCACAAGATGATCATTTATTATGAAAAAACCTGAATAAAGTTGGAGTTCATAACCATGACAGTCTTGATACAATATAAATTCAATATATTATTGTTGTCTTGAGGTATAGTTCTGTATATTACAATCTCACACAAGATCAGGGTATATTTTAGTACCATACAGTTAATTCGGGATTGTATTAATACCTATTCTGGTGAATGAACATTAAATAAGATTTACTATTTTGGAACCAGTTGCAATAAAGTTTACTAAACAAGAGAAAATATGACTTTACTATAATATCTAAAATGTAAAATCTGCAAACAGAATACTTGCTTGACTTTACACTTCAACTATATCATAATATTTATTTGAAATGAATTTATACAAATGGCATTAAATTTGGTTTCAGGCTGGTAATGACAATGGTAGTAGTGAATAGGGACGGTCTAGGGACTAGGGAACTTCCATGTTAAAAAGGGTATATCCACTCTGGGGACTATGTAATTTAACATGGGAGAAAGAAAAAAAAGTATCCATTCTAGGGACAAGGGGAATTTAACATGGGAGAAAGAAAAAAAACTATTCACTCTAGGGACAAGGGAAATTGAACATGGGGAATAAATCGTGGGACTGTCTTGGGACTAGGGGAAATGGAACAGGGTCGGGACCCTATTTTAATAAGGTCCCGACCTGATGGGTCTATGAAAATGGAACAGGCGAAAATTGAAACAGGGAGGGGTCTCTATTTTTTTATTATTTTTTTAAACAAAAAAATAAAAAAAGGGGTAGGCAATTGAAAGTCAAGATCTTTTCGAGAGATAGGAATGGCCCTGAAAAGGGCCTTTGGTTTTATGTTAATATACCCTTAACATAAAGGGCATCTGTGACATCTTCTTCTTGACCTTAGGCTGTGCCTGACTGCAGGACCATAGATTAAGACTCTTTTGAGGCATCCTTGATGCTCCACATAAGATTCTTCGCATCCACAGGCTGGTGTCTGTCCTGTGGATAACTGTCCAGTTGGATCGGACATACATTGATATGTCCGTCCGGAACATCATCGAAGACACAAGCGTTGAAGATTGTACATCGGTCCACATGTTGGGGTGCTGAGTAACAGGTGAAGGGATGCAGTGAACTGTACTTATTTATAGGGGGAGGAAGGATTGAAACGGATTGAGTTTGTTGACCAATCCAAACACGCGTTACAAAATTCAGTCAGCCCACGTCCAATCCGAAGAGAGCAGTCTGTGACGTCACATAGTCTATATAGATTCGCTAGCGCCTGTGCGTAGTCAATCTAAGCGACAGTTTTTCAACATGACGGAAACTCAGAAAACGATCAGTTTGGGTGCACTGATGGTGGAGACTACCCAAGGGAACCCAGACTTACTTTCAGAAGAGGTGAATTGGGATTTTGTGGATTTTTTTACCTTGCAAGAATTTGTTCCTGAACCTTCGTCACCTTCTCCTTCATTACCGCACATGGAAAATTTTAGACAGAGACAGAAAGAAGAATTGGAGAAATTTATACAACAGCAAAAGGAAGCGGAACAAGCTTTTCTCCTACAGCAACAGCAGCAAGAAGAAGAGGTAAGAAAAAAACAAGAAGAAGAAGACGCAGCAGCAAAGAAACAAGGGTGTCAAAATCAAACGGTCACGGTACTGTTAGACATTTTAGTTAAGAAGTCTGAAACAGATGTATCAGACTTCTTTATTACAGCCGAAGAGAATACGACCTTCCCAAGCTAAACACTCCAACCCTGTGACTACGCCTACTGCACCATCCTTAGTGATTTCAACGAAATCATCATCAACAGTACGCAGTCCAGAAGTAGGCCTTGGCCATGGCAAAGGCTTAAGACAGTTAAAGTTGATTGTTTAAACTCACCCCTTACACCAAAAAAGGCCCTTTTCAGGGCCATCCACATCTCTCGAAAAGAGATAGGCTTTCAATTGCCAATAACTAAAAAAAAACATTTTACCCAATAGTACCTGTCTGTGTACGAGTGTGCGTGAGTGTAGGTTCTTATTTTAAAATCAAAACCCAAAGACACTTACCTTTTATAATTAATTATTCTTTTATAAATATTTACAATTCACAATTCACAACAGAGCACTTTAAAAAGTTCATAGACTTATTCTGTCTCATTGTTCACTCTGTTTTTTTAATTTCTTCACCGTCATAGTCTTTTCCTCCTCTTCCTCCTCACTTTCTTCCCTTCTTTTCTTCTCCTGTTTCTTTTTCTTCACCTGTCTGTTTTCTTCCTCTTCTTCTTCCTCTTCCTCTGAAGAATCCCTCTCTTCTTCTGACTCCTCTTGTTTCTTTTTTGGGCAGTCTGGTGACCAATGTCCTTTTTCTTGACAATAATAACAGGTATCTTGACTTTTGTCTCTTCTAACCCCTTTTTTTTCTTTTTTGACGGTCTGGACACTCTGAAGACCAATGCCCTTTCTTCTGACAGATATAGCAAGTATCTTGACTTTTATCTTGAAAGGAAGGAGAGTAGTCCCTCGGCTGGTCTGAAGAGAATTTTCTAATGACCCCTCGCAAAGCTCTGATGAAACGTTCAATCTTGGTAGTCTCTTCCATTGTTGTGCTCAGTTTGAGAGTGAAATGAATAGTGAAAGGACAAGACACATACCCTTTATATACGCTGGTCTGCTATGACTATAAATTAATCCATGGTGTTTAAACTTTAGTCATTTGACTTTTTGCTATCGAGATGAAATGATCCAATTCATTTGAGAAGAAAGAAGAAGAAAGTAAGAGGCAGAAACGTGATCTATCGCCTCGTACTAGGGCTGAAGTCTTGGCACAAATTCATGCCAGTGATTTTGAAGAGGACATGAGTGAACCAGAATCCAAACCCTCTAAACAAAGTTTACCACCCTTAGTCAACCCTGAAAAGTACTATGACATTCGAGAGACGGAAAAGCGTCCCTCTAGAAAATTTAGAACTACGGCTTACAAATACACAGTGAAGTTTAAAGATTTCAAGTCTGAAGTACTGTTAGAGAAAGCAAAAGGGTTCATCACCGACATGTGGGATTCTTTGCTCACCACACTCAAGCGACAATGTCAACCCAAAGAAGATGATCGCTTGAGACTTTCCATACAACATGACGGCTTGAAATCCCGTTTGGATCGAGTTTAGCAGCCCTGCAGAATTGACCACTTCCAAAGTCATGGACAAGATTCAACACGTGCAACAATCTAATGACCAGTTTGACATCACCGATGGAAAAGCCACACTGGACATGACCCACGTCTCTCCTCCTCAAGGGACCGGACAATGCAGAAAGACCTTATTGGTCAACAACCTTCGCATTACCAAAACAAGTCTTGTCCAAATTAACAATTTTCAAGACCACATGTGTTTAGCCCAAGCCATCGTGGTGGGATGAACCTATGCCGACAAGAACGACACGGTAGAATGGAAAAGAGCCTGGGAGAACATTCGAAAATCGAACCGAGCCAAACAACGAAATGAAGCAGAACTTCTGTTACAACAAGCATGCCTGTCCAAAGACACATCCTGTGGCATTCCTGAGATGCAAAAATTGCAAGATGCCCTAGCTCCACGATACACCTTGAAAGTGCACCCTCAAGAAGTGCGCGGGTCTCTGTTGTTTCGAGGGAAAGACTTTAAGGATGGAAAATACATTCACCTCTATCATCACGATGACCATTTCGATACCATTACCACTATCACTGGATTCCTGGGATACAAATATTACTGTGAGAAATGTGACTTATGATGGTTATAATAATCGAGAGCAACACAAACATTGTGGATCGAAATGCTCAGGATGTTTGGCCTCTCAACCCTGTCTGAGCGAAGGGCAAGAACCAGTGCATTGTCCTGCTTGTCTGCGCACATTTGTCAGCCCTGCCTGTTACCAACAACATCTGAAGATGCAAGGTTCACAGAAGAAATGTGCTTGTCAACTCCTGAGATTGTGCCCAATGTGTGGACAAGGTCTATGTATCAACAGTACCAAGGCACACGTATGTTCAGGAAAGAAAAAATGTCACATTTGTCACTGCATTGTGGACTTGGAACACCAATGCTACATACAAAAATACCAATCCCAACCAGAGAAAGAGGATGGTCACAAGAAGAAGAAAGGCAATTTCATCTTTTTCGATTTCGAATGCATGCAAGAGATCAGTATTCACATTCCTAATTTCTGCGTGGCTCATCGAGCGTGCGAGAAGTGATTCAAGAACCTATCTTGAGTTATTGCCCTCACTGCAGTAAGATTCCTGGAGGGCGTGAAAAAATCTTTCAAGGACCGAACACACTAGCCGATTTCACACAATGGGTCTTAGACCCCATCGACAAGACGTGGAGCCAAGAGGACATCGAACATTATTATGGAGATTGTCATTGTCATGCCACGGTGATGGCTCACAATTTCTCCGGATATGATGGACAGTTTCTTTTGAGATGTTATACAGAACGTGGCATCGAGCGTCCTAAAATCACTTTGAACAGAGCCAAAATCATTTTCATGCAAGTGGGACAAGTGCAGTTTAAAGATTCGATGAGCTACTTAGCCATGCCTTTGAGTCAAATGCCTAAAATGTTTGGAATGACAGAAATGGCTAAAGGGTACTTTCCACACTTTTTCAATACAGAAGCCAATCAACACGCCGTTCTACCCCATTTGCCTCAGGCTCACTATTACGACCCTGACAACATGCGTACCGAACGAGAAACTTTCTACGCTTGGTACCAGGCTCACGCCTCCGACCCTTTCGACTTTCAGGAAGAAATGCTAAAGTATCGTCGTTCCGACATGGACATTTTACGGCGATGCTGTGGAAAATTTCGAGAACTGTTCATGGAACACGGAGGGGTTGATCATTTAAAAGAGGCTTGCACCATTGCCAAAGCGTGTTCCTTAGTCTACCGACAATGATTCATGCTTGAAAACACTGTGGCTGTCATCAGTCCTCAAACGACCAACTATGTCAAACGTCAATACTCGGTCAAAGCCCCATGCTGGTTGCATTACTTGTGCGACAAGGAAGACAAATGGATTCAGCATGCCCGCAACGGACAGGGCGAAAGATCATCGGAATGCATTCGGTCAATGGCTGGGACTTAGAAAACCCCAAGATCATGTACGAGTTTAACGGTTGCTTATTTCACGGATGTCCCGTCTGTTACCCTGACCGCGGCACTAAAAATCAGTTCTTACAACGAACCATGGAAGACTTGTACCAGGCCATTTGTCAGCCACGCCTAAAGTTAGAACAGGAAGGATACCAAATGGTGGAAATGTGGGAACACAAATACAATCACCGTTTGAACACCGATCCCGAGTTTAAACGCCTCATGGAAAGTTACCAGTTCATGGACCCGCTGAACCCGAGGGATAGTTTGTACGGAGGAAGGACCAATGCCACCTGTTTGCTGTACCAAGCTGACGAAGAGAAAGGAGAAGAAATCATATACTTGGACGTGTGTTCACTGTATCCCTACGTGTGCAAATATTGTTGCTTTCCTGCAGGGCACCCACAATTGTTCACCGAACACATCGACCTAAAAAACATTCGACAATACGAAGGCTTGATCAAGTGCAAAGTTTTGCCTCCCACGAACCTATACCATCCCGTCTTACCTCGCCATTGCCAAGGCAAACTTATGTTTCCTTTGTGCCGTACTTGTGCTGAAACGTGCAACCAAGATCAACCTTGTCATCACACCCAGGAAGAACGGGCCTTGACGGGGACATGGGTCAGCGTAGAATTGTGCAAAGCTCTGAACATGGGATACCAACTGTTAGAAGTGTACGAAATTTGCCACTTTCCCAAGACACAATAATTCCACAAGGGTGACCCCACGCAGAAAGGCATTTTCGCAGACTACGTGGATGCCTTTTTGAAACTGAGCAAGAAGCCAGTGGCTATCTGTCCTGGTGTCACACTCCCGAAGACCAAAAGACATTCAGAGAGAAATTCTGGGCACAAGAAGGCATTACTTCAGATCACATTGAGAAAAACGAAGGCAGGCGATCGTTTGCCAAAGTGATGTTAAATTGCTTGTGGGGTAAAATGGCACAATGACCGTGTTTACCCAAGACGGAGTATTTGACCGAACCTTCCCGCTACTTTCAGATGATTCACGACAAAGCCAAATTCATGAAACACGTGGACGTCGTTCGTGAGGATTTGATCTTGGTGAATTACGAAGAAGATCTGAACTTTGTAGAAGATGACCCCTTTGGAAATGTCATCATTGCAGCTTACATGACAGCTCATGCTCGCTTAAAATTGTACGAAGCTTTAGAACTGTTAGGGGAACGTGTCTTGTACTTTGACATGGACAGTTGCATTTATATCGATCACCCGAGTCAACAGCACCCTGACATCGAAGGAGACCGTTTAGGAGCCTGGACAGACAAGCACCCCGATGACAAGATTCTAAGTTTCGTTAGTGGTGGTCCCAAAAATTACGGCTACGAATACTGGGCCAAACAAGGAGAAGTGCACACGAAGTGTAAAGTGAAAGGACTTACTCTGAATTATCGTACCAGTTGAGTGGTCAACTTTGGCATATTGAAAGAAGCCTTGCAGTCTAGAGATAGTGACCACCTATCAACCCAACAAGATTGTACGTTTACCCACACACCACATCGTCAGTCGACCCTTGGAAAAAGTCTATCAAATCGTGTAGCAGAAGCGAGTGCGGCTTCCCACCCACTTTACTTTGCCGTATGGACATGTCGGTATAAAACATTGGTTGTAAGAGGATAGCCACCCACCAGAAGGATGACTTCGCCGCAGCAAGAAATCGAGTGAGAAATCCAGTGAGAACTCCAAGTTCAAACCCTACCATTTTCCAGTCTTCTTACCTGACTATTGTGATTGTGCCCGTCGATTGGACATGTTTCAAAAATGGCCTACGGATAGGGAAGGATTACCTTCTTCGTATGTTTTAGCTAGAACAGGATTTGTCTACTTCGGACCCGAGTCAGGATTGGGATACGAAGTACAGTGTTTCGCTTGCGGACTGAAGTTACGAATGGATCTATGTATCTACAAAGATTCAGCTATTCTGGAACATACTCGATGGTCTCCGCACTGCCCTTACCTTTCAATGGCCTTTCCACCCATTAAACTACGGTACAATTATGACGGTACCTTAGAGACGGTACCTTCCAAAACTAGACGTAAACACATTGCATCCTATTTCATTGTTGTTTCTTTTCCACATAATAGCTTATTTTTTATAAAATGTTAAACTTTACTAATCTTTTTTCAAGATCACTTTAGTTTGCAAAAATACATCTTGTCATTTATTGGCATTCTACATTGAATTTTGTAAACTAGCTATAAACCTGACCTAATTACTCAACGTAACTGCTGACAGAAACAGTCTACAGTAAATGTATTTCATTTCTATAGCTCGATGGATAAACATTACATCTTTTAAAGCTGTGCACAGAATAGGCCGACATATCACGAGTCAGGAAAACATGGGGGTGGTATCCCCTGTGTCCAAAATTAATATCATTTTGAATAGAATATTCTAGTGACAATTGCCTCTTTTCAAATGGTAAGCATTGCTTTTTTTTATTTTCATCAATCTGTCAAATTCGGTATGCATTTTGCTTTAATATTTGAGATGGAAACCTTAGGTGCATAGAAATGTCAGACAGCATTGTACATCATGGATGGTGTCCAACATACTTTTATGATCATAAAACAAAATCCCATTTTTTAGTTATGGCCACTGATTTAAAAAATATTCATCCAAGCTAAATATAATAATAATAATAATGAGGACTTTGTATAGCGCCTAATCTTTAGAAGCTCTAAGCGCTTTGCAACATTAGACAACATAAAAACATACACAATGATATAATTACAAAAACAAACACCATGAAATTAGAAAACATAAAAAACATGCTGAGAATATTTAAGGTAGTTAACATTATTAAGTCATTAAGTTTGTTTTTGTAGTCAGAATAAGTAGTTTTGAGAGCACTCTTGAATGGGATCACTGCGTCTTTGTGTCTAAGTTCAGTGGGCAATTCATTCCATGTTGCTGGGCCCTGGTATGCAAAAGAATGCTGTCCATGTGACTTTGTTTTCATAGTGAGAATAATGAGTATATGATTGTTGGAAGAGGAGTGTAAGTATCTTGCTTGTGTGTACACATAGGTGAGGTCGGATAGGTATGTTGGACTAGAGTCTGTCAGTGAAACGTAGCACAGAGAACTAATGTTGTGTTTGATTCTGGATCGAATGGATAGCCAGTGTTGGGTACAGAGCAGCGGGGAGGTGTGCTCTGATTGTGGTACTCTAAGTATGATCCAAGCAGCTATGTTTTGAACTTTTTGAAGTCTCTGCAGTAGATATTAAGATGAACCAGACAGAATTGAGTTACCATAGTCCAGTCTTGAAAGCAGTAATGAACACACAAGTGTTTTAGTGGCATCAACTGAAAGATATCTGAGAATGGAGCTGATGCGTCTCAGCTCAAGATACGCAGCCTTGCATATGTTCATGACATGTTGGTGCAATGTGAGAGTACTGTCCAGAGTAACACCTAGGTTTTGTACTGATTGTGTGAATTTAATGTTGGTGTTGCTGATATTTATTGTGTGAGGTAAAGGATGTGAATGAGAAAGTCTTTGATAAGTAAGTATGGCTTGATTTAAATTGTGTTTTTCATGTGACTTGCCAGAGATTTTTAAATGAATTGATAAAGTAACTTGAGACACATTTCAAAGTACATGTTTTAAAAATATTCCATTGATTATTGCTGGCATTTAGAAAAATGCAATGCATCCTTTGTTGTGAAACTTATTTTAAAACATTGTATTACTCATGCAGAAGCCTGCTTGAAAACTAATGGCAAAGCAAAGGCAAATGGAATGGAAGAGACCATATCAGAGACCCTCAAATATGCACCCAACCAACGCAGAATGATAAAAAACAAGGTAATCCAAATGACTCTTATTTCATCAATATTGGATTCAGTTTCGTCTTTTAAAGCATAGTATTTGCAAAGCGGATGCATTTCTAAACTGATAACAAAATCAGCTTATCCTATTGCCCAGGACTATCAGAGCTAGAGTCCAGCTAACTACAATATGCATATATCTTGTCTGATCGGACAAGTGCCTCCATTTGGAATTTTTATTCACATGAAATATTTGGATGAAATAAATTCATCTTTGTGCAAATTGATTGCACCATCCACTTGCCAGAAATGACAAGTAAGTGCAAAGTTATCTTGTATCATGGCTTAATGATAGTAAGGGAAGCACAAGTGCAGTGAAGAAAATTTCATACATTTTTATAATGCTGATTAACATGACTTCTGCATATGTAACTAGTGCTGAGATGATATGACTTTATTTAAGCATTACAATTTTGTTTTAATTTGCAGGTGCCTGAGCAGAAGAAGTAATAGATAAACTTTACAGTGGAGTTGGAGACTGATTCTGATTCATAATCTTAATTAAATCTAGAAAATAAACATTAAAGTCATATTAAAATATCTGTTGTATTGTTTCCTTCTTTCATTTTTCTCTTAAAAACAAATGTCTGAACCTTTAGTCTGTAAATTCAGTGGATTCCTTATCAGCCCATCTACTTTTACTTTACACCATGCTACTTTAAAAAAAAAATGAATTATCCCCATTGGGGTAGGTCCCCCCAACCCCCCACCCTACTTTGTCAACTTACCTGCCACATTTAAATCTAATGGAAGGCCCTGCTGTAAAGCCTGTTAGTAAAACTACCCAACAAGAGGATTTCATACATTTGCAACTCCTAGATGGATGGTAATGTTTTCATTTTTGTAATGTAGATTTGGACATTCTTGCCACCAGTATGGAATATGTGTTTCAGAAACACAAGCAGCTTTCATCAGATTTGCATATAGGTTTTATATGTTGTGAGTATGTTGTAGGAAGTTTTTTTAAATAACATCATATGAGATGATGCCAGTGGAAATGGCAGAAAAGTGTCTGTATTGTTCACCAACTACACCTTGTTCTTACAAAATGTGGCTGTTACACATTCCCATGATGATGTCACTGACAGCCATCAGTGAGGAATGCCCCAACAAGCATAATACAAATTGCTTCCATTGTAATTGTTACAATTCCATTCTGACCACTCCGGTGTCCTAGTGGTTAGAGCGTCCGCCTCAGAAGCGGGAGGTCATGGGTTCAAACCCCAGCCAAGTCATACCAAAGACTTACAAAAATGGTATTAACAGCTACCTCGCTAGACGCTCAGCATTAAGAGGTTAGTGTTAGGACTGATCGGCCTGGTGTCAGGATAATGTGACTGGGTGCAACATCATACTACATGTTTGCAGCATGATGCCCCAAGTGCTATACATCACTATAAACTGCCACACTGCAGACATCGTAGCAATATGACTGAAAAATTATTCAAGCTACGTTAAAAATCCAATCACACACACACAATTCCATTCTACGATCCAGAACCAACACTAATTCCGTACTACAGTTCTTGCATTTCAATCCAATTTTGCTTTTGAAATGTAGTGCCACTCAATTCATAATGAACCCATTCATTTCAAACACTCGCAAATACTTATTATTCCTGTCTACAACTGAAAAATATCTATATAAAAAAATGTGTAACTGTGTTTTATGCAAGGGCATGGAGATGCACAAAAACTTGCACCTGAAGCTTGAATAAAACCCCGACTGTGGATAAGACTTTACCCATCGATTACCCCAGCTTGGGGATAAATTCCGACCGTGGCGATTTATTATATATCCTATGACTGCTCCAGCTTGAGGGCAAAATCCAAGCACATCCCTAAAAAGATAACAAGTATAGCGGCTCTTTACCTTCTGTAAATGCCACTTGAGCTTCCTGATGCTGTTGTATCTGCCATTTGACAGAATCACGAATGTGGATATATTTCTTAATTGCCTCTAGTTGTTGAGCTAGTTTAGCTGTATGAAATTCCTTTGTGCAGACTCACTCATTATTAATATTACAACAGTGATTTAATTACACATCACCTGTCAGCACACCGATGATAAGTCAGTTATTTTATAACACACCAACAAGCTTGCCCCTTGCACCCCCCCCCCTTTTTTTTTTATTTGGGCACCTGTGGACATGAATCTGCAAGGCTCAAATTGTCATTTTTAATATAAGATCTCAACATTTTTAAGGCCTTAATTTTAAAGACATCCTTAAAACCCCCAAAAGGTTATCAACTGGATCACCAGCCTTCGTTTAGAGTAACAGCAAGTATATATATATATTTAGGTCTAAGGAAACACAATAAAAATGTTTGATTTAACAATGACATATTTGCCTCAGGTCTGTGATCCTGAAGTGAATATTAACTGTCCATTTATTTTCTTGGCTTTTCTTTACTAGGAAATTGATTATAGAGATTTCTGCAATGGTGAAGGCAATGTAAAAATTGGTTACTATAACATACTTTTTACACCATGTTTGAAAAAATAAATCCAATGGAAAGGTTATAGTCTGAAAATCTTCATTAAATTAAGTTAATATAGGGGAAAAAACTTTAAGAGTTCATAAATATTTTTCAGTGCTGAATAAAGATATAACATAACACTTTCTGCTGTGATTTTAATAGTTTCTGAGAGCATGAAAAATTTCTAGAACTATAATGTATAAATGTTTTCAAAAGATTATATTAATATGAGGGAAAAATCTGTTATGAAATAAACTGACAAGATCTTGTATGAATTCATGTTATCTTTAAATATGATATTTGTGTGAAAATATCTGGAAGAAAAAACAAGATGGTGCCACTCAAACATACAATGTGGTTGCCACAGTAGCCATATTAAGAAACTTTTTATCGCTACTTCTGAATGGATAATTGTGTCAGCGTGTCAACATGTGTACAAAATACTTATGTTGATGTCTAGCAGGTCCTGAATGAGAATTATGGTGCTGTACAGACATCCTATAAGGCCACCAATGTGGCCATCCTGAAAATCTTGGTATAACTACTTCTCCTGAATGAATCGTCATATCAGTGAAAGACTTCTTATGTCTAGTTGGACGTAAAGGAAAATAGTGCCAATCTAACCTCCAATATGACTGTTTTAATGGGCATCTGGAAAACCCCTTCCTTGCTACTTCTCCTAGATGGCTGGTCATTTTGACATTGTGCTTTCACTAGATGACCTATTTGATGTCTGGTTGGCCATAAATGGAACTATGCATATGGTTTTGATGTCTAGTTGGTCCTAAATGTGGTTTTTGCTGCTCATAAACTTCTAATGGTATTATAGTTGGTTCCTTAATGAAACTGCTGTACAAAATTAAAAGGCCTTCTCACTTTCTGTCAAGTTGGATACAATTATCTTTACCAGCTAGGATTTCTTGATCCTCTTTTTTATACATCAACCCTTCGCATATGTAGTTAGCTAAAACAGTATTTTGAACAATTAATTGCCCTCTTGCAAATACAATCCCAATTGCATGCTTTTACCAGTGTGAGAGCTCCTTATATAAGTAGCTAAGTATTCAGTAACTGAATTTCCACATCCACATGCATCAACTCAGAATTAAAAGTTGCAAAACATATACAAATTTGAAAATCTTGAGACATGTGTCACTTTGCATGGTGGGTGTTATGATTTAAATGCAACAAGGAAATTGAATTAGGGTTAATTTCTTTAAGCTGTATTCAATCATGGGGCCCTGGATTATAGAATGGTCTAGGCATACACATCACTAATCAACTCTCTCTAGTCCAACCAATGTGTGTATATGAGAAAGCTTGCCAGTAGCGTTATGTATGTTGATTTCTTCCAATAAATATGTTGGCTGCCATGTAAAGTCTATGATGTCCTGAAAAATGGTGTTAAGCTCCATACAAGCAAGCTAAACAATCAATGATATAATGGAACAGTAGACACCATTTTAGCTAAATATGCCAAGAATTGATTTAGAGACTTGGTTAGTGATGATGACTTAAAATTGGCAAGGGATTAAAAAGATAAAAGAAATGACCTTTCATGGCACTGTAATATAACAAATGAGGAAAAACAAAAGTTTATTGCATTTGAACCTTTTGTTTTTTCACAGTTTCAATTTAAGTCATAAGGCCCCTTATTTTGCCTTACCAAACATATAGCAAGTTATTACCTCAAGCCCTAGCACTAATAATGCCTCACAAGTAAGCAGTCTTTTATGAAGTCTCAGGTCTGAGTATATGTCTAGCAATACTTATGTCCAGTTTGTTTATAAAATTCTTTCTCACATGGTACAGTTTTCAGAGAGACACGATAAATTCAACAAGTGTGGTAATGAAGGGACAGGCATTCTTTATTTATGCACACATCCCAAAGGGACATTGCTATGTTTGAATCAACACTGAACTGAAGAATGGAGCATCAGCTGCATCAATTAAAATATTGTGGCCCACACAAAATACTGCAAGGACTATAATCAATTTATGAGTGCAATGGGCATGAATTACTGTAGCAGACTGGAGGAAGTAATCCGAATTTATTAATATCTTGAAGCTAAATATAGTAAAGTTTTCATCTATAATCTGTGGAATCATTTTTGCACACAGTTTGCAGGATTTGTCTTTGGGTCATCGTTTTTCTTTTTCTTCATCTTTCTAGCTTATGGTATCTTGATAAGTCTTATGGTGCCGTGCAACTGCACTTGATGATTACCACAGCCAGTGACATTGTATCAAATCTTCTGGGATCAGATGATTCAATGCAAATTCCACATAACCTATCACCATCCTCATGTTTGCCATCTGACTTACTAAGTTATTTTGCCTAAATAATAATAAAAACAATCTGGTCTGATGTATTGATAGCGTTCTGAATGACCATAATATATTCTCTGTATCTATCCTAGAAAATCCTGAGTGGATTGCTGTTTGGTTTTAATAAACCAAAGTAATCCAATGAAAGGCATTTTACAGACACAAGTGTCTGTTTCCTGTATGCAGTGATTAAATGATAGTATTATGTCTTTATTTTTTTAAAACTGATGATACATATGATCACCTTCAATGTGCAATATTAGTTATGTTAATTAACGAGTGGGCAATATTTGAATTTCAAAGATAAAAGTGTATGCCATGATCACTTTAGTAGGATGATTTGTCAAGTGAGGTTATCTTTTCTGTTTGAATAAATATTGTTAACTAAACTATTTTCGCAAGTTATGACATAAGAATGATTCAAAGAAAGAAAATTCATTAAATTGAACATATAAAATGTAATACTGCAACAGAGTCTAGATGAACTATTTCTTCAGAGACACAATCCAGACTCTGTGGCAGCAAAATTATCAAATAGGACACAACTAAGAGACAATCACATTTTCAGTCACAATGGTTTGACAATTATCAATGGCTTGAATTCATTGACTGTGAAGGCAAAGTGATTTGCAGTTACTGCAAAAAAGTTCCCAAACTGTCACAGATTTTAAATTCTACCAGTGGACTTGTAAGTGTAACTGACAAATTCATGATTTAATCAAGCAAGTCTCATGATAGTATTATACCTAATAAAGCAAAATGTAGCACAGTATATTCATGACACTTAGGCCAGCATGTACAAAATATTCCTCAAGTTACAGTTGCTAGCACTCCACTAAGAAATGTCATTTTATAATAAATAAAAATGTAATGGAAAAAGAAATCGATAAAGTGATTGCACTCTTTAACATAGCCTACTACCTAACTCAATAATGAAAATGATTTGGTTCATTATATCTTTGTGTTTTATGGAATAAATGCATACATCTGATTGAATTTTAGGCAAGAGACTGAACTTTTGGGTTAAGTTAAAATGTATGTGGAACAAATGCATTTTCTAAAACTACTTGTATCAGTGTGCATTGTGACTTTTCTTTAAGATAACTCTAAATGGTACTGGGTATATATCATTTTCTTCAACTGCACACTGTTGTCTTCCATTTGATTTGATGACTTACAGCTATACTGTCTACACAGTAGGCCTCAACGTCAGGAAAAATTCTGTATACTTCAGTTACAGCTGAAATAAGTTTTGCATTAGTACCTGAATCAGACAAAAAAGGTTGTGTTCTGGTGTGTGAATAGAAATGGCTAAAAGTAATATAGACAAAAGCCATAAGAGTACACAAGTTACATATGAAAACCACCAATTCACTTGCATGTGTGGCATACAAGTTCAAAGATTTGCTTCATGTTTATTTCTGTACACACATTGTTCAACTCATAAGATATTTTAAGAGCTATTTCTCTATTGTATGCATAATTCATTTACAAATGTGATTAGTGGGCCACACCGAAGGCCATACTATTAGTTCACTTGGCAATATGGTAACGTCAGCTGAAAAGCATAATCATCCATTAAAAGAGCATTATGATATGAACATTAGGTATTTAGGACATATAGATTTTTCTTTTCCAAATGGAGTCCAAGTAATTATTGCCCAATCCAGGTATAATTTTGTACACAAGTAAAGAACAAAATAAGATAAATCTTCATTTATTTGCAATTGACAATACACTTCTTAATGAATATACACTTTTGCATTTATTTTGTATCACTTGAATAAACAATATTTCTTTCAGTTCATTTTAAACTTTTATTTTATATCACTTGAGTAAACAATATCTCTTTCGTTTCATTTAACACTTAGAAACAGGTTCTTCCAGTTACAATAATCAACTCTGGAAACAATAAACAAACTGGAACTTTTGACCTAATTATATTACATTTACTAGGGTTAAAACAATAAATTCCTTAACATAATAAATTAACAGTTCCAGTTAATCAAACACAAAATCACCTTTTATACAGGGTGTGAACTGTTAATATTTACAGGATAAAGCTTATAGTTTCCAAATTGATTGAAGCTTACATGTTGCAGTTGCTGGCACATATCTATTTCCAGCATGGTTTGCATACATTCCACCTTTAATAATTTTGTTACTTCCCTACCCCACCCCATTCAGTAACAAGTATCAAAAATCAGGCTCATTCTAAGGCAAAGTCTGTAACTTGTGTACCACAGTCATCAGAGAGACAAAGATGCAAAACTTTATGATGCCTGTCAAAGGAAGAAAACAGTTTGTTGTTTACCCAAGTTTTGAACCAGTTAACTTGAATTCTCAGACCATCAATTGCTACAGCCCCACTAATTACAATTGTTAGGGAATAATGAGAACTCACCTTCAGTTATCTGTGTATATATATAATTTTAATAACCAAGAATACCGGATGTCTGGGAACATTATAGCATTCAATGGTAACGTCAGAACTGAGATGAGAGAATTAAACAAGCATAGTACATGACATAATATATCCATAAACTATTGACTGGGAAAAATACTACAGAACACCATTTCTGCTGGCAGTAAGATGTTGAATCTATATGTCATAAATATCAGGTTGGACATCTAGGACCAGTAATATTCATAATGGGCAGTACCCACCCCCCACCCCCCCAAGTGAGAAGGGCCTGATTTGTAATCTAAGCCACCCAACCTATCACAGCCTTTATAGTACTTGAAACAAATATTGAGTAATAGTAAAACAAACTCTGAAAGTTATTAAAACCAATTTGTTATATTTCCATAACTCTGCATTGTTAACTGTGCAAGCAGACTTAAACATATCAGTGTATGACAGTTAAATTGAGCTATAGCATCGATTAACAGAAGCTACGAATTCATCAACAAGCAGTGAACAATCATCTTCACAATAAATGTCAAACATTAGCATCCATAAGCTGTCAAGACAAGTTGTTACACTGGATATATAATCATCCATTTATTTCAAACAAGCTGTGAAAAACGAACCTCACGTCCGCTATATGGAATCAGTTCACAATTAATACTTCCAGTTCAGTACCCACGAATGTAGTTCTAGTCTATTTTTAGAACATTTTTTCCTCTCTCATTTTGGTGGTGATAGAAGAGTTTTATTTATGCATTTTTGGTAGGGATTTAAAGGTAACTGTTTATTCTTCATAATATGAGCTCAGGGTGTTGTTGTATGTGTGTATTTCGGCGACAGTGCACAGTGAGTAATAAGGCCTTGGTGATGCTCCGGAAGTGAAATGTGTGTTCTGTGTACATGGTGATGTGTTGACAGTTCAGCATCTAAAAAAAGAGCAGGTCAACCTTTGACGAGAACTTCACCGTGAAGTCATCTTTGAAGGTAGTTTAGATTAGCATATGATTTGTATTGATTGTCACACAGTGGAAAGGTCAGTACTGAGAAACCAATGTAGATAACATATAGTAAAATTAATTGTGTCCTATGTCCTGTCAGGGAAGCATTGATTCAACTTTAAATTGCTATAATATTTTTATTATTAACGATAGACACATGAGATTTTCACACCTTGTGTATATTGACTGTAGCAATCCGAAAATATAATTAAAATTTTAAAAAATTAATTAATTTTTTTTAAAAATTAATTTTAAAAAATTTAAAAATTAAAAAAAAAAAATTCCCTATAAATTCACAGAAATGGTATCTGTTGGAGATGACACTCATTATTATTAGCAGCAATGTATTCCTACACCATATTGAAGTTGCAATGGAGGATTTTTTTGAAAGCCTGTCAGCAAAAATTTCATTGAATTCTGTAATAGCACATAATAGTGTTTGTAAAATATGGACAGGAAATGTAACAGCCAATGGATTATATGGCCTATTGTCATATAAGGATCCCACAACAAACACGTGGAAGAAAAAACATGTTCACAGACTGGCACTGATGGTGAAGTTGAGAAGTCTGACTATACCAAAGGAGCTAGATGCATCCCATTTATGCCATAATAGTCTGTGTGTGAATGTGGATCATCTGGTTCTAGAGCGTCATTCCATTAATAATAATAGACAGTATTGCAAAGGTTATGGTCATTGCATTGGCCATGGTGACTATCCTGACTGCATGTTAAAGTTGAAATTGTAATATGGAATAAATTCAGGTATCATGATATATCCTTTACACCCACCCACATCCATATCAATGTATGTCTGGCATGGATGGAAGGAAGGAAGGATGGATGGATGGATGGATGGATGGATGTATGTATGTGTTGAGTAACAAGGAGAAAGGAAAGAGTGTGGTCTTTATTTTAGTAGACCATGCTGGTATGACAGTGCTTTCTTAAATACATTTCTTCCTTCCTTCCTTCCTTCCTTCCTTCCTTCCTTCCTTCCTTCTTTCGTTCCTTTTATTCATTCATTCATTCATTCATTCATTCATTCATTCATTCAGCTAGTCTAGTAAGTCATGTCTTGTCATGTCATGTTATTTTAATTTTGATTTTTTTAATCTTTATTTATTTTGCTTTTTAATTTCTTTATTTGTGTCTTCATATTCAGAGAAAACTGTTTCGACCTCTCCATAGGTCTCATCAGGTGGTAGTAAGTAACACAACTGCACATAACATGCGTTGTGTTACCTACGGATTTCCCCACTACAGTTTTCCCTTCTGTACAATGTGTTATTCATGGTGTATTTGAGCGCTTTCATTTTGCACATGGAATTAAGATAACTTTTTCTGTCTGCAGTGTCCATTGGCTCCTGCTAAACCTTTGCATAGGAGTGATCGCCCTTGGTATCTAGCAGTCCTTTGCAGTAGTCAGACTTCCTATTGCCTTGCTGTGTCCTGTACCTCAGATGGGCCTGTATCATATTTCCTCGTCTTGTTAGAATACGTTTCCTGGTTTTGGGATGCTTTTGATACAACTGCTGGTAAGTGCAGTCTTTATCCATTGTCTCCAGTGATCTCAGAGTCCTTGTTGAAAGTTTACCTCCCAAGTGTGTCACTTTTTTTTTCAGTGATGATCCCAGGCTGTTATTGAGTCTGTGTATTGTTGAATGCACTCTTGCCTCAAAGTTTCTGGAATAGTTCACATTCTTAGGTAATGAAACACTGATTGATCTGTTCACTGCCTCACATTTCTGTGTGTTTGTGTTCAGTCGCAATCTTTCTACAACATCACAGGAGAGTTTCATTTTCAGAACTTCTAGCAGGATGTTCTTATCATTTTCTGTCATGTTGAGATGAGTCATTTGATGAGGGCCCAGGTATGCTGATCGCATCCACCAGCTGTTAGTACTTCCTCCCCCACAGACCTTTGAATAATGCCGGCATTTGGAGCAGTCCCCTGAATAACAGCGCAGAGTGGCATCCAATACTTGGGGAAGTTGACATTTAATTTTTTTAACATCACCACTATTGTCCTCCATCATTTGTTTGAAGATTAAACCGCAACGTGCTTTAATGTCTTGGCTGAAAATTTTCTGTTTGAGCCTTTTTCCTTCTCTTGTTCTTATTCCTGGAAACATGTTTTCACTAAATATTGCAGAATTACACCGTTTGAACTGTAAACGACCCAAATGGATGGGATCCGACAGTCTTTCTACTTTCCACATTGGATGCAGAATGGTATAAGCATTTTGGAAGCCAGCAGCAGCCTGTGCATCTCCATCTGTTGTTGCATGTCTGATGAGAATCTCTTGCAGAACAAATTTTTGTCCCATTTCTCTTGCCATTTCATACTCTGAATGTGGTGCAACTGGTGACAGATTTGCTGTGCAGTCAACATGGCCTCCTGGACATTTCACATCAAAACCTTTTCCCTTCAGCCATGCTCCAGTCCAACACAGCTTGTTTTCTATTGTAGTTCCCACAATGTATTGCTTCTCTGTAACAGTTTTGCAGGCAATTCCAACAGCTTGTGATGAACTTTGACCAGGTTTCTTTTCATGTCCAAAGCTAATGGCATTGTATCTCGCATCAAAAGCAACATTTATTTGCTCAGGATGCTGAACACCACGCATAACATTAACTTGTCTGACTAGTTTCAGCTTCTCTGTCATGTCCATTTCATTCAGCTCCACAGTTGCTTTGCCTACAAGGTTGGAGGCCCTTTGCATAGATGTTCTGCTAGGTGGCGGAATGTCAGTGGCTGCAAGCAAGTATCTAGCCCTGGTGTTGCCCATTGGTGTATCTTGTAATCCAGCTTGAAACATCATATTTACAGCAGCAGGATTTGGCCCAGGTTTATTTGTTTTTATCTCATCATACAACTTATACTCTGGTGACTTAAAGCTGCAGTTTTTACACATCATAGTATGCTTCCAAGCAAGTCCCCATTTTATTTCATTAGCAATTTGGAACTCTGGTCTACCACATATGTTGACTTGATTGCCATGGCGATGAATGATATCATTCCACATTTCAACATTTTTTTTCATACAGATCATACGTGTCCCATCATGCTCATTCAAATTTGTCTCTTTCAGGTCCAGTTTTGCTTTGGATGATGGTTGTAGAATGTTTGCAGTCCCAGGTGTGCCATTACAGTCTGGTGCCTGAACTGACTTGAGACCCCCATTTGTCGGCTTTGTCACTGCTGTGAGAGAGAACTTGTCTGCATCCATTCTTCTTGTCACTGGAACAGATGCAGCACTGGAACTTGGTAGAGTATTATCAGTCAGATATGTGACTCCTTTGTTATGTGGAATATATCCAGGTTTAAAAAAAGTTGTCTTCCTCTTCTTGTACCCTTTCATGGTTTCAGTTACGATAACTGCATGTAAAATACAAGAATCATCCTCTCTCTCTCACTTATATAGTTAGGAGAAGGCATGCTAGCTTGGTTTCAGAGAACTTCACCAACTCTTCAATACTACTGGAAGCCTGACATCTGAAGACTCCTCCCCTTCATGGGTGGAAATGATGTCATGTACTTGGTTAGACCTAGCTTGCGTATTTAGATGCTACCAGATTTCAGGTGTTACCTTTCATTGACAAGCTTTGGTTTAATTGCTTCACACCTGATAAGGAAAACCATTGATGTTTATGACAAAGGATTGGAGAGACTTTGCCATAGAACAAAATTTGTCAACTTCAGGTTTTAAAATTTCATTAAAATTTAAGTTAAATTTAAATTTTCATATCAAAATATGTATGATTTTTTAAAATTGAATTTTCTAAGAAAGTTAAACAGTCTAGTTTAATTTCTAGTAATTTCCAGATTGGTGTTAGAACTAAAAACTAATTACAGTTTATTTGAAGTGTTTATCTTGATTAGCAAAATCACAATTAAACTTTAAGTTTTGTGCATTTTTGAAATTCGGCCATTTGGAATTGAGTTGTGTCTGTGTTACAGTGGTGTCAGCTAAAAGCCTGTATCTGTCCTATTCATGGATGAAAGTCCTTAAAACTTTGCAGCAGCATTTAAGAGACATTGATTTGATCATGGATGGAAGTTTTATCCATGGAGGTGAAATTGTCTAACCCTGTCAGGAATCAGTTCACAATTAATACTTCCAGTTCAGTACCCACGAATGTAGTTCTAGTCTATTTTTAGAACATTTTTTCCTCTCTCATTTTGGTGGTGATAGAAGAGTTTTATTTATGCATTTTTGGTAGGGATTTAAAGGTAACTGTTTATTCTTCATAATATGAGCTCAGGGTGTTGTTGTATGTGTGTATTTCGGCGACAGTGCACAGTGAGTAATAAGGCCTTGGTGATGCTCCGGAAGTGAAATGTGTGTTCTGTGTACATGGTGATGTGTTGACAGTTCAGCATCTAAAAAAAGAGCAGGTCAACCTTTGACGAGAACTTCACCGTGAAGTCATCTTTGAAGGTAGTTTAGATTAGCATATGATTTGTATTGATTGTCACACAGTGGAAAGGTCAGTACTGAGAAACCAATGTAGATAACATATAGTAAAATTAATTGTGTCCTATGTCCATATGTACGCTGGCCATTGCAAAGGATGCTTTAATAGATTAATGTTTATCGTCGTGTCTTGACAACCATTTTGCGCGCGCACACCGGAAAGTCATGCTATATATTTGTTACTTGTGAACGTATTCGTGGGCAGTACGCTATATATTGTTCCCGTGACCGTATTCACGGGCAGAATGCTATATGTTTGTTCTTCGTGAACGTATTTTTGGGCAGTTACTTTGTCATCTTCAACCTAAAGGTCAAAACTGCCCATGAAATATATATATCTGCCCACGAACCGAAAACATGAATAGGACTATAACATAAGTGTATATACTTATTTTCAACATATACATAATTACTATGTAAGAAATACAACCTATGTATATGTATTTTGATTTGAAATGTAAACTATATCATGTCCTTCCCGTAAACCCACTTTCGGGATGACTGCCCACAACGCACCTAAAACGTGTATATATATATATATATATATATATATATATATATGAAATGGGCGGTGCAAATGAACTCGGCTGAATTGTTTTGACATTACATTTGAAGTTTAGGACAGAGGAAAAGGAAACAATTCTGACACGGATGGGCTGCTTTTTTGATACATATCATAATTTGTATGTTTGGGCATACACTTATAATCAACTGGTGTAAAAAGATAAACGGTTTGGATTTCGGATTTATAACATAACACCTTTGATGGTGATACAGATACAATGTTTATTGATGAATGACTCGAATGAAAAAAATAATTGATTAATACGTGCGTGTATAAGATCCAAATATTGGACAAAATTAACACAATCGGCATGAACCTCATGTAACATGAATGTAAATAGATGTAAATGGCCTTACACATTACAAAGTCATCTGTACTGATTTACAGTTATTTCACACGACGAAAAAATGACGTGTTTTACTCAAATAGTAAAAATGATGTAAATTCCTGGTATAGTAAAATGGTGTATTAACTCAAATAGTGAGAAAAAAATGATGTACTTTATTCAAATAGTAAAATGATGATGGGACAGTTATCATGCAAAATATGTTTAGTCCTAAAACACTGGGTATAACAAACATCAAATTTAGCCACGGGTAACAGAATACATGTATGCGGTTACACAAAACACTCCGTCACCAGAATACTTGGTGACAGTCACAATGGTCAATCATGCAGTCAACATTACATGTCCGAAATACCTATCTGAAGGACATACGCTAGCACTTTTATCCTAAAATTGTATCATTTAACAGAGTATGGTGTGTTAATCGTCTCCATTTACAACGATACCACTGCCAGGTAGGGTGTGAATGAGTGCCCTAAGTTTTGATTGATGAATGCATAACCGTTGTTATCAGCGGTTTGAAATTACAAGGCCATATCGACTTATTGCGTTACTACAAAACACTACTGTGGTAAATATCTGACAACAGTTGTTCAGGGAACTTTATTGTATGTTAATTTTAACATTCTGTGTAATTATAATGTTGGTCTAACTGGAATGCCTAATACGTGATGTCATTCAAAGATCTGTCTACGTTAAGTGCATTCACTTGTCATGTATGTATGTATGTATGTATGCATTTGCGTGTGTATGTGTGTGGACATGCAATATAATAACATAACCGTTTCTGAGACTGGGAAAGTAAAAAGAAAAACAAAATTAGTTTATAATGCTTGATGAACGACTAGAACGTTAAATTACCGTATTTAAACTATTCGTACACAAAACATAACACATTCTGAATTCGCCATGACGTGCTGCCGATGTGATGTGATGTGATTTGGATTTTTAACGTAGCTTGAACAATGTTTCAGTCATATCGCTACGATGTCTGCAACGTGGCAGTTTATAGTGATGTCTAGCACTGGGGCATCACGCCGCGGACATGTAGCATGATGTCCCACCCAGTCACATTATCCTGCCACCACACCGACCGGTCCTAACACTAACCGCTTAATGCTGAATGCCAAGCGAGGAAGCTGTTTGTACCATTTTTATGTCTTCAGAGAAAATGTGACTAAATTCGAAAGGTCTCTCTCTCTCTCTCTCTCTCTCTCTTCCATTAAAACTTAGTTTGTGACAATGCTACATTATTCTGACCTGTATGCAAGACGGAAATTTATAAATGGAAACTTGAAACTTCCAATAACTTGTGATATGATATTCTTTATATGTTTATTGAATTGTACTTTGTTCATGTGTATCGATTAGATTAAATGTTACCTAACCGAAGCTTTACTAGAATAACTGTAATAGACTTGTAAGGTATTAAAAATAAATTCATTTAAAAGTGTGTATTTAAACAAAATGATTATGTCCAATCAGGTTTTATATAGTTTTCCTAGGTTAATCTATATCGTAATTGCATACAGGATATCGTTACACCGAAAAAACTATGGCCCAAACAGTATGTGCATGACACTGTATGTATGTCTCTCTCTCTCTCTCTCTCTCTCTCTCTCTCTGTATATAACTCAGCGATCGTCTCTGCTATACATACATACATACATACATAACGAAAAAGATCGATGAGTTAATGATATGTAGATATAACTTATCATAAATTCTAGCTGATTTAACTTCATCACCACTCTTTTTCTTAGATGTGATGATATTTGGAGTATATATGTTTTTACATTTCCAACCTCGCTTATTGGTTGCTTGTACTCTTACCTCTGTGAATGTCACACGCAGTGATATCAGTTTCAAAAATAGCCAACGGCCCGCTCTCGGACAGGTCGAATCGACGTAATGGCGAAGAGTGATCTTGTCCGTGTTATTGTCTTACCGAAAACCATGTATCAGGCCATACACGTGGTCGGGAAGTATAATTGTCTGAATGTATTGAGAGAAACAGTAATACAAAAGCTGATGTCCCTCATGATAACAGCCACCATTAAAATGATACACATTTTAATTGCAAAAATTAAAGGAAACATAATAGATACAAATGACTAGTATTGGCTTCAACACGTTAATTTGGGACACACATGCAAATATATAAATAAATAAATAAATATATATATATATATATATATATATATATATATATATATATATATATATATATATATATATATATTCCTTTAATGTGTACATGCAAGTAAGAGTTTTACTCAACGTAGATTTGAAAAAAATACAAATGGGAATGAGGATCATAATCAAATATAATGTACAAAATTATTACTGTACACAATCGTATATAATATATGACTGTATACAATATTTCATTGCGAGGGAAGTTAAAATAAGAACAACTTTATACTTGCATCTGTATCATGAATTACGTCGTGCTACTAAGCGTTTGTTTGTGCTTTGTCTGAAAACATATGGTGGCAACCAAGGACAGTAATATTATGGTGTAATTTTAGCGCAAGGTTGGTTTCAGTACAAACGCTATTATACAAAGTGTGCTGTCTCTCTAAAAAGAATTCTGCGTATTTGCACTCATACAATGAGCATGTTCCTCGGTTGGAGTTATTTCACTTGTCGATGAATCGACCTGTTTGATAACATCGTACATGTATCGATTCGGTCTTTACGCAGAATAATACCATTTGAACAAGGTATAATACAAAAGTGTACACAAATAGAATAGTCATAATACGTTAACAAAGGGATATGCATGTGATTAACACACTGAAATCCAAATTGATATCATGTATATTTTGTCAAACTGAGGGGGAAGTACAATATTAATCTGGATATTTAGAGCGAAAATACCATTCGTTCTTGCAGTGTTGAATACACTGTTTAAAGAAACCATGTAAATAACAATATGCATACACTCTATCTGAGAAATATACAAAAAGTATTTAGCTTTGATTGATACATATATATATATGAATTAAAATGTTCCTTTATGTCATTATGTCGTATGACAAGATACGATTGTGCACGAAATGTTTTAATTCTCCTTAGTGTTTATTTCGCATGATAATTATTGCCGTAAATAATTAAATGATGTTTGTTTCACTGTTGATAGAAAACAATATTGATCTGCATCAACAGCGAATAGGTGGAAGAACTGTGAATGTGTGTTATGGAAGGATTTTTTATCATAACCTTCTTGTCATTTTTGCAATGAGAAGGAAATATTCATAAATTAAGAAATGTCTTTGCCCATGGTTAGAGAGAGAGAGAGAGACAGAGAGACAGACATACCTACATACATACAGACAGACAGAAGGATGTCTTCAGGCTCTCTTAACAAAAGGTGGCTCCCGTAACGGTGTATATACGGCTACATCACGTGTTAAATGGCGATGAGAGGTACGGAATCGCTTTAAGGAAAGGCAGAGACTTCTGATTCTTGATGAATTAATTTTTTTAAATAATTCATTTATTTAGAGATAATCTTTAAAACTTTATATTTTAAAATACACAAAATGAGTATAAAATTACACTTTTCCTTCGAGCTTATCATCTTCATACATTTGTAAAATTCTGCTTTTTAGAATATAATACAGATAATTACATCTCGACTAAATTCATGATAGCCAAAGAGCATAAAATTCAGTAATTGTGATATAATGCAACAATCGTTTTGAAGAAATGTATTTTACTAAAATTAAAACTAGAATACTAAGATGGAATAGGTTACTGAAACATTATTCTTTATTACTTAAAGAATCTTTTATTTCCATATTATATTTAAACATGAAGTTGGTAGCGAATTCGTCTTTTCCAATAATAAATACCATAAATACAAATGAATATAAATTCTTTGAAACAATAAAATATTCCATTTCATTGTTATATAAAATAGAAAGAACTCACAAAAGTGTTGCAAAAATATCAAGTCTAGATTGAAATTAACCGTGAAAATCTCAACATCAAAAAGTCTTTATACTTTTAAGAAGTTTACGAACACAGGCGATTCTTACCAGTAAGGAAAGACAGAGCTCTCTGATTCTCGATGAACGAATTGACTTTGCGCACGCTTGCTCTCAATTTATATGCAGTGCTTATGTCGTACAATTCGAATCCGAACAAGGCTTTCGTGAATCATTTAGCTTATCCACCCCTTAGGGATGTAGGAATTCGCTTGTTTATTAAAATAGTATACAATTGTAGTAGAGAAATAAATCAAATTAATCTCAATACATGCATACACACATACATACATACATACATACATACATACATACATACATACATATCGTTCCGGTGGCAATTGGTTAGAGCGTCCGCCTCGGATGCAGGCGGTCGTGGGTTTGATCCACGGTCGAGTCACACCAAAGACTTTCAAAAATGATACTAACAGCTTCCTCCCTTTTCGCTCAGCA
Organism: Sinohyriopsis cumingii; assembly: GCA_028554795.2. NCBI lineage: Eukaryota > Metazoa > Mollusca > Bivalvia > Unionida > Unionidae > Sinohyriopsis > Sinohyriopsis cumingii. The sequence goes on from CM068828.1 coordinate 66,636,014, forward strand.
TTAAGAGGTTATTGTTAGGACTGGTCGGCCTTGTGTGAGGATAATGTGACTGGTGAGACATCATGGTACATGTCTTCGGCATAAAGCCCCAGTGCTAGACATCACTATAAAATGCCAGTAGTAATAGCCACTAATTATCATACATACATACATACATACATACATACATACATACATACATACATACATGCATACATACATACATATACATGCATACATGCATACATACATACATACACTCATACATAGGTAGTTTTGTGCGTGCGTGCATGAACACATACATACATACATAGATACATACATACATACATACATACATACATACACACATACGTGTATGCATGCATGCATACATACATACATACACGCATACATAGGTAGTTTTGTGCGTGTCTGCCTGAATATAAGCATAGATACATTCATGCATACATACATATGTTATTTTATACGTTCCATTTTTTTTGGGGGGGGGGGCTTTAACACATACTAATAATTGCTAATTGATGATTTTTCTCTGTATACATGCATACCACACCGATGGCCCAATGGTTAGAGCGTCCGTCTCGGATGAGGGAGTTTGTGTGGTCGATCCCCGGCCGAGTCATACCAAAGACTTACAAAAATGGTACTTGCAGCTGCCTCGCATGGCGCCCAGCATTAAAATGTTAGTGTTAGGACTGGTGGGCCTGGTGTCAGGATAAAGTGACTGGGTGGGGATATCATGCTACTTGCTGGACATCACTATAAACTGCCCCACTGCAGACATCGTAGCGATATGACTGAAAAATTGTTAAAGCTACGTTAAAAGTGTAAATCACACACACTCTGTATACATGTACCAACGACACACCTCTTTCCCAATCTGAAGAAGGCAAACAAGCAAAACAACAGTCAAAATTTATCACCCGCCAACGATAGAACAATGACGATTCGCAACTCCAGGTTTCTCTATTGAGGTTACACGGACCCGAGTCACCGAAACTGTTTATGTTATATATCGCCGGAAAGGGGGTGGGGTGGGGGTATTTTGACATGTACGTTTTAGTTTAAATAGTTTTCATTGCATGAATCATCGTACTGAATAATTTAACGGAATGTGATATGGGGGTATCAGGTTTAAATTTAGTTACAACAAATTCAAATAATAATTGGTTATTGCAAAGACGTTGGAAGGTTGATAGTTATACTCTTTGCTTATTTAGATGTCACAATTCTTGTACGTCTTGATGACTTACCGATAGACTGACCGATTAGTTTCTAAGGAAGTACAATTTCATACAAACTTATATAGTGTTATTTGAAAATGTTTTTACATATAACGCTCCACACGCCAGATGTTATTGTCTTTGTATTTGCTCATCCTCATTCTTTTAGCATTTCCTAGTAAAACCATTGATTGGGTTTCTTGAAATCCCGTAAATGGTTCATTCAAACTGTATATAATAATAAACCCCGTAATAGTATCAGGGTTCATTCTAGTAAAATAAAATATCTCATGCTGCTAAACTATTTTTCTACTAACTAAAATCTACATGATCGGTAAAATATTCAAACAAGTCACGGACAGCAGCCTCTGATTGGTTTGAATGTCTATTGACGCTAAATTGTATGGAAACGTGATATAATAAAATATAAAAAAAACAATAAAGTCCCATTCCCATTCATCATTTCTAACTTGTTTCTCTTAAATTATCACACATCAAACACATACATGTGCCCCCACATTTTATATAATCTACTGAAATGTAATGCATCACCGTGAATTGTGTGTTTCATATAATCTACTGAAATTTAATGCATCACCGTGAATTGTGTTTTTTATATAATCTACTGAAATGTAATGCATCACGGTGAACTGTGTTTTATATAATCTACTGAAATGTAATGCATCACGGTGAAGTATGTGTTTTACATAATCTACTGAAATGTAATGCATCACAGTGAATTGTGTGTTTCATAGAATCTACTGAAATGTAATGCATCACCGTGAATTGTGTTTTTTATATAATCTACTGAAATGTAATGCATCACGGTGAAGTATGTGTTTTACATAATCTACTGAAATGTAATGCATCACAGTGAATTGTGTGTTTCATATAATCTACTGAAATGTAATGCATCACAGTGAATTGTGTGTTTCATATAATCTACTGAAATGTAATGCATCACCGTGAATTGTGTGTTTCATATAATCTGCTGAAATGTAATGCATCACCGTGAATTGTGTGTTTCATATAATCTGCTGAAATGTAATGCATCACGGTGAATTATGTGTTTTACATAATCTACTGAAATGTAATGCTTCACATGAGGGATGCTAGGAACGAAAGCCTCGTCTGTCAGTCATTTCTGTTTTGATAAACAACGATCTGTTTAGATATTAAGGTGGTTTAAATGGCTGTACTTACGAAACATGTATAACTATCTATAGTTCCGTTATCAATTGAACCGTAACTAACACAGCAACGAATCAGCGACGTTATATACTGATAAATAGGTGTCTCCCTTAGCTAGTGATTTGGATGAAGTGACCAAAAAATGGTATATTATATTATATCGAACCCCGGCCAGATCATACCAAAGACTTACAAAAATGGTACTAACAGCTGCCTCGCTAGGCGCTCATCATTGAGAGGTCAGTGTTAGGACTGGTCGGTCTAGTGTCGGGACTGGCTGGAATATGATGTTAAATGCCTGCATTATGATGCCAGAGTGCGAAACATCACCATAAACTGACACACTGCAGACATCGTAGCGATATGTCTGAGAAATTGTTAAAGCTAAGTTAAAAATCCAAATCACACAATATATTCACTTTCTTCTTTTTTAAGCGCAATGCAGCTTCAGAATCTGTTTAGTACCGGCATAATCTTGTTCAACGCCACTTCTTCTAAGAATGCATATAGCATTGTCTTCATGTAATTATTCTAGACTGTTCTGAATAACACTTATACCTGAACTTTTGAGTCAAGCGGAAACTTTAGATTTGCTCTGAACGAAAGATGTGAAACTACTTTTAGCTGTGCAAACCATTTAGGATATAGATATAAGGAGAACCAAAATAATATGAAGCATATAAAATATATATACTTGAATATATTTTAGGTACCCCGGGGTGCGTAACGATCTGTAGTGCCTGTTTTTACCTATCACTGCCCTCACCTATGCCCGAGTGCGTTCGAGTCTCGCGCTCGGCTAATGTGCGAAAGCTTGCTAGTAGTTTCTCTTGAGTCAGTGGTTCTTACCGGAGTTTTCCCGGCTTCTTCCTCAATGATTTATACTTGCCGCCGTATATAGCCTATCTTGAGCTGAGCAATGCCATTAAAGCCAAATAGCAACAACACATATTTTAAATGCATTCCTAGAAGGCTAATCCTAGACCTAATACCCCAAGGGAAGGTATACACGTTATTTTTTAAAAGAAATCTCAGCCTAATCAAGTCTTATATACCAAGAACACGTGTAATATTAGTATCAGGAAGGCAAAATATTTTTTTTTATAAAAAACTGAGAAGGAAAATTTCTTAATTTCGTAATCCATTGTTCAAAAGCCATTCACTACCTCTTTAAAAGCCATTCACTACCTCTCTCGCTCTTGCTATAATCCAAACACATTGCTGTACGCCAAGTGGAATTATTTACGTGACCAGAACATTTTCATCAATCAACTCAGGTCTGATTTTTATTCCTCATTTTATTTAATTAATTCATTAACAAAATAATTGTAGTAATGACATATATATATATATATATATATATATATATATATATATATATATATATATATATATATAAGTGTGTGTGTGTGAGTGTGTGTGTGTGTGTGTGCAAACAATTTTAATTTTATTACTTCTGATACTAATCCATCAATAACAACAACAACAACTAATAATAATAATAATAATAATTATATTCATATTATTCTTATTGTTAATATTCAACTATTGCTCATGTATGTTTTCCTCAGATCTTCTCTTCTACCTCTCCTCTGCTATGGAACCGTGGTGGCTCTGTTGGTAGAACGTCTGGCTCGGAACCCAACTGTCTCGGGTTCTATCCCCACCCAGGCCATCAGGCTGTCTGGATGTGCCATTGGGGAAGGTGCTGAAAATTGGTTAAAACCAAGAAAAGAAAACAAGATATCATTATTTTCTTCAATCTTTTCTTCGTTCATACTAAATGACTGCAATGCAATCGCATAAGTGGCTGTCATCACAGAAGCAATTGAAGACATATTAAAACTGTTTTGCTAATAATAGCTGTAGCATGAATTAAATTAGCATTATCGAGGGTCTAAAATGTTTGCTTTTACACATCCTTAGCATCTCACCTCTGTTCGTATTGGTCCTAATCCTGGATCGGCCGAGGTGGATATATGCGAGAGGATGCCAGTAGCTTCCCGTGGATCGGGTTATTTTTTTACCCCAGTGTCCTGAAATATACTAGCCATCTATCATGTGCAAAAAAATGTATATAAACTCACAAAATCAAACCATCCAAACCTAGTTAATCAACAATAAAGTCTTCCAAAGTATATTTTCAATGTAACATGTGCATTTATGTTCCAAGTTTAAGACACGGGAACGCCTATCTTTTAAAAAAAATATTTCGATCCGGTTTGTCATTTCCTTGCATTCTCAAATTTTTTATTCGCGGAACCTCCCACAAGTAGTCTCGGAATACATTGAGAATAAATATTAAAATGGAGCATCAAGGCGGAGGGCCAAACCTTTCTACCCTGGCGGCAGGGATTGCAATCGCGCGTTGTTATGTGAAGACGCTGGCGTGCCTGGGAAACGGTTTTCAAACACTCGCGTGTAGGCACTCCGGTGGATATCACCAACTGTTTGCAGGAATATTTATGTGCGCAAGTAGCCATTTCTGGCCGAATATTAAACCACCGCCCTGCAACCTCATTCCAAGATGTAACCTCAAACAATGATAGTGGTTGGGTGCCCTCCAATCCCACAAGTTTGGTATCGTAGCCGAGAGTGTTTGTTTGTAATCGGTAGCGTAAACGGCTTGCAAGCTGTGTGGGCACATTTATCCGTTTCTAACTAAAAAAAATGGGAACAATTGCATGCGTAAGCCGAGTGAATTATGACAAAAAATTATCGTGACCCTGGTGTGAGCCAGGGGTACTCTTATTTATGCGCGTTTCGTAACAGTGTTTTAAAAAAAAATGTTTGACAAAATGATAACAATTAAATATAAACTGATATCATGGAAATATAAATGCTGAACGTGGTATAAATTAAGAGAATATATGGAAACTGAAAATCAAACAGTTCATTATCGAGATAAAGGAAACGATCGTTATCGAGAACATTTTGGTGTTAACCTGACCGTGCACAATGGAGCTCCTTATAAGTTGAAGAGTTTGAAGCGAGGTGCTCGGGATGGGGGCGATAAAAAGGATGATTCAAATATACCACATTTTACAAAGTGTTTGATATATTTTGTGGGTTTTATTTGAAATTTGTGTCCCCATAATTTCACAATTGATTTCCAATGCTTCCTTAATGATATACAAACAGGTAAAAAAAATTAACTTTTCTTCGAAATCTCGATTTAATTATTGTATCTATTTTATTAAATTGACTTAAAATTTTCGATTTACCGACCATTATGGTGTTCAGTCCAATAGCACAAGTACGATTAAGTGTAGCAATAAATATTCTGAAGATTACCATCCAAGTTTAATTTTAGCAATACTGTGGGTGAAGTTATAAAGACCTTTAGAAATGACAGTAGTGCTCTTGAAATGTTGAGACAAGGTCGTTATGACACATAATATCCACTTATGTATGAGCCTGTAATTTTCCTCATTAATATATACTCATTTTATCTTGAACTCATAACTGACTTGGTGTTTTTTTAAACATATAATTTACATCCCAGGATATCCACGTAATGAATACGCGCAAGATATACCTCAGCACTCTTAACTGTATCAATGGAATAAAATTGTAAAAATAATTTTACATACCTTAGAAGTCTATTAAAGTTTTCTTTTGATCATATAAATGCATGTGAGGTATGTATGTATGCATGCATGTATGTATGTATGTATGTATGTATGATAGTATGTATGTATGCATGTATGTATGTATGTGTGTGTGTATATGTGTGTGCATATGTATGTATATATATATGTATGTATGTATGTATGTATGTATGTATGTAAGTATCTATGTGTGTGTGTATATGTGTGTGCCTGTATGTATGTATCTATGTGTGTGTGTATATATGTGTGTGTATGTATGTATGTATGTATGTATGTATGTATGTATGCATGTATGTATATATGTATGTATGGTTTTTTTGTGGGGTTTAACGCCATTTTTCAGCACACGATAGGCTATACATGGCGGCCAGTATTAATGGTGGAGAAAGAACCCGGGAAAACCCTGGAAAGAACCACCGACCCTCGACAAGCTACTGGCAAGCTTTCTCACATACCCACATTGGCTGAATCTTAGACTCGAACCGCCGCAGACAGAGGTGAGATGGCAGTGATCCGTAACGAAGAGCGCTTTAGACCACTCATGTATGTATGTATGTATGTATGTATGTATGTATGTATGTATGTATGTATGTATGTATGTATCTATGTGTGTGTGTACATGTGTGTATGTATGCATGTATGTATGTATGTATGTATGTATGCATGCATGTATGTATGTATGTATGTATGCATGTATGCATGTATGTATGTATGTATGTATGCATGTATGTATGTATGTATCTATGTGTGTGTATGTGTGTGTGTGTATGTATGTATGTATGTATGTATGTATGTATGTATGTATGTATACATGCATGCATGCATGCATGCATGCATGTATGTATGTATGTATGTATGTATGTGTGTGTGTGTGTGTGGTTATGTATGTATGTATGTGTGTGTATATGTATGTATGTATGTATGTTATGTATGTATGACTGACTGAATTCAGTCAGTCAGTCAGTCAGTCATACATACATACATAAATACATACATACTTGACCAGTGAATGCACTTAACGTAGACAGACATAGAATTGAATTTTTTATATTATGCTAAATGCAATTACGCATGCTTGCTACACAGAGCATAATGTCCGTTGCATGGTGTATCTTTCAGCAGAGTCAGAAGAGTTTTAATGGACGGATGACGCGTCCTTATTTATCTGATTTTACTTTACAAATGTTATCCTCACATTAGTAGTATTATTCCGCTACGTTGCCTGAACTCCAGTCCATAAATGAAAACGGGCTGATCTGGACAAATTTACGGTACCTTTCAGAAACATTGCCTATTTACTACTATTCCAAGCGCGAATGAACAAGTACACTAGACGGGTCTTTATGCTGTATTTAGTACCGATATTGTCTCATTTACAATAACTTCTTGGAAGAGTGAGTCTAACTTCGTCATCAGGTAAATGTTCGCGAATGTTTTGAATAACTCATGTTCCTGCTTCTGAATCTAACGGATACTTACTCTTTTTTTTGTTGAACGGTATGGAATTAATCATGTCAGTGTAAATAATTCAGGCTATTGCGATGTACAAATAAAAAACAATAAAAGTGAACATCAGCCCTTGAGCTGTTTTGTGCAACTGCCAAAATCTCTCTCTCTCTCTCTCTCTCTCTCTCTCTCTCTCTCTCTCTCTCTCTCTCACACACACACACACACACACACACACAAATAAAATTTTACCCCCCACATTGTTTTCAGGGTGTGTATGTACAACAGTTATAACGATAGATCCATAAATGCATATACTGATATACTGATCACGGCATACATACAAATTGGTATATATACGTTTTCAATAACTTCCAAGAAGGTAAATTTTAGAACACAATAAAGATGCTATACAGACCATTACAACGCAGAATTAGGACCTACATACTAAGAAGTCGTTTAATATTAGCATGAGGAATGTTTTGTCAAAATACAATTAATTCAATTCAGGAAGGAATATTTCTAAACTTTGTCATCGATGGTATAAACATCACCTCGTTATTCATTCACTTCAAAAATGCTCACATACGTTACTTGTACAACAGGAATAATTAATTAGATAAGCAGAACATTTCAAAGGAATATATGAGGTCAGATTATACGCTTTTAATGAATGAATGAATACATGGGCGAATCAACGAACGAAGAACAAACGAATGAATGAATAAATGAGTGAATGAATGAATGAATGAATCAACGAATGAATCAACGAATGAATGAATGAATGAATGAATGAATGAATTACACCAGTCACCATTTGAATACTAATATATTTATTAAGTTCATTGTAATTTTTCATAATCAAATGTTCCTCGGGTTAATATTCCTAACTTCTTTCTTTCTTTCTTTCTTTCTTTCTTGTTCTTCTTCTTCTTGTTCTTCTTCTTGGAAGCTCGAGGTCCCCTTGTTGGTATAGAATCCAACTCATAGCATAAAGGTCTCGGGTTCAGTACCAGCCCAGGAGTTGGGTTCTTTGGTGTGTCGTTGGGCCTACGGGCCTGATATTCAATAATGTGCTAAAAGTGATATTAGAATCAACAAAAGGAAACAGTACCTATTACTTGCCTTCAATATTTTCTTCGTTCTTACTTAACTATTTACCAAACCAACGGCTTCATTAGCTGAACTTATAGTTAGTATAGAAGAAATAAACATGCGTATAGCTGTTAATAATGTTCTAGAGACAGTAGCTGTAGGTTGCATGATGTTATTGTTGGCCTTGTTGAATTAAAAATATGCAAATCGTGTCTAAATATATTTTAATTTTAGCATATGCATTTTATGACCTGCTTATGATAAGGCTACAATCATTTTACATTTGCAGAAAAAAGTAAAAACTAATTTCATACAAAGATTACAATATTTGTTTACACAATTGCAAGAAAAAGAGAGGCATGTTGTATTTTTTTTATCCGATTTTTCAGACCATTCATCCGTTATATAGACACATTCCGTTTACCGTTGTTTATCTTTTCATGGGTGATCTATAAGGTTCAAAATGCTATACTCGTGTAACTTCTCACAAGTCATCCATGACAATATAGGGAATATATATTATTATGGGATTTTAGATAAATACCTTGTCCTAAAAACTAAACAAATAGTCCAGAAAGACTGGATTAGTCAGCAATATTAAACCGAGTCGCAATATCCGACACCAATCCGACCAATCCTAAAACTGACCGCTCCGGTGGTCTAATTGTTAGAGCGTCCGCCTCGGATGAGGGAGGACCTAGGTTCGATCCCCGGCCGAGTCATACCAGAGACTAACGAAAACGGTACTAACAGCTGCCTTGCTTGGCGTTCAGCATTAAGAGGTTAGTGTTAGGACTGGTCGGCCTGGTTTCAGGATAATGAGACTGGGTGGGACATCATGCTACATGTCTGCGGCATGATGCCCCACTTCTAGACATCACCATAAACTGCCACATTGCAGATATCGTAACCGCTCCGGTGGCCTAGTGGTTAGAACATCCGCCTCCGATGCGGGACGTCGTGGGTTCGATCCCCGGCCGAGACATACCAAAGACTTACAAAAATGGTACTAACAGCTGCCTCGCTCGGCGCTCAACATTAAGAGGTTAGTGTTATGGCTGGTCGGTCTGGTGTCAGGATAATGTGACTGGGTGGGACATCATGCTACATGTCTGCTATAAACTGCCACACTGCAGACATCGTAGCGATATGACTGAAAAATTGTTAAAGCTACGTTAAAAATCCAAATCACACACACACACGCACATGCAGATATCGTAGTGATATGACTGAAAAAGTGTTAAAGCTGCGTTCAAAATCAAACTTACATCACAACACAGTCCAAAAGATAACCTCTTAATGCTCAGTACCAAGCGAGTTAGCTACTAGTATCATTTTATTAAGAATTTGATATGACTCGGCCAGGGATCGAACCGTCGATCTCCCGCATCAAACCAATTAGGCCACCGGAGGTTCATCGTCATTGTCTATTCATTGGGGTTCATTTTTATTGACAATCTTATATTTTACTTTGCGTAATTATTTCCACTTTTTTGCAGTTGACAGAGAGATGAAGATTATTTTGGTGTTTATTTTGATCAAGGCTGACTTGTTGTTGGTTACGGGTATGTACTTGTTGAGAGAGAGGGGTGACCTGTATAATGCTTTAGAAATCGCAAAACGTTGACATTTGTATTGAGAAGGAAACAAATTCGAACCCAGATCATACAATATTGGATTTCGGTTTATTCTTCAAAGAGCTGTCTATCTGGAAACAAATGTAACAGACACTTTTATCGGGTGTATACAATGATATTTGTGTGGTATTTGTTGTTTGTACATTTGTCCCATTTTTGGACACGATCATTTGTTGTTCATTTATCTCACTGTCTCAGGTTCTTACTTATTTTAAGTGAATCATTGTATAAAATCATGTTAATTTATTGCGACCGCTATCCATTAAAATGTCGTAGTAATTGTAGGGGAAGGGTTTATTCTAAGTTTTGGAGATTTGTAGCCCGACCCCTTTTGTTAACATTAATAGCAATATAATATTTTTAAACCAATATTCACAGTAAAATGAACAGTTTATAATGGAACAGTTGCATCTTTAATACTTTAGTATAAATGCTATCTTAAGTTTACTCTGTCATTAAAGAAACATGACGTACACGAATTATATAGTTCTCACATATCATGGTAATCTGCTTTGTCATTTGTACAAAAAATATGGACACTGCTAAGTATATGTTGTTTTAAATCACATACTGCCAGATGTACAGTTTCATTGTTTTGGATGGAGCGACTGTGTTAGACTTAAGACGAATTTCGACTACATTTCAAGTCCCATATGGTTGATGATTTATTAAATTTTTTGTTGAGGTCGTAGGTGGAGATATGGCCGTTCTATTGTTGTACCTACGCAACCTATAATTCGATTTCGTCTAGAACACGTACTTGAATAGTGGGTCGACCATTCAATGTCTACTCGCTCTTTCAGCTCAAAGAGTACGCCAGAAAGAAATCTTGACTATCGAAATCATATAGGAAAACGTAGCTAGAACTGGATGTTCAATGAGTGAGAATAATTATATTATATTGACAGTAAACTAGTATTCTTTGCCAATCTCGATATTGTGAGTCGACATGATATAGTTCTTGGTAATTAAGACGGACATCATACTTAGAATTCGTTAAATATCCTGTATTTTTTATGTTTCCGTTTACAGGACAAGACTGTACCGGAACGTATGACACACTTCCGGATTTAGAGCGTCGCGCTAGAAATTACGTTCTAGCGGATAATGAGGGTTATGTGTCTGATGCCCTACTGGAATCTAAATGGTATAAAGTCAACCAGTACAACATGCCAACCAATTACTCAAACTTAGATGTCGGTATGTGTGGGACCTACTTCCCAATATGGATGAATGGTACGTTTAATTATGATTATAAATGAAACTTATATAAAGCAGTTATTGTTTATTTTATAAGAGTACAACCAGTAACAAATGATCGTGAAAAGCCCGTTTCTTCTCTTTAAATCTTTGCTAGAAATGTATTAATACCAACTCTGAGTTAGGTTGGTTGACAAGTACTGTACAGCTCATTGGCTTATTGGGTTACACAGGCAATATGATTACTCCATTTGTGAGATGTATTTCTGACCTATAAGAACCGACACATTATTCGTTGTAAAGGTTTGTCCACGCTGCGCCATTCTATGTCGATTTATTTTATCAAATCCGTAAATCGCAAATTAAATGGTTATTAATATGGTTGCAACGCAGTATTACTAGTGCGATAGTCCTTACATATTCAGGCACTGACCTACTTGTAGCTGCATTTAATGCATTAATTGGCATAGTCTTGAAGTATATGATTCTTGTCTTAACAGTTAAGAAACTTCCAACAATTTTAGCCGGTGTGTTAATAAACTATTATATCAGTGCATCACAAACTCGCGCATGCGGTTCATTTTTCGTGGCGCTAAACTCTTTGACCTTTTTAATAAGGAAGAGGTACTGCGTATAGTTTATCCAATCAACGATAAACCTTGTAAAGTTTTTCCTCCAACACTGCCAAAGCAAATACTAAATAAAAAACGTGTATTAATCATGATTAGGATAAAGATGCTTAGCTTTCTCTTGATAAAGATCTAAGTTACAAAAATATCTTAGCCGTGGTTAAAATGTCGTTGACCTTGTTGGTGGTTTGGTCAGTTGCCTCTTTGTAGTCTGTTTGCTACTTTGCAATATAATATTTACAAAATATTTTTAGCCTGTAGTTTCATATCCCATAACACTCCTACACAAGAACAGACAATAACACCATCGGTTTTCTTTAATGTAAAGTGGTATTTCCCAAGAAAATATTCTTTATTATATATTTAATAATTTTCTACCCTATAAAGAACCAGAATTTTACTATCATTTCCTACAAGTAGGATATTGTTGCCATCGTTTTTTATATATATATTTTTTTATTTTGTATTATCATGCTCTTAAACAAGGCTGGAGCTACTTGATCCTTGAATTTGTCTGGATATAATAGCAGCGCCCATTGCAATGCAATGGCAATATAACCGCAAATAAATTATCTGAAAGGTTGCGACAATGGTTTAGTTAATGCAACAATGAAAAACAGTCATTCATTTTTTAACATTCATATTGTTAGTTGTTGGGGAGCTACCCCCACCTGTTCTAGTGCTTGTGTTATCGTCATGCAGGAGATGATCGACCACGGCCTTATTGCCCAGATCGAGTAATTAATAAGGTAAAATATTAAATTAATGGATGGAGTAACAGATATCTGGGTAAATACATAGACTTGAACAACACGAGCCCTCGTCTGTAAAATATAAATATTTAATAAATTACACAAATAAAATTAAATTAACATGATATTTAGCTCTTACACTTTCTATAGAATTACACAATTTATGCGAAATGCAATTATCCATTTTGCATACCGATAAAACAAATAAACAAATTTCATCATACTATCGAGTGATTGATCGTACTCATAATTCTCTCTCTCTCTCTCTCTCTCTCTCTCTCTCTCGTAGCCTTTTCTGGTCATCAAGCGTAACTTTGCTCTCTGTGGTCTTTTTTCCCACTAAATGTGGCAGGTATGGATCTATTTTCTTTCAAACAAATAACATACAAAATCAATATTTCTCAGGTTTTTCTTCTCCTGGGATCAAACAAGATTCCCAGTCTTTTTACATCAGATATCGTCTTATCGTTATTCAACATAACTAAGACATGGCCAGCTTGCAACCTGATCTGATAAACATTCCTATTCACGTGAATATGTGTCGTTTCTAGTGGTGACTTCCATTCTTAACTGGAACTATGACATAACCATACCTTTTTTTATTACTATTACGCGACAGTGTGGGCTATGAATTACCACCCGAAAAAAAATCAGTTGACGCAAGTCGATTTTCTGGGTATAAAGAATTCACAACTTCATTACACAAATGAATTAATGAGCGGTTAAGTGATAAAGACATGGATAAATAATTTCTTAGCATGCATGTGAAATTTATTTAACGAGATAACTAACTTATTTATTTTTCACAGAGTCCTTAGACTTTTCCTAGGCAGAAAACCTGGACTGGCTAATTTCTCGAGTAGGATTACTTAATCATTTGGATTTCGTCCGGGAACATACACACCCTCGTTTAGGTTACGCAATCAGGAGCAACATTCTCCAGCGGCACAAACTGGAAAATATCATGTTATGACACCTATTTCATAAGGCCCAAGATTTCCCAAAATTTGTCCCTGGCTTGTCTAAACCCTGTCAGTGCCTACACGTCATCCTACATTGTATTACGATTATATGATCTTAAAATAAGTAATAAAAACGGCGAGAAGCAACAAGCATTGCAAAAGTCCACAAATATTTTTTTCTCCCTTTAATGCAAAGTAAACGTGCAAAAAAGGAACTTAAGGTATTGCGTATTAAATTCCAAATAATCCTAGAACTGCAGAGACATGCCTAATAATTAAAATTCTGAATAAACTTTAGTGGAAAACCAAATTAAATCCAACGCTGAAGGTGTTGATGTGCCTTTGGTTGGCTCAGTAATGCTGATATTTAAAACATTTTGTTGGATTGCAATAGTACGATCCAAACTTAAAATCCTTTTTTGAAATTTTATTATGAATTCAAGTCTATATTTCCAATGATGTTATTTTTAAGAGTACTTTGTATTTCCAGAGTAGAATCAGTTGAATTAAATACTTTTGAATACATACAATTTTATCGCAAATGAATTTCTGGACACAATAATAAAACTGATTATGATAAGATCTTAAAGTATGAAAAATTAATTTTGTTCCAGCAACGAAATTATATAGTCCTCTATCTGACCTCAGGTCACAATTAGCCTTTCCTATTAAAAAAAAGTAATCAATGCCTAATTACAAATAACCTTCTAGAAGGCTCTTACTGTTTACAAAATAAAACCGTTTTTTACAATTAGAAGTACATTACTAAAAGTATAGCATTAAATATGTAGTTAACAACATTTACACCCGGATATTCATGGGGAACGTGCACAGTTCTAGACTCAGATTGAGATCAACGTGTCTACTAAAAAAACAAAATCAATAATTTAGGTTAGGTAGAAATGAAATTGATGTCGGACAAGATCACGTTCAACATAGAATGTCACATTATCAATAACATATAATGCAAAATATAACAAAATAACAAAAATATGTATATTAAATATACATAACATCTGACATATTTATCGGTCCGTTTACTAAATAGGTCCAATTAAAAGCCAATCACACCCAAACAAACCATACTACATCCTTCCGAGGCAGAAATGTACTACAAGCCTAGTCCATACGCCAATCCTAATGGTTACGTGGCACGCTGACCCCAGGACAATATTTTGCATCGTTAAAAGTGTTATAGCCGAAAGGTTTGTGGAAGACAAGAACCCGTCTTGAAATTGCGTCCCAATACATTACCTTAAGGTACAACCCACTGACGGATGTTCAATATTGATAAAGTTCATGAGGTTCCCACATAATGATTTTTAAACTGAAAATATTATGATTATCTCAAAGTACTGGGTATATAGCAAACATATATTTATTATGTAATCAAGTTTAGTTGCCCAATTCATGATCCGACATTTCGCTTCTCGTTTAGATACTGATTTTCTGATGCTGACAAGTCATGATCTTGCAATCAAGACAGCAATACGTTAATCATAATATTTCTCAATCATGCGACAGAGAATTATAGCTCTTTTGCAAACCTTACCTTTATTATCTCAGTCTGGTTGTCTCAGACAGGTCGTGTCAGTTATGGTGTCCACGCGCTAGAAACTACTTTTGAGCAGAAAAAGCCCGTTGTCTTCTGCTGTACCTGACGGAGTTGTTATAAAATCAAACAACAACAGCAACACAAGATACATAACAAAACGACCTTTACACATAAAGCAACTTAAGGTCTTTCCAACTTTGATAACACACCATGCAAAACATTTTAAGAGATACAGACACACACATGCACACGAAGTTGAATTAATTGGTAATATGCTAGAAACTATACATAGCATGGCAAATTTTATCTTTTCTGTGACTTAGTAAATTTGCATGTCAGCGTCATTAAATGTTGCTAAAAGTATCGAATTCTTCAAACTTTATCGAACACTTCCAACCCGCCACAGTTGAATTAAACATTGTAAACAAACCAAAATTCTCCATTTATCAATCAGAATGGGTTTTTCTTTAGTCCACACGCTATTCCACAATATTTCCATGCAGCGTATCACTGTAACAATGATAGCATCACTTGCCATATTTTCAAGACAGAAAATGTCCAAGAATATCAAATTTTAAATGTCCTCATGATCGTTACACGCTTCGTTAGACTGATCTGTGTACTTTACCGTACTGTTGCTTACCATATAACTTTTTCTAAATTTGAATTGATGAAAGGTAAAAGTTATCCGCATAAAATATGAATTTTTCATTGTTATGTTTAGATGATATCAAGCAATTAAATGTAATAATAAACTAGTAATATCAAACGATTTTATGTTGCTATTTTCTCATGCATAGACCTGGTGTACTTAGAGTCGACTGGGCACCCCACTGCCCACATTAATATAATCGTATTAATTCGCTTTTACTTAACGATTATAAGTTTAGTTTTCTCTTGAAAATTTGATTCTTTTAAAGATCCGTCTTAATAGCTAGATTCTACTTAGATAAGTATTCAGATTTTCATCAAAAGAGTGCAAAACTTGATGACCATTTTACAGAGTGAGAGGCAATACTAGTACCTGATGAATATTGCGTTTTGAATCTGCTAACTTTTTTGTGCAAAAGTGCAGGTTTGTTTTAATTTACATGGAGAAATTGCATGACAAAAAATAATTTATGTCGGTTTTTGTAACGAGACTTGTAAATCCCAGTCATGGGGTTACATTATAATGTCTCTCCCCTCGGTAGGACATTGACTAGGATTTCCTTGTCTCGGTCCAAACCCCAACATAGATTATATTAGTCTCGATAAGTCATTTTGTCTGCAATGCCACCAATAGCTATACTGATAATAATACCAGCATGAATTTATTTAAAACAGAAGTAGTAATTATAGGTCAGTAATGAGCACAATGAATAAAATGATTTAGATTAAAATGGTGGCTTTAAACAGAATGTGATTTTATCTGCCTGTGGGTGTTGTTGTGAATACGTTTTGGTTTATTCCGCTTGCTTTCAGTGTTTTAAGGTGTCCTGACCAGTATGTTTGAACTACGTCCCTGGTTTCAGAACTTCAGTTCTGGTTTTGATCAATTGCTGATATTGCTCTTTCACTTAAACTTCGGCCGGAGAAACAGAAGTGTTTAGCAAGTTGATTTTTATCCCTCTTCTTTGTGATCTAGGAAGCTTTGTACTGCTGTTCCGTCTCTACGTCAATATTGAAGCCGCATACCTTTCATGTGATGAGATAAATTACATTATCTGTGTCTGCATGTTCTGATTGGGCCATGTATGTTGAATTAGTCTTTTGTCGCTGTGATATAAAATGTGCTGGCACATGCGTTTGGCATACATTGACAAGTTGAGCACCTTTAATCACCACATGGTCAGGTGTGCCAGTAATTAATGACTTGCGATTGGCGTAAACTTGCTGTACTATTTCATGGGATCATTTATATCTGTGGTTGACTAATACATGTTTGTTTGGATGATTTTCGTAAGTGTCTCACAAGCTTTCATTTTGAGCCATTGTTCCTGGATGATTTGACCTGCAATGGGGTTGCCTGTATCATTGGCGAAGACAAATGGCATTACGTCAACAGGATACATTTATCTATGTTATAGCGAGTCAGTTTGTTTACTTGCTTTGCCGTTTGTGTTGTTTCATCAACATTCAGACAACTCTTCAGACCTTTATTTGAAATGTTTCATGATCAGAGCAATTTCTGTGCATCATCGATGGCAGGCTTAACGTCATGTTCTGAATGTTATATTTTGAATGACAGCATGAGATAAGATAATGCAGTTTATCATTTGGCTTTATTTTGCTGTCCTGTGAAATTTGTTCTGTACTAGTATATTGCTGTGTCCTGAAAAGCGTGGCTTGAATTGGAAACGTCTACCGAGCCTACTATTCAATGATGGAAATTGTTTGCTTTTGATATGAAGACATCACAAATGTATGCTCTATGTTGCCGATTCATTTATTTAAGAGTTTAACTTTGTTTTGTGTTTTTGTTTATCGTGGTATAAGCTGTCAGTTGCCGACTCACACAGTAATAATTCACTTGCTTTGCGTTTAATGAAATAATCTATGTCCTGAAATATGATCCTAATTTTTGGTCTCATCTTGATATTATCTTTTGGGCCAACTAATGACGGCAATTATAAGTCTCCCAGGTGTTTTTGTTATTGTGGAATTGTCATTTTGGTTTGCAGGTCTAAGCGTTTGATTTTGTACACGTCATTGGAATAGTTTGGGCATAGTCTAGTATTGGATTATGACTTAGATTTTGGTAGATCCTGGCGTAACTTAATTGTTTATATGTTTCATATATTTAGTCTTACCTATTCATAACAATTACAGTGTATTTTATGTACCAAAATATATGCAAAATGGTTTAGCAACATTTTGTTTAAATGAAAATTTACGTTTTAGGTTACTTCCCAGGTACTTTCCTGTGAAATATATTCATATAATTTAAACAGGATCCCAACGAAAAAGATATATATACACTGAGCTAACTGAAATATTCTACATAACAAAAGGTTAATACGTGTCAGTTTATCTTCATTCAATGGACAGCAGATATATTTAGGTACGGAAATCTCTTTATGACCCAAATTTAGTTATATTGGGAATTCATAATCAAGTTTGACGCTATTAGAATTTTCACCAGCGCAGTCAGTTCCCATGATTGAAGATTTTTGTTGGAGGTTTCCCCCTTATTATGATTCTGCTGAGATATTACTTAAAATTCATTTTACACACAGCAATTGCAGCAACTTTGAGATATTAATTTAAGGTAGGTGTTGCAACATGATTTAATATCTTTTATCTGTCTTTTATTTATATATTTGTTTGGTTTCATTTTTATTGCTTTTTATATGTTACTTATATAGAGGCTTTGACCAACCGAAAAAGTCAGTCAAACATAGAAATGAAATGTAATGAAGTACTTGGATGTGGATCATTCAAAATCACACTCGTTTCTTCAACAGCATACGATATAACGGAGTCATACAGACAGCATTACTAACGTGAGAATCAAGCAACAACTCGCGGCTGGCTTGATCCTATGTTTATCCTATTTCCACGTACCTAAGACAACACTCCTTGGAGGATTCTTAAACGAGCAAATGCTACACGTATTTCGTTTAATCAATTAACGACCATGCATTCAGTTGACTTTATTTCATACCTGCATCCTTGTAATCGCTTCACGATTGTATTATTTATCCGTACTTCTAAATATGTGATTGCTAATTTTGTCACGTACAATAAAACAAAACACTAACATGAATACACTTAGTTAATGCTATCTCGAATAAATTAGGACATCACGAGAATCCCATATGTTAAGAAATTAGGAAGTGTCCATTTTATTATAAACTCCATGCAACCATAAAGATGCGTGAATACACTGCAGCATGCTATTCATTCCTTGTCATCGGCTAATTCCTCGGCTTGCAAAAGATCTACCCAGCACCACCTGCCCATAATCAAACCAACAATCACTGAAAGATAGTAAATCTATGAAAGAAAACGTAGATGCAGAAGGCATATTTCATGTGTTGCAATACGTACAAGAATAGTAAAAGTATGGAATACATTTCGATTTATTAAAGCAATTGTTTTGTTACATTTATGCAATATTTTAATGAAAGCAAATGTTTTAAGCAAACTAATAGCAATATGTCTTTAGGGCATTTATGTTGGGATATAATTTTATTTTATTTTAAGGTTCAATACCAAGCTCAAGTGACGGAAGAGTTACTCGCAATGCCTGCATAATTTCATTTTTCGAAGTGTGCAACCCAGTAAAGACAATAGAAGTTGTAAATTGTAACACGTTCATGCTGTACAAGCTTGGACCAACGGTTCAATCAAGCGGATATTGCTTTGGTAAGGGATTTTGTTTTACTCTTTGTGCAATGATTGCATTATTCATTTCAATTGTCATACCGTTTGCCTCGTCATTAATTTTGTATTGCTCATATAATTAGGATTACAGTTTGGAATACGCAACCTTCACGATAATGCACAAAATATTCATAATAGTCTTGTAAAAAATAGTCATATTTCGTTAGCAGTATTTCATCAATTGTTGGTGCAATTGCAATTTTTTTCTTACATATTTATTCGATAATACCTGTTTGGTCTTTTGTGATAATGAATCATATCGTACGATGTTTAATTTTTCAATTTAGTTGTTGTGTTGTTATGTTGGGTTTAACACCATCTTCAGCACATAACCAATTATACATGGTGGCCAGTATAACTGAAGAAGAATAAAACTCTAGAAAACCTCGGTAAGAACCACCAATTGAAGGGAAGCTACTGGCAAGATTTCTCACATACTCACATTGGCCGAGCCCGGGACTCGAACCCATGCGGACGGAGTTGACTATTCGGTAAAAGCTAGCGCTTTACACCACTTGGCCACCCAAGGACCTGCTGATATTCGTAGTACGTAGACTATAATAATAAACCAATCAATCTTCATCCGCCAAGTACGGATCAGTGACTTTTGTACGCATATGTTTTGTTTCACAAGTATCTTGTAACATTTCTTCAACCCAATGACAATCACGATGTGCAAATAATTGCATTTGTGAAATAAGAACGCTTTTTATGCTGTACAGAACTGTACATATATGACTTATTTCAATATTTTGCGGACTTCTTAATGAACATGGTGTATCCATTCTACGCTTTCCGTTTTCATTACATTTACATCCTGTGTTTTTAATGTATTGTCGGAATACTTGTTATGAATAATACCTTTGACTCATACATCTTACACAAGGTAATGGATACAAGAAAACATCTAGAACCCTTCCTCTGCCGAATCTACAATATTTTCATTTATGTTCCAGATTCAGTCAAGACAGAGCCTGGTGAGTTATTTCCTATTGCTTGTAATACCAACTATAGACAATATGTACAACAAATCGGACATCCGTTTCAAACAGTTTATAGAGTTTATTCCAAGGAAATAAAGTCATGAGTTAGAAGGAATCACTGCTTTATAAATCGCTCTTACAAATAAATAAATAAACAATAAATACATAAATAACAAATAAAAAATAAAAAATAAAAAATAAATAAATACAAAAATATGACAGAAAGTGAAATCATTAAACTTTAGAGGAGAATGTTTAATAATATCAAGCGAATGTTATAATTCCGAACAAAAATCATCGCCATACAGGTTGTCGCGTACAGGCAAGGCGATATGAGCATGGTGATCCGTGTTCGAGTATACATAAAGTACAAATGAAAAATTCTCTAACATGTAAGATCATATATATATATATATATATATATATATATATATATATATATATATATATATATATATATATATATATGTGTGGTTTTTCAGCACCTGGACCAGACCCACCTGACTCTGCAACTGTTCGGCCAGAACTCTACTTTACAAATGAAACAAGCCCAGTTGGGACGCTATTTCGAAAACCTCGCTTACGGTTCTGGTGTGATTTTCAAGCAAATCAAAAGGATAAACTCTTCTATTCGATAGCCTGGTAATTATTGGTGAAATATATACCAACAAATATTTAAAAATAAAACTATAAATGACAATGTTTGGATCCATAGCGGTGATTCCACTCTCTACAACGTTTGATTACCGACAAAATATAGTGTAGAAGAACATATAAAAGTATAGCGTGTAATGCAAATGTGTGGACAGCACAAGTGACAAATTGTGACTTTTAAGACTCATTCAACTTAAGATGCATTCGATAGTCCCATAAACAAACATCTTGAAATTTCTTGTATCTATTTCTATATGATGTGTGTATGTATATATATATATATATATATATATATATATATATATATATATATATATATATATATATATATGAGAGAGAATAATAATATTACTAAAGTTGTTTCCTATTTTGATAATTATGCATACATAATGAGGTATGCGTGAAAAGATGGATTCAGAAAATGAAAGTATATTTGAAGGTATGCATGAGTAATATTTGTTTGAATTTTTGAGTCTTGAATGGAATGCTAAATCAACGCCTTTATGGATGATACTTTATTGTGCCTATAGCTATTCGTCTTTTACCAGGATATATGAATGATGTAATCTTTTATAAGTCTAATTTACTTGTAATTTAACAGGTACATCAACGACGTTTTCTTTAAACAAGAAGGTCCTGAACTTTATACTTCGAGAGATAAAACAAATTTGCACGAAGACGAATTAATTGCACGTAATTACCAACTGGACATAACAGTAAGTAACACACACACACACACACACACACACACACACACACACACACAAAAACGCGCCTATAAACACATACACAGACTCGTATATGCATCAAAGTATGACATCGTGCTTCTTAACCATTAGATCTTATATTTTGATATACAGATATGTGACCATGTAGAAATGACGTTTATAAATTACTACGCCTCCTATTAACCAGCACTAAGGGGAGGTCATTGTGATTGGTTACATTATTGTCAAAATGCCATGTTCACAAGTGGAAGACGAACAATATCAAAACAACACCAGGAACAACACCAATAAACTCATATCTTAAACTTGTACATTTGTATCAACCTATTAGACGAGATGCAAGGAGAAAAATTAAATCGTGTCCGATTACGGGCAAGGTTATTAGAAAGTATGGCTTTTTTATAAAGATAAAATGATTAAATATAAGACTGTAGTTTAACACCAGTACAGATGGTACTAAACATAAATGACTAAGAAGGATATAGCAAGCATTATTGTGTTAGTGTGACCTTGTTCTAAGCATGCCTGAGGACTGAATATGCTTTAACGATACTTCATTGAACAATATTGGAACGAAAATACAACCCGTATGGTATACTGACATTCTGAAATCAGGACTGTACAGCCTTTGATAGGAAAAAAGTGCAACGAAATTTTGACACTAGCAAAGTATTGGCCATCTGTTTTAAAATAAACATTTTTTTAAATTATACTGTAAAACAATGAAAAATACTGGAAGTTTTATGCCGTTTATTCAGTATAATTTTCCTTTTGCTGGCTTTAAGGCTTGAATAATATCTTTGTGTATGTAAGAAACTCTTGCTTTGCATTTCTCTGGGTTATCATTGCCTTTTGATTTATGTTTTGTTTGATAAACCAAGCCCAAATTGAAAATTTGTTTAAGATCACGAATCATGTTGTGTGTTGCCTGTCCGTGTTTATAGCTTTAAACCATGTGTTTAAGTTCTAGTCAAATTTGTTGAACTTTATACAAATAAAAGTTAGATTTCACATAGTTTGATGCAGTAATATATAGATTTATATTTGGAATGATTACAAGATGCAGATTCGACTTTATTGCTGTTGAAAATTTTTCATGTAAAATGATGGAAAAAAATTATGTTGCTTGTATGTTATTTTATTTTTATTTCTAGATCAAATGTACTGTGCGCGCAAGTACAAGCGTGAGTGGCGTTCTAGGAAATCGCACGGCCAGTACAGGATACTGGATGGGTGTACAGGTAATTTTGTATTCTCTAGTTCTAAAGCGGTGATATTACTGCGTTGATAAAAATACAAAACACATTAAAAATAATATACTAGCACAATATGAAAGCGAAAGTAAACATTCACCTGCAAGAGCTACCAGTTTGCCACCTTGAATATATTTTTAAAGAGAAATATGATTATTCTACATGTTTAATTTGATTAAGGACCAACTATGATTTTGCAGATTCCATGGTACATAAGAAACTACACACTGCTCTTTTAGCTTATGCATATGAAATAAGGTTACAATTATGAATATTTGACATATGTATCACATCGTATTTTTAACAGTGTACATTGTTGTCGGGTGACGGTATAGCACAATTATCAGTTATTCACATTAAGCACACTCTCATGGCTTGTATTTATAGGTTATCAATCCTAATGTGAACGTGCAGCAAGGAAAAACAGCTATTGTGCAGCTTCGAGCTACATTTCCTTTCGGATGCTACGAGGCTTACGGACGCAGACTTCTTTCTTGCTTTATGTCCGTCCAAATGTACGACCCATATGATAATTACGATTGTACAAGCAGTAGCATGTCAGTGAAAGACAGCAGTCTTTGTGGAGCGCGACTTCCAGGCCTCACTTTTATCGAACTATCAGATGGAAAAAATTACACGAACGTTATAACAAACCTGACCATCACTACCAAAGATACCAATGATTACAATCCAAGACGAAACAGATTTGTACTAAAGCTTCGTACAGAAGGCACTTTGGTAAACGATATAATTGGAGGAAACTACTTAACCGATGTTAATGTAAGTATTTGACTATACTGCTTTGATCTGGCAAAGTACAATACATTTAAAAACTGGACTCAAGCACTAGTAAATACACCAATAACAGGATACTTTTAGCATGAGTCAATCGTAATACGCTCACACGTAGCTGTAATGCCAATATTGCTTAGCACAAATAAGCTTGGTCTTTGAATGAATTCATCTTAATTGTATCACCTACATTGTTTGGTATTATATATATTTTATAAGATATGTTCTTTTATATTTCTTTTAAATATCTTCCCTTTCATTTGTGTTCTGCAATTTTAATATGTGCATACATTTAAGACTCTCATATTATAATGGCTTAAGGCATAATAAATAATTCAGGTGGTGGTTCAAGAAACAACGTCCTGGCAAGGAAAATTATGTTATTCCCACATAGATCCCCACATGCGGACATTTGATGGAATGTAAGTACAATCAGGCATAGTAAGTTTATTTGCCTTTTTGAATATATCTTGCTTTTAAAAATTGCTGATCAAGTGTTAATATGAAGCAATTGTTTATATCAATACTGTTGAACATATCAAATAAGAGGACACTGCGGGTACTAATTTGGAGAGTTCACTCGCTCCTTCAATATGTTGTTGCCTGGAGTCAATATTACTCCGTTGGAAAAACAAGTACTTGTATTGGCATGTGATATATATATATATATATATATATATATATATATATATATATATATATATATATATATATATATATATATATAGATATATATATATATATATATATATATATATATATATATATATATATATATATATAGATATATATGTGTGTGTGTGTGTGTGTGTGTGTGTGTGTGTGTGTGTATAACTGCATATAATTCTCATTAAAAATAAATTCGGCAGTCCTCGCTTCCTTTTAATCAAAACTTTTACGCATGTGGTACATTAGTGATACAGCGCACATAATATAACACTTCTTAAAATTTTCATTTTAAAGCATAAATGCTGCAGTTTCTCATAAATTTCGCTATGCTTCAAATGAAACTAAAATGTGGAATGATTTGTGAAAGACTGACTGACATAAACTGTTCTTTGAAATAATCAAGATCTTAAGTTTAAGCGACGTTCACATGGTCAATTTAGAATTAAGAGATGCCACCGTTTACTTCAGTCACCAATGTTGCTTGTAATTCCGTTATTTTCGAAAGTGCTACAAAAGTAGCAATGTGATACATTCAACACATTCCGTCACTAACTTATTTAATAATAAAAGCATTCACACATTCGAGATGGAATGAAGAGTTGCAGGACCGCGTTTTTAAGCGGATCTGAGACAAAAAAGCATGCATTACGCAAACTTAAGACTTGGACGAATAGTGCTGATCAGCTGAGGCGCTGAAATACTTTAAAGGGCGAACTTGGGCTGAAGGCAACTCAAGCTCTTGCGGAATTTCATATTGATAGGTAAGCATACGAAACGGGCTTGTCAAAATCTATGTACGTGAATAACGCCTTTAAATAAAACAAATTTTCTTAAGTGCGAGGCCGAATGCTGCATCATATCAAGCGCAAAATGGGAGCAACGTGTCACATAAGGATCCCTCACTCTCTCCGACAATGCGTGGTGTTAGCTTCTTGTACTTAAAATGATAACGTCATCAAATCTTGTGTTCCAGCTAAAATCAACTAAATCGGATGAAATCACAGATAATCATCGGTTTATTTCACACTCATGTGCAAACTGACAGTGTCTCACAGTTCGAATAAGAAGATAAATGGCTCATAACCTTATAAAACGTCGATTTTATGTATTTGTAATGGCATCTAACGATGTTTAGGACTAATATCGTCTTAGATGCTATATTATTATTCAGATCATTTGACATTTGTAACTTTTTGTACGTAACGACAACATTGGGACTTTAATATATAACATGGTATACAACTTTGACTATCTAGAACGTCAGTAGCATGTGTCTAAAATAAAGATGCACATCATCCCTGTAAGCTATGCACTGATTTATAAATGTATCATTATCTTCATATATATGACAAGAACATGACATGCTATAACCATATCCCACCTTTTGCGTAATGTAACACGAAGGTGTATTAGCTCTAATGTAGTGCTAAAGTTAATTCAGTAATATATATCGTTTTTATAGAGTATGTGCTAATTTGACAAATCATTTTTGATGTAAATGTCTAACGTTTTGCCATCTTATACGTTTGGCTGCGAGAACAAACATTGTTTTCAACAATATTGTGTACAACTAATAAAAAGAAGAAAATAATAGCATATATTTTTATTCAGTGTTCCTTCTGAAAGTTTTAAGTTGATAATATTTGAAATCCACTAATGCACTATAATTGACATCAATTACTGTTATGAAATGTATATACACGAATTCTAAGATGGTCCAATAAGATTATTTATATAAATTGGTAGATAATTATGAAATGTTAACATTTAGGTCATGAGATACAATATGCGGATACTAGCAATAGAGCGATTCGTTTTCTTAATTCTCAGGCCTTACGAAAATCAGAACGATGGGGATTTTGTCATGTATCGCCATCGGTCTAACAAGCAAGAGGTGAGCATTTACCTATTTATGTCATCATATATTCTGCCACGTGCAATAAGCCCAACGAATATTATTATTCAGGTTCATAGTCAACCCTGATAGTGTGAATCAATAATAAAATAGCGTTGTTTTCCTTTTGGAAATCAAATGCTTTTTAATTTTCGACGTCATTCCTCTGAACGGTTAACTCAGCTTTGAAACATTCTTTTACTTCGTTCATCAATATTTTCAGAAAGTTCCCAATTTGCTTTTAAAGAAATTGAACTCTGGTCGGATTTCTAGATAATCATATTTATTTGTGGCATATGCCGATGCCTTGATTACGAACTATGACCAGTTAAAAAACTTGCTTGACAGGTGATTACAGGCTCATAATGTAGGATGTATCATCGAAATTTCAGTTATGACGATATATACTAAGAGATAATACACAAGCAAAATTAGAAGCTGCCTTCCAGTTGAAAAGGAAATAAATGAAATTTCATTGCTTTGTGGCCTGAAGAAAGGTACAAAAAAGGATAAATAGATTCACTTCAACGTGACAGGCGTACTACTTTATTTTGCATGTTAAAATTGCTTACATTCAATACGTTTATTTTCCAACTGAAATAAAGTTTAGTTTAATAATATAACGATGAAAACAACTCGACAATTGTCTAATTAATAAGGTATCTGAAAGTTCAGAATTCATTGCAAAAACGTAATGCAGTTTTTCATACGTACATATGTATTGAACATCATATACTTTTATAAAATCCCACTAAAAGGAACCACTGAATATGGTTTGAAAAAAGTTGCATAAATAATAATTTATTACGTTCAAGAAAATACAAAATATCTGGAAATTTAAGTGTGACTTTGTAGTGAAGAGATTTACGTAGATACGAGCGCGCAACCACACACACACACACACACACATATATATATATATATATACCCACACGCACACCTACATATATATATATATATATATATATATATATATATATATATATATATATATATATATATATATATATATATATAACAAAGGTTCAGATGAGAACAACAAGGTGCTGGCGCGGAAGGGCAACATGTGCTTGTGCTGTGGCTGTTCGAGCTGGGGGTGACTTGTTCATGATTAATATATGCAGCACACCCAGACTAATCAGTTTTGTTTCTTGCGCCGAATCAATCCTCCAAGTGACTCGGATGAATCCTAATCGGTACAAGGTAACGTCCTCTTCTACAGTATTGCAAAAATGTAAAATATATTTGATTCAGTCGTCTAAATATAAAGTTTATCGAAATATAAAATGGACATAATGAAAAAAGAGTATTTCATGTGAAGGAAGTACTATACTTACTAGATTATTATGGAATGTGAAGCTGATAATTTCGTTTGTTACTGAATTATAACTGTGCGTCAGATAAGACATATTCAGAGAGCACACAGGCGGTGAGGCAAGGCAAAATGGGTAATGAAATGGATAAGTTCTGATTATACATTCAACGTTTAAAGTATTTTATGGATTATATTCAGAAGAAGTTATCCATATATCCACGTTGACCGAGACGAGCCTCGAACCAACGTGGACGTATGTACATGGAAAAAACTGGCTTGTCGGCTCTCCATACTAAATATTACAATAGTTGGCTAATGGCACGATGTTATGTTAATTTGCTTACATTCAAACTTAATTGCGCCGCATTCCTGGGTGCTTCCACATTATTGGTCAATTAAATTCGATTGTGATCTGGCAATGAACGTGGATTCACAGTAACACCCAGCTTGACAATTGCATTTTCATAGGAATGTAATAATCTTTCAACACAACGCCTGCCTTTATGTGCAGTTGACTATGTTGAATTTGGCCGTCATTTTCTCGACATCATGTCTTGAAAGCTATATTTTTAGCATTATTTTCGGTTTGCAGTAAAAATGTTTGAATTGATGTGAATAATAGCTGAATACAAAGGTATCAATAAGATCGCATCAATGCAGTGCCTAAATATCGCAAGAAAGCGGTACAAACAAACTTGATTTTTTTCTTCCCAATAGGTGTTCATGCCGCTTGGAACTATTGTGGATATTGCCATTTTGTCTGAGGTTTACCTAAATATAAACATTTACCCGTCAGTAAAAGACGTCGATGAAACACTTGGTCTATGTGGCGTGCTAAACAACAACCCAGGAGACGACTTTAAATTGCCATCGGGACTTCCAGAATCCAATAATAATGTATTCTCAACATCTTGGAGGTATGCTATTTAAACAAACATCATCTTAGATCTTTCTTCTTATTTAAATGAAGGATATACTATTATGGAAACCGGATAAATCACAAAGTCGAAATGTATGTGCTTTCCGTTTAGATTTCTAAATATATTGGAGGAAAATAAAATACTGACGTATCGATTTAATGTCCACATCCACACCAAATTAACCCCACAGAGGAGATCAAAGGAACATTTTGCTTCCACTATATTACGTGGTCAGTCTTACTTTTGGTCATTCAACCGTGTAATCTAAGATAGTGTTATTCAAGAAATTCGTCACTGTGCAGTAACTTGCTCGTAACATACAAATCCAGATAGACGACATACTGCAATCTGAAGTCATCTCAACTGCATGCAATCCATGATGTTTGGAATCCAGTTTTTTTTTTCTTGTGTATCCAAGGTTTAGTAGTATAAGGTATTTCAAATATTATCAGTACTTACGTAGCAATAAAAGATTTTTCATTATTAAGGCATTGGTGGATGAAAAGTTGAAATATACACTACTGTTTGAATAAATACCAACTTTAAATATCTGTATATAAAAATTAATTTCGCTCACTGGTTTTGATTCAAAATTTGTATTTTGTTCTGGTCAAGCATGTACAACTTAATTCGCTTATTAGTCAATGACAAAGTGTACAAAGAACATAATGAATTTTTTTTATTTTGTTATGCAGATTGCACACACCGATGTCCTTCAATACATAAAAACACAAGAAAGTGTGGAATTTATTGGAGTAGTACATTTGTGCGATTTTGGGACTAGTCCACCTATTCAATTTGAACATGCTCCTTATATCTGAAAATGAAAGTAACAAAAATAGTTTCCACCTCGCCTTTCCTTTTCGTCTTCTTCATCGCCATCGTTATAATTTTCTACAATTCCTAAATGTATTATTTTTTATTAATATTATCATTATTAGTAGTAATAGTAGTAGTAGTAGTAATAGTAGTAGTAGTAGTAATATTAATTTAGTGTTGTTTCTGTTGTTCTAGAATCTCCTCCGCAAACTCATTCTTCAGCCCAATCAACTTCAAGCCTACATTATGGGATGAAGGTTCTTACCTCTGTGTATGCCCGGCTGCTTTGAACACAACAACACCTCCTACCACTGCCTCTGGAGACAGGTCAACTCCACTATGCTCTGCTAGTTTATATTTGTCGTGCACAAAGAAAGTCATAAATCAGGGCAAGCCTTATTCATGTGAGGTGCGAATGAAACGGTCAGAAACCTCGAGAACTAAAGAGTTGGACCGGATATTCATCAAACAGAGCACGGATGCTGATCCAGTTTTTGATATTCATAGATTACAAAAGGTGATATTATATTCCACAACGACTTTATTGTAGGCTATTAGACAATAAATATCGTAATGAAAAGTTTAGACTTTTTTCTTTCTATAAATATTTGACAAATATGAGAATTATACAAAATTTGAGAAACAATACAAGAGAACAATTAACACGAATACTTAATATATGTCTCCACTCAGCGTTAGAGACAGCTTGTTGTTGAATTAAAACCATATTGACATTGTTATTAATATTTCTTTAACAGAGACAAACAAGAAATTATACCTTTGAAGAAGCATTCGCCTTATGCACAAGCATATTTGATGCAAATTGCACGACAACTGCCTTTGAAGGAAGCCTTCCAGAAAATAGTAAAACGTTCAAAAATGGCTCACTTTCAAACTGTGCCCTGGATATTATGGTGAGTATATATGTACGATATGCAAAGATTCTGATTTTTAAAAATGACGATTACGCTCATATGTGTGTTTGTACCATTTGTATTCCAGGTTGTTCCCGAGTTCTTCCTGCACCATTAATACTGGCCCCCATGTATAGCCTATCGTGTGCTGAAAAATGGCATTAAACCCTACAACAATTACAACAACAACAACCATTTTTATTATACCAAATGCCAATTGATAGAGATACAAATGGATGTATAGATGGAGCAGCCTTGTATAAATTACAGAACAAAAATTCAAAACTTTGTATTTTCTCACGGAAGCACACTATATATAATTTTTCCTATAGATAGTATGCACCAGGAGGCAGACAGTGACGCTGCATTTCAAATTTACATCCTGAATGATCAATAACGTAACAGGTTTTGCCGCTTGAGAAGGTGAATTGATACACTGGCTGATATATGTGACCTTGTAAAATAATGCTGAATCCTTAATTGCAAATATGTTTCGCTTTTGCTCATTTGTTTCAACATTGAATATTCCAGTATATTGGAGATTCTTCGCTTGCAAATGTCCACTGCGAATCCTACCGATCAGCTGTCGACGAAGAAATAAGCAGAAACAGTACATACAGAGTGGCTAACCCTGGTGTAGTGAACTCATTTCGATCTACGGCATGCATTAGTAATTGCAACTTTCACGGCGATTGCATCAACGGTAAGAACGTTTAACATTCAATTATTATTTGTAACCTTATATATATATTTCTTATACCATGGTTCATTTTATTTTCTGTAAATACTAATTTATCTTTAATGCGGTAACAACAATTTTATGAGTGTCTTCTAAACTTATTCAAGTTGTGTGTGTCGATTTGTATGCATTTACATCATGGCTACACGGATTTAATAACATTTTTTATTTTGTTGTTTATAAATCCAAACTTTTCATAATTTCCTGCCCTAAGTTTATAAATTATGCATGTTTTTAATAGTTCGCAAATGTGCTATATAAGTCGGTAACATTGTCACTTATTTTAAAGAGACATTATTTCTAATGCAAATGAAAAATCGCAGTATTATATTACAACTTTCAGGAACGTGCTTTTGTCACGAGTCCTACATTGAAGAGGATTGCTCTGTGTCTCTAAATGTCTACCCAGACGTAGATGACACCTTCAATGGGGGACTATGCAAGAGAGACGACGAGGACTGCTGCGGCGACAAACCAATATACGGAATACATTTTGTGGAAGGAATAACCAAGCAAAAATCTGAACGCTTCCAGGTAAACGTTACACTAACATAAACCTTATAGTTTTAAAATTACTAGACAAATGTGCATGCCGAAGATGGCTAAAATAATTTTGGTGACAGTGATGAAAATGTTGGAAACTTCATATTTCAGGCTTATAAATATCATAATGCTCATAAAAAGGTAAATCTCAATTTTGCATCTAAGGTTTTATGTATGTTAATTGCATTTATAAACTCACAAAAACTGCTTTGACATCAGTCAGTGCAGAATGCATTTTCATTATCTTTTAAATATCTAGGAAATAGATTTTCTTCCCAGTAGGTATCCATTTTGCTCTTTTTGTAAGGTGTCGGTTCTGCCTTATTTTATTGCCTATTTCAAAAGTGCAAGCAATGAAGTAAATCTTTATTAAAGGTATTTCTGTTGCATATTCATGCATTCGGTACTTTTGTACATTTGAATATATAGATGAGAGTTCGACAATTGCATCGCACAGTCGTGGTTCTGAGAGTGTTATATGCAATCTAGTTAGAATAATCCTTAGCAAAAGGGTCAATTTGTATCTAATATTTTATTTTGCAGAGGTATGCTGATGGGACAGAGACAGTCCTAGAAACGATCAGCAGTAACATTCCCGTTAAGAACAAATACGAGGGTACAATGAACGTACCATGTTATTCAAGAAAACGACGTTCAACCGATTCTAGAAATATTATTCAAACATTCGTCTCAGGAGTTCGAGTATACTTGACGAATGATGGAAGGAACTATGGTTCCCCTCAGGCCTACTTTATATATGACTCCAGATGCCAGGGTGTTGCCAATGCAACAAATGGATACACGTTCTATCTTATGGTAAGTATGCTTCATGGATAAGTCGTACCTGAGTATATCAGGCGCGAGCATGCATGATGGTAGGTACAATGATTAAAAATATCTCAACGTTTTAAACGCATGAATTTTAAGACTGGTGTGGTAATGACTACTATCTATGATTATGTTACCTTAAGGTTAGAAAAACATTATTTTATAACATTCGGAACTATTTTATTGCTTTAATTTTCAATGCATTCTAAGATTTATGCGAATACGTCTTGCAATATAATATGTACAGTGTACTCCTTTACCACCTGAGAACCAGTAGACGCCTATTTACATTTTCAATAAGGATTTATAGATTATTTTGCTTTTGGTTTTTTTATAGAATGGAACCTGCTTTATTGATGATGTGTGCTATAATGATGGCAACCAAGATCCATCAGACAGCTGTAAAACATGTCAGAGTTCTGTTGATCCCTACTCATGGACGGACGGTAAATTAAACGTCTTTATGAGTTTCAAAACGTGGTTCTCCGAATAATTGCTGGGACATCATTATATACAAGGCTCCTTGACTCCACAGAAACTGTCCCGTCTATTGTGTCTTACACCTTGCTGAGCATATACAGATTTTGTGACTTAATTAGTATTCAGTTGGCGTCTGCTCTATTTAGGTCATTCACGCGGTTTATGACCTTACGTGTTAGAGAGCTATATTAAATTATGTCACCCTAACTGAAGCAAATGAACAAAAGAAGCATGCTTAGTAACGCATGTCTCAAGGAGACCGACCTTTTTTTAATTAACCCTTAGATATCCTAGCGGGCTTGCATATATCTTTATTTTATGGCCGGTAGAACTGACAGCTGACTTTGCACTTTAATGAGATCATAGATTTACAAGTGTAGAAACACAATTGATACACAGTCTATAAATCTATTATACTTTTATTTGCGCTGAAGTTGATATGGATATTTTTATGACATTAAGTTAAGTAATTTTTTGATACAAAAACTAATATATATATAACATTTAATACGATATTTCGTTGATGAAGACACAAACAATTCCTATCCGCTATTAGGCCAAGAAGAAATATATTTACATACATATATATATATATATATATATATATATATATATATATATATATATATATATATATATATATATATATATATATATATATTTGCATTAGTAAGATACCCTTTCAGGGTTTGGGCATTGGAACTGTAATAGAACCAATCGAATTAAGTGATTAAGAAGTACTCGGTATTCAATTGTTTTTTTTTTCTGCTATTTTCTTTGAGGGACAAAAAAGTGTATGATTTCCACTGTTCTGGTTGCACCACCCGCACATGATGTTTAAAATAGATTAGATAGCAATGAACGATGGAAAGAGAAAAGTCAGAATTATAGAGGTTGCCACTTTGAATATAAATAATCTGAAGTCCTTGTAATATTACATGTAAGCAACAAGCTGTAGATATAACGATTGGCCGTCTATCGTTTCTATTTATATAACAATTTGCTGTCTATCGTTTCAATTTATATAACGATTGGCTATATATCGTTTCTATTTAAACGATGAACTATCGACATAACTTGTGGCTCTTTCTATGCAAGCGATGAACTATTGGCTCAGCTTGTAACTATCTATAATTTTATATGTAAACGAAGAAGTGTCGGTAGAACTTTTGGCTGTCTATGTTTTCTATTCAAACGATAAACTACTGGCAG
Organism: Sinohyriopsis cumingii; assembly: GCA_028554795.2. Taxonomy (NCBI): domain Eukaryota; kingdom Metazoa; phylum Mollusca; class Bivalvia; order Unionida; family Unionidae; genus Sinohyriopsis; species Sinohyriopsis cumingii. The sequence goes on from CM068828.1 coordinate 66,670,408, forward strand.
TGTTTTGGACTGTTTATATTTTCTTGCATTTGTACTTGCTTTGTGTTCATATTTCTTTGAACTGTTTAGAGTGTACCAAAATTGCACAGGTTAACTGGTTACTCCGAAATGTCATTGTAGTCTCATCCATTCAAGCATTATGCCTGCTCCTCTATATATCTTAAATTCGCGTACCGTTGAGGAGGGTTTAGTTTACGCTTCAGGATGAGAGTCGTACAGTTAGAGTTCAGTTGCAACTCCCAGTTCGAAATTAAATAGAACTCCAAGTAACCAGAAAAAAAAAATGAAATGTTCTTTAAATTATCCATGATCATTATTAGAACCCAGTCACGCTACATTAGAAGCAGATAAAGAAATGCTTCAGATTTAAATTTACTTCGAATTTGCACATTTTACGCGAAATAGCCATTACTATCTTCATTAATATCGTGCAAAGAGGTTAATATTTTAGCACAGGCATTCTAAGCATTCTAATGCTATATCATTACATGATGACGTGCGTCCCGTTTTAGAACATTCACAGTGTAGTCAATGTTAGCAATCTTGACTTCTGTCCGGTGTCGTGAGATTGTCTGCAAGGAGGAATTAATCAGAGACCTCAAAAAGAATCACCGATTGCTGCTTATTTAATTTTTTTGGAGGGAGGGTTTTTTCAAAGTTAATTTAAATTGATCGTTCTTGTATTATCATATGAAAGTATTCATGCTTGAACGAAGTTAAGGTGATATATCTGTCCTAGTTATAAACATTTGATATTCTTTGCAGGATGTACCAGTAGCACAAAGAACCCGCCATCTTCACCTGACAACAATATTCTAATTGTAGCATCCGTTGTGTCGGCAGTATTAGGCTTAGCGATCTTGGTCGTTATTTCAATCGTGATCATCAAAAGCTGCTTTAAGAAGGAAAAAAGGTGAGTAGGGACCTGAAAAGAGAAACGAAAACATTCATGTATTTACATTTCGTGATTGATAGCGGTTTAAATAGACATAAAACATACAAGGAGAAACCATTGCAATTGAAACCAATAGAAAATTGAATATATGTCAACAATATACCTACACCGTCTTCCACCAACCCTACCCCCTAAAGAATCAACAAACTATCGTGCAACGTAAATCTAAAGATAACAATACGATGGATTTACTTCAACAGTAGTTCACATTTGGCACACATTACATGACATTTAATTATATTTAGGAAAGTGTTGAATTGTTCCCAAACACTTGTATATACTAGTCCATGCCTATTGAAAAATATATGCAAAAGCTTTCAGTGCATAATTCATCTTTTCTATCGTATTTATAATAATATGCTCTGTTTTATCTTCTTTTAATATATTGAACACTTTTTGAGTGCTATATATATATATATATATATATATATATATATATATATATATATATATATACAGTTTTATAATTTTTCAGGGTTAGCGGGAACGTTCAAAGCAAGATAATATCAATATCTCCTGCCAATACTAAATTTCAAGAGAATGAACAAAACTCTGGTCAGAAAAATATACAAGACAATGTGCCAAAGATTGAAAGAGAGCCCAGTCTCCACATCAATCAACTGTGGGGAAATAGACCAGGAACTGCTAAAGAAATTTCCTTCGACTTTTCCTCGACACCACTTCCATACTAGACACTCCTTGAATGATCATTGGCATGTTGTGACATCACATGCCCTTCACCGTGATTAGAGAGTATACAAGCTGGCCAATGAATTCGCTTTGTAATGATAAGCCTTGCTTTATGTACAGATAAAATGTAGTCTGCATTTGATATTTTAGAAATAAAGCTGTCGTTGTAATTGGGGCTGGGTAATACGTAAATTTAATACTGGGATGTACCGCGGTATTTCTGAAGATACCGCGATACATTCTCCCGCAATTATATTAGGGATCAACAATGTATTGGTCTAGGACAGGAGCATGACACTATTTTGAAGACACATTCCTACATACATCAGCTGTAATAATAGCTTGCTCTGATTAATAGCAAACTAACACCAAGTAACATCCAGTATAACACAAGATAACATCCATTATAACACCAGGTAATATTCATTTTAACACCAGGTAATATCCATTTTATCATTTGAAGAAAACAAAACTACTTTGAGACAAATTAAAATGGAATATCTGATCTCAAAAGAAAATGTTGCCCTCCCTCAAACAAAGGTTAAATGGCCCGTATATTACTGTAAATAAATTTACTAGGTTAATGATGATTGTTTTATTGGTTGTAATCTAACAACTTTAACTGAAGTGAGATGATTAAGTTTACATTATAGCAGACCCCCTGTGAGAGATACCGAGTTGACATTAGACAGGTTGCTGATAAAAATAAGGATATGTTCAACTGAAGCTTACACTTTACAAGCTATCCTAGTATTATAATAGGCAGGGAAACTTTGTCTGATGACAAGCCCCTGGGAAGATATTTAACAGAGTGGTGCAGCACACATAAAACACACTGACTTGCTAAATGAGAAAATATTTGATGGACTGGGATATTAGGTAATATTAAAACAAAACACAACTGCTCTCCTAAACATTTTAAAATGTTTTCCAATTTTACAAAATGAATTAATTTTATAAGATATTAACATACTCAAGAAAATCATTAAAGATGTCATTTATTTGTGCTTTTTAGTCCGAAATCTTTCCACCAATTTGGATTTGAATCAAAGATCTTTCACGACATCCCATTGGAATTTGGAAACCACGTCTGCCTACTCCAAGACAAATATGTGATTAAATAATCATGCATGTTATTATATTTGTAATATTGAAAATTAATTTGTGATAATTACATCTGTTTTGTTAAAGCAAAATAGTAATTTTTGAATTATTTTGTCATCTAAAGCCTAATTATACTGCGAATATCAATAAATTCGTGGCGAGATTACTCGGGAATTTCTGTACATTCCTTACTCACGGAAACTACCGAAGTATCTGCACTGTAAATAAGTACCGTGGAACGTTTCATCATAAAACAATACCGCGGTAAAACGGAATACCGGTAATACCTCGCACATCTAGCTTTAATCGTTTTTTCTTTTTCTTCTAATATTCTCTTTATCTTCTCATTATTATATATAGAAACACTGATTGCACTGAAGGTCTTTTGAAATGAATTGCACATTTTATATGCTGACTGCAACATTTTTTCCACCCAGTATGTAGTTCAAAGGAGGAAAAATGCATGTCTATATTATAAAGAAATCTACAAATTGCACAAATAAGCAAATGTCATTTCTAGCTTTAATTTGTTCTACCAAAACTACAATTTATACGCTGCTGCATTCAACAATACATCGCTTATGACTGCTGTAGCAATGTTGGTCAGTACATATTTGTATAACTTAATTGGAATATGCATTTATGAATAAATACTTGCTTCAGTACTATGACATGTTCCTTCGTTCTGATATCTTATATTATCATTATTTGCTTAGTGTTTCTTTTTGTAATTAGACGTAATGTGAACTCTGCTTGAAAGATGGAAGGCACTCGACAATCTGTGAAATCTAGTGGTCCTGTCATATCTCATGCCTACCTGAAGTGAATGCTGTTGGTGAAATGGAAAATCTTGGAACATTTTTAAACATGTAATCTCCTCTCATGTTCGGATTAAGCACACATTATTAAAGATAGTGTTCGCTACAGTGATTAGCTCTATTAAATATAGTCGTCATCATTTATAGATGATATAACTAGTCCACCGAGTTGAACAAAACATGCTCTTGTTATCAATGCGCTGTTTATGACTTATTTATTTGTTACGGACATAATTACGCAGCCTAAAGATATTACACATACATCATATTTTTTGTATGTTTGCATCATCAATGTTATTCATATAAATTATATTTTCTGTTTTGCATATATGATTAATTTTGACACAGTGATCCGACATAAATCTGAACTTTAATCAAGACTCTTTACCTATGAAATTATTAAAGACCGAGGTTCAAGGCCGGCCGATTGCTGGTAATTGACAAGAAGTATATTGTACCGCTATATTAGGATTGCCATATTCAGTTGAACGTGGTTATCTAACTGTAGCAAAAAATGTGTAATAAGGAAACAGTGTCATAAAATCGTCTTTGTCAATTACTGAGATGGAGACTTCTTATCCTCCTTCTTTCGATTCTAATTAACATTAACAGGTGCTCCATTGGGTGTTAAGCTTCACTTGTTAAGTAGTGTACCCAGTAGACACCAATGCCTACCATGAAATCATATGACGAAAGGAGTAATTGGCCTTCACGATCTAGGGTCAGAGATAACCCGATCCCCAGTTGTATTCTTTCCACCCTCAAATATGCATATCGCATCCTGACGTATCGATCTTAGTTTAAATGTGTCAGAGGCTTTTATTATCAATCTGTGTTTTACTTTGTGCCTATTGTTATTGAAATAATGTGCATGTCTGTTGTTTTCTGTATACGATTTGATTTTGAGTCGTTGCTTTGTGGCCATTTATTTAATAAATATTTAAATATTTATATTAATTTTTATCTTGTTTATTCATTATGTTTTATATTTGCATTGTTTCAAGATCATTCAACCGTCTCTAATTTATAATGTATTTTTTTTCAGGACATGTTGTGATAATTATTTCATTTAAATATGTTTAATAAGTTACTGAATTATTACAGATGCACGTGCGTTTGTGTCTTTAAAATAATGTTGGGGTTTTGTTAGATTTCTTTTATTGGCTTTCAGTGCAATAAAATCAAGCTTAAATGATGTAAAGCAGGGAGTCATGATACCGAAGAAATATAAGATATATATATATATATATATATATATATATATATATATATATATATATATATTACAAATGTAGTTTTCTCTCGTTTAATAATTATTCTCAACCAGCAAACTCTTCATTCTGCATCGTCTTATCAGGCCTCATCCACTCCATATCTGCATTCTCAAAAGGAACATGATGAGCCAAAGACCTGAGAGATAGGCATTTGAATAATATACAACCTAAACCCGATCACGCATCCTGTAGTACCTTTGTGTCAGTTTATATTAGCCAGCAGAAAAATACGTCACTTTGCCATACCAGTCTGTATATTGCCGGTTACCAAAAATGTACATTGGATGACAGATAGTTGTGTCTGTGTGTGTGTGTGTGTGAGAGAGAGAGAGAGAGAGAGAGATCATATGATTATTACGTAGATAATTACCTTTGGCGTAGGTACCTCTATTCAACCCTGAAGTGGCCCTGAATATAAACTTGAGTACTTGTTTAATCCTTTCTTTTGAAGCTAAGAAAATATCACACCGAAGGTTTCTTTTTTAAATGTCCATTTTGTGAAATGCAGCACTGAAATGAAGCGAGTGGGGATTAATATAGTACGATACTGGGAGCACGCCTCCTATACAACAGGAAGAACTTAATAAACTTGACACAATCCTCAAAATACCTTCGAAAAACCTCTGACAATAATCGGATTAAAACATCTTTAATATCTTGGCACGCTCACTCTTATGTACGTTTATTTTAACATTACACGCGATATACGAGTGTATGCTGCCTAACATAATGTTAAAGACATTTCTTGTAAGCCTACGATGAAATATGTATTCAGAATCTGAAATGGTTTTATATATTTCAAATTAAGAAGTTCCAACAACTTGTACAAATTATTAGTACTCATACAATCGCCAAGTCCGTCGTAAGCTGTCAAAGAAATTACAGATACAGAATTAGTAAAAAGGACGACGTACTGAGTGAGATAAAAAAAATTGACACGTTCTAAGATTCAACGTCTTCCTCTCTCAAGAAGTATTCAATCGAATTTGTACGAGTTGTAAGCAGTGGTTGTCTATAAGAATCGATCATGATCCAAAAAGGTAAATTGGTAGGGTACCAAGATATCGTCGCGTTTTGAGATATGTGCACAATTCCTTCCTCCGTGATTGTATCCCCACCCCCGTGGTTAATTTAGTTGTCACTGATTAGATCAATATTTCGATACGTGTTATATCCACGAGCTCAGATATTTGACTAACAATACACTATTCATAGAAAGGCGTAAAAGGCAACACTGCTATTAACTAAATGTACACGTATTGGGTGTATAAACCATGCGTAGTAGAGTTAAGATAGTTTACTAATTATATCTTCCTCGTCATTTTGAATAAGGCTAAATATACGACCTGTTTAGTGCTACGGTATAATAAAGCTACCTGTGGAAAAAGAACATTATTGATTACACACTAGGATACCTACGTTGATTACAAAAGAGTGTTAAGCATATAATTCTAAGAATTCCCGACAGCTATATATTTAGCTCTTCTCCTTCTGGAAGTTAATGCCTACTTTTGGCGAGGGTTAGTTGATCCACTGATGGTTGTCAATAATGTGTACCTAAAATGGGGAACGTAAATGTGATTAGAATTAACAAGACTCCGTTCATTGTAATAAACAATGAAGTATACTATGGTAGATTTACTATAACGCAACACGTATTTGGATTGTTTTAAACAATGATAATGTAATGGATATAATAAATATGTGTGGGAACTGTATATGACTTTGATATAAATGGCTTATTTACACATGCGAAGACACACGGTATATGAAAATATTTTGAGCAATCTGCGATTTCTTATTTAGGCAATCTATGTTTGTAAAATATGATAGAATGGCAAACGAGACCATGGCGATTAGAAGAGCTCTGTTAGGAAACGTCTTATTAGTAATTTGAGGGTCCCAGGTTAAATATCCTCTGAGGAGAGCACGAATCGACTGTCAGAGTCTATCATTTTGAATGATATTAGGCTCCCGTATCTTTTGAGCCATATATCCATTGATGTGTTGAATGTATCTTTTAAATTAAGAAAAGAAAGAAAACAACCAAACACAATAACACAAATAAATGATGCAGCAGAAGTTATCTTTCTGTCTCAGAGCTGTTGTGACATAGCGGTTAATCGGTCAGGAATTGTACTCGTGACCGCAATGTTCTGTGTTGGATTCCCATTTGCAATGTACCCTTTTGCAAGGTAATTAAGCCTGCTTGTCTTGGCACGTCCTAAACTTCAATGTGTTGCTGTGCGGTATCACTCACAAATAAATCACAAACACACACACACACACACACACACACACACACACCACTCTGTCTGGTCATAAATAAGTATGCATATTTTTGGCTGCACTTACACGCAGGCGGAATGTGCCTAAAATTCAATATTATTTCATAATTGAGAATTATATAATACATAAAATAGAATATTATATTGTGGTCAAGTGTATATGATACCGAGATCTTTTCGTTGTTAAAATATGTGTACGCACTCCTTCCTCCACATTTGACCCATTAATCGTCTCCACTTTTGCAAAACATTACATATGCTTGAATAGACCGATAGTTATGTCGGTATTATTTCAGTCAAATTAGGTATTTAACTAATGACTAAGGCACAATATTGGCTAAAATATTCAAAGAATTGGGGAAAGGATAACACTGATATAAGTGCACATGTTTCGGGTGTATGGGCAATGAAAAGTTGGGTAAATATAGTTCTCTAGATCTGCATTTCTATGCACCAATGTAGAATATTAGTAAATCATACAATACATTATTGTTTGCACACTAGAAAAACCGTTCTTCCAAGAAAGACGGGAAACCAACAGCTCTATATTTATATTTCCATTACTGGAAATTAACGCCTACCTATGGGGAGGTACCAAGAAATAGAGTTAGTGAAAACAATGGTGGTCATTTGGACAATATTTTGTGTATCACAAACTCAAAACGTGATCAGAATTCAAATATCTCGCACATGGTTATAAAATAATCAAATCTGCGATAGTGGATCTTTGAAAATGCGATACTTGCTGCGATTAATTTAAAGCAATTACGGTGTAAGGGATGCAAAATATTGCTGTTAGTATAACGAGTTATTTACATGTGCACGTCTTAACACCAATTTAGCATAATGGTAATTTGGACAATTACGTTATTGTATACACACAAAAGCAGATACAAGATTGTTCTTCCAAGAAAGGTGGGAAACTAACAGCTCTATATTTATTTTTCCATATTTGGAAGTTAACGCCTACCTTTCACAAGTTTCCAGGAAATACAGCTAGTGAAAACAATGGTGATCATATGGACACAATTAGAATGTAAACTCTGATCAGAATAGAAATAATTTACACATTGTTATAACATTCAAACTTGCATGGTTGATATTTAAAAATGCGATATTTGTTAGGATAAGTTTAAAACAGTTATGGTGTCAAGAATACAAAATAGTACTGTTAGAACAAATAAAGACTTTGATGGATAGGAACAGCAGGGAGGGTGAACAGACCACTTTTTTGAAGGGTCCAAAGGCCGAAATAAACCCTTGTAAACAAAAGACGATTAAATAACGTAGACAATGCTAAAATTAATCCTTCTAATCACCAGTGGAGGCGTATCTAATTGGGTTAGTTCATTTTATTATTTTGCTTTTTCATGTACTGAAATATAAATGTGTACGCATATGTTACAAAATTGGACTAAACTTGAGATCGCACCCTCTCTACTGCTGTAAGGATGTGAGTAATTAAATCAGTCTCTAAACCGAAGATGTTATCGAGACTTATACGATATCGTGATTAAGGATCATGTAAATTTATCGTGATAAATCCGTGTGGTGTAGATTGCGCTTTTGAAAATAAGCTTTTAAACTTAATTATGTCCATATCCAAACTACACCAAGCCTGATGAATATTTCACAGAGTATGTGTATCACCTCCATTAAACACAACTAACACATTACAGTTATCTCTGATCACTTTAGGTACTTGTGTATATCGCTGAGTAATATAAATCACATCCGTGTTTTTGTGTCTGCATCGAGACAATATCCTCGCTGGATTTGATTGTTTGCCCAGCATCACAACATCGTACACAACTAAATTATTAACAAATCCATCAAGGGCGTCTACGGATGGTGCTTCATCAATATCGGTTATAAAATTAATAATGTCATCGACATCTTCGTCCAACAAATTTGATTTGCTTTCTCATTAAAATCTTTATGCTTGTTGTATCATCTCTGATCATCAACTGACGAAGCTAATAAATACAACTTATCCCATTTGAGTCATCTCATTATCAAATTAAGTAATAATTGCGTCTTACCATGTCCAGATCAGATGGACCTATGATAATTTCCTTGATAGAATTTGGTAGCGCTGGATGATGTTTGACTGGCTCTTGCTTTCGTGTCGCTGAGAAATCAATGACATCCATGTACCATAAATATAATAAATAATATGGATCTATATTGTGTTCCATGTAGAGCATTTACATCCACGGGTGGACTAGCAACAATAATAACAACAAATAGAAAGCGTGCACTTACAAGTAAATGTGTAAAATGTGGTACAAAAAATATAAATTTATTTCTACCATTAATTTTACTGGCGGTGGTGATATCGCTACTTCATTAGGACAATTATCAGGAACACCAGGGGCAAATTACCCTGGAGAAAAAACATCTTCCTGGATATAACTATTGCGGTCCTGGTAACTGACTTGATATCCGATTTGATGAACAAAGTCAACCAAGACATGGTGAATATCCAATAACCGCTATTGATAAGGCATGTCATATTCATGATATACCTTTAAAAGTAAAGATTTACAACAAAGGCATATTGCAGATGTGAAGTTGATTCATGCATTAAATTCCATAACAAAATAAATCTTTAAAGGAATCATTATCTAGCTGGTTGATAAGATCGGCGACGAAAGGTAAATTATTATTCGGAGATAGTAATTAATCAACCAATTATTGAAATAATGGAATGAATTTATTATAGCCCAAGAGGATATTGGAATGGTAGAGCAGTGATAAGTAAACTGGCTGATGCAGCAAATGTTACAGGTTCTGTTGCTGCAGCGTGTATAGCAAGACAGGCAATATGGCAAATTTATATACCACCACCTAATCGAATTCAGTACGCACATTTTGGTGTCATCACTCCTAATGAAGTTCATCAAGCAGACATTTATTTTACCACACGATACTATCAAAAGTTGTAAACGTTAATCAACGTGCAAAAACGCGTTAACTGTCGTCTGATGTTGCAAGTGGATATAAAGAAGCAGAACCATTATCAACTAAAACAGCAAGTGAAGTTGCATCTGCGTTTGATCGAATTTGTCAACGTGGTGGCCTACGATGTCCTCAGTTGCTTCAGGTTATTCCTGGCAAGGAATTTTTTGGTGTAGTATCGTCGTTGATGAAAAAACATAATGTCAAAATCAGACGATGTCATACAGCAATTCATCATGATCAGGCAATTGTTGAACGATTTAATGGAACACTTACTGAGCGGTTATTTGGATATCAATATGCAATGGAAATAATTAAGAAAGATATAAGATCCCGCGAATGCTTTGCAAGACTACCAAGTGTGATAGCTGCATTAAATAATGAAATTACTCGAACAACAGCCATGAAACCTATTAATGCGATTACAAAAAAAAAACCAAAACATATACCAATACAACGACATGAATTTTTAAAACAACCAGTATTATGTAATTTTAGTGTAAGATATTTTTATGAACCTGGCGAACTTATAGGTGGTAAAAAAGAGTGACTGTTCCTATTTGGAGTATTACGGCACCACATACAATTTCTAGCGTGGTAAGATCCACGAGTAGACCTGCAATATACAGATAAGATTTTGTCCCTGACTATATCAGGAGTTAACGCACTCTCAACAACACTGACATGAACTAAAACAATATCATTTAACACAAGATTTTGTTTCCTTGATTCAACTGGAATTTTAACTTCAATATTTTGTCGTCGCGTATCTGCTGGGCGATAACAAAATAATGCAGGTAGATTTGAAAACTTGTCTTTATGTAACATAAATAATTGTTGTTGAAGTGTATCACGAACAATCTTTCAACTTGCAACTATCAAATCATCTGGTCTCCATAAATTCCAAAAGTTGTTAATAGGAGTTTCTAAAATTATTTTACGCATTATTTCACATTGAATTTTATTTGTTTGTAGTCTGATTCAGTTCTTAAACTCTCTTAATTCTGAATAAAGTGCTCTATGATCATCAGTTATTTCTTCATAATAATCAATAAAACTCGCTAACCAATCATGCGGAGACAATCCAACAAAAGGTGGTGGTTAACCATGATCACCACACATTATTACAGCAGTATTCTTCAATAACAGCCAATCAAAAAATATTATTAATGTCTCCAGCGGCACTGAACATATTTCATCCCAGATAATAATCCTTGGAATAAATTTTTCACCATTCGTTAAGGAGAATGTTCGTCTCCTTTCCTTCTAAAAAGCTGTGATAAGTACAAGAATTTACTCCTGGTTCGTTCATTTCTCTGGCGAGTCCATGTGTAGGTGTTAAAACAATCATATCAGTAGAGTTCTTCGAACTTTGATGAAATAATTCAACTACACGTGTTGTTTTACCACAACTACTTGGTCCGTTTAGATAAAAAGTTTTATGTCTAGCCACAGGATCATGTACCGATGGAGCTGATGACAATTTTGATATTTTATTATTTTTGTAACAATCTTTAATCAAAACATCAATGGATTCAGAATAACTAAGTATATTTTCTTGTTGTATTCTCCATTCGCCCCATGATGCATAAGCGCATATATGTAGCTGTTTTAGCACTTCTGTATTCTTGTTGATATAAAAGGAATCTGTGGCGACTCTAACGGCAAATTTAGAAAATCCGTTCACCATCGATAATAAATTTATTGAAACGTACGCTATCATCGAAGGTCTTCAATGAGTAAATTGTGGTGACTCACCATCAATATAACTAACAATTATACCTAATTTAGTTCCGTCCGATACGTTAACATCAATTCGACTTAAAAACGTATGTTTCTTCGTTGTATCAGCAATTATAGAATCTAGTTCAGCATCATCTGTAATCAATCTTGTGCAATGTCGTTTATAATCATATTATCCTCATTGGGTAAATTTACCTATTATTTTTCTGCCAAGATCTTTTGCGATTTTATTCTCAAAATCGCTCATATCAGGATTTTCATCATCAGAATATGTCTTATCCTGAGGTAACCAAACTTGTTTCACCGAACTATATGATACAATTGCTTCACTTGCAACCAGTGATAGTAACATTTTTGAATCAAGCATTTATCGTAATAATACTATTGGCACTCAGATTTTCTCTGAAAAGTGTTTTCCAAACCAGACATAACCAAAAATATGGAGATCTTTTGCAAACTTAGATGACTCGATACAAGCAAATCCAGTCAAGTCAAAATCTGGTAGAGGTCCTGTTATCGATACTCTGGTCACTTCATGGGTTACATGTCCAAATCTGTTAAAATATTTCAAACATTCTCCCATTCCAAGAAAACTTCCGGGATAGCATGACACCATATCGAGTGATATCGTATTTTTATAATCGTATTTAGTATTCCATAATCCACCGTGTCCATATTCGACACAACTTAATGTTATATCATCCAGAAAATCAAATCGAGTCGGTTTCCAAGAAATTTTATCTCTAGCAAAATGAGCCACAACAGATGGAAGAACAAAACAATTATTCAGGAATTTTTCAGTCCTGACATCCTAAGGGTCAGTGTATTTCAACACAAGATTTTTCATTTCTACGTGGAGAGATTCTGTACGATAAATATATCCATTAGGCCGTACAAATTGATCATAGTTTCCATCATCCAAACTTTGAAATAACCATACTGATACAGGATCGTTCTTACTTATTTTCTTAATAAAATCAAACTCATCACCGTTATAGAACTTAACGGTTCGATCTTGTGGAAATATTGTCACCGCAGAAATCCAAGCATTCGCATTGTGATCAACGATATTTATTGAGATAACTGTAATATACTCGTAATTGTGCTAATGCAACCTCGGTTGCTGGAATTGCAGGTGGAAAAATAACATTAAATTCAGGATTAGTTGAGCTTACCGATATCATTGTTGTCTTTGACGGAGCTGTATTATTATTATTAATATTTATTATTATCAGATGTGGATTTTATCACATTTGTACCTTCGTGGTAAATTTTAATCATCTGTGTGATCTCGGTATCTGACATTATTCCATCACTTAGGCGTGAAGATATTAACAACGATAATTTAGAATATGCCACTGTTGCTGTACGAAGTTTTATGATGTAATCATGTAATTTTGCATTTGTGCACGATGATATCTTTTTTGCAATAATACTGATAATTCCAGCAATTGTAGTTGCTTCTTTAACACAGATTGTTATAATTATCGGAGACATCATTGTTATTGTTGATAGCAATATGCCGCTTCCAGCAATAACAGCAGACGCCGAATAAACATTTATGTCAGAGCTAGCAATTATACACCAATTGTATTTTTTATATACTTTTATTGTATATTGATCAACGATATTTTTTAATTTTGTTTGCCATTCACGTGCTTGATTGTATCTAAAATTCTAAACGTTGGTTAGGGAGCTCATTATATTTTAATTAGGTGGAAATTTAGCGACTAATTCAAGACACCAATTGTAAATCAAGCCGAGTTTTTTCTTCTGGTTCCATGGTGAATGTTTCCTCGTCGTTTTGATCTAACATCTCTAACATAGATCCACCTGACTCAGGTAGATATTATAAATGTTGTAACACCAATTACTGAAAGCCTGTATATACCAGTAACCTCACCGCGATGTTTTATAGATTTGTTAAGTGGCGACCATAATTATTGTCCAGACGCTGCTGTATACACTGAGCTGTCGGTATTTTTCTTATTTCGGAGAGTGAAACACCAGCAATTGCTGGTTTTTCAATAATTCCATTTCTCATTTTGCGATAATTCAAAAATGTGTTCACATGAGTAGAATATTCAGATTTAAATCTGGTTATTGTATCATTAACTGAAAGTAATGAATTCATCACTGGAAGGTTTATATTATCCACGCATATCTTCGTTGCAGCTTCATCGTGTATTAATTGTTCTCTTAAATAAGCAATGGTATTACTACCCATATTGAGATTACCAGTCATTGTATCACCATATTTTTGTACTTGACCATGAATATTATATAATATCTTTGACCCAAATAAATACCAGGCTTAATTTTTCCATTACTATCAAACACAGCTGTGCTTTTTTCAGTTACTCCGTTAATTTTAACGATAATATATTTTAATGAAAGATTACTTGTTTTTGATTCTCCTTGCTTATCTTGAAATATAACCTCTTCATTTGGACCTACATTTTCAAGATTTAATCATCCAGATATTTCATCACTAATCTGTTTACGTTTACTTTTATGAGTTATTCTGTCGGTTCCTGTTTTTGTTTAGAGGAAGATCTTCCGCAAATATCTACTATCATACTTTAAGATTTATTTAAATCGTATACTTGTATAATTGTGCACGACCTTATGAGGTGGTAATGTTCATTTCGATACAGTGTCGAGTACAGAAATAACTTCACGGCCGCATATTGGCAGATCTGTTATTGTTTATGTTGATAATATTGAATACCAGATAGGCGTTTTTAAGGCCTGAGTTTTTATTGTGTTTACGTAATTTATAAATTGTTTTGGTGGAGCCAACACATACGAATCAACACAAACATTTCCACGTGGATCAGTCGAGTTAGAAACCCAATGAATACTGCGACGAGAACTTTCATCAAGATTAATCTGAAATGTTTGATATTTAATTGTTTAGCAGCATCAATTAAATCAAAATTTGACATTGGAAGAAGACGTCTAGCGTCTAACGAAGTGTTCCTGGAAGTCGTAGTAGACCTTTTCATATCGATAAGGGGTTCATGGTAATCTTAGACCTTTCCCATTTTGTAATCCTTTTCCAGTTGCTTTCTTTATTGCCATTCCAGCGGCGATTCCAACAGCACCAAGTGCGGCTGCTTTTGTCACTCCAGGAGCGGCTGCGGCAATTAATGCTGAAATAGCTGAGAGAAGTGGAAGTATACCACCTGTTTTAACAATATATTTAATGGCGCCCTCAGAAAGATTAAGTTTGACGCCTTCTTTGATTGTTTGCCTTTATCAAAGTGCCTAAGTTGACGTTCTGACAATGATAGTTTATTTGGACCACTTGTGATTTGTTCTTTTTTTAGTGATATTTTTTATTCCACATTATTTTTTTGATGCTGGTTGAAGCTTTATGGTTTCACCAAGAGTCAAACTGACACTAACATGATGATATGACATTATTAGTTATCGTGAGCGATTTAATTACGTTTTCTACTGATAAATCAATAACTCTCATTCGTCCACCAACACTTTCAAGCAACATTGCTTTATCACTGAGTGTAACAGCAATTGCTCTATAGCCACCAGCGGGTAGTTGAGCTACACGAGCTCGGAAGTGTAAATCAACGACAGATTGCCTGAAAAAGTCTAAATGTTCCAACGAAAAATAATAGATTGGATATCATGTTGTGAAATCCCGCTGAGATATCTGCAAACCAGTGTCAACATTTTGATCACACCCCATAAATGTCATCAACCGATGATATATACACGTGCAATATGATTTGGTTCAAAATTTAGCAACACTACTTCAGAAGGTTCTTGGTGTCTGTTTTTCCTCAAATCAACTTCAGAAACACCAAGTGTATCAAAAACCATATGATTTCCTTCCTGCGAATATGTTCTAGCATTTTCCTGAAGTGCGATAAATATATATCGTAGTGCTGAAACTTACTGCTGTGATGCTATCTGCCATGTGAATAACCCAGCAGCATTACCTTGAATACTATCTGTGGTCATTGTCATCCATGATAATAATGAGTTACTACCTGAGTCCATAAAAGAAAACAATTGGTGTTCTTATGGAAGCGATGGAATCGTTACTGGCATCCAGAGTGATAGTTTTGTTAGTGTTACTTTACCAGCACTATCGGCAGCATCATTGTCGGTGGCTTTTTTAATAAGTAACACGGTGTGTTTAGTGTCAAGTATAACCTTTTTTCATTTCTGCAAAATCCAAAAATATGAGACAATGGAATTGCGCATGAAAACTCTTCATCTCCGTTTAACATCTTTCTACGCACGGCAAATCCGAAGTTAAAATTTTCATTCATTGATACACCTGCATTTCCAGCTGCATTTAGTGTTACGTTTCTGTTTTCTGAATAATCATTTGTATCTTTTGCAAACATCATAGACAGCCAGCTGATGTTGAGTAATCCTTGCGAGAGCAAGGACAATTGTCGTCGTGGCAACTTCGACGTTTTCCAGGTATGATTCAATATTTTTCCCTCATTCATGTATATAGCGCTGTTAAATAATACCATGAACCTTTATTAACAAACCAAACTCGATCAACAATTCTATATGATGTATCGTCTGTTCTCAAAAGTCTACCTTCAATCTTGATAAATGCCTCTGCGGGCAAAAATATATTCTTGTATCCTGATCTTGTAATTCGATTCTTCAACGTGCGTTAAGTACACGTGCATCATAAGAATAATGCTGATAATCACGCACAGACTCATCTTTAAGTACCGGTGCGTCCATGTGAAACGCTGGATCGGATATACGCTTGAACATTATAGTGTAATTGTTATCGCCTAACACAAAGACCTTTTCAGGAAATTCCACTTCCTGTTATCATACTTGCGGTTATATTTCTTTTTCTTTTTTCTTTTTCTTCAAAAAGCTGAAGAAGGGAAGGAGCTGAAGTAGGGAAAACGATTTCATGGTTGTCAGAAGAAACGCTTCAACAATTTCCTCAAGTAATCCTTGATACATTTCAACAATGATGTTAAGTCTTGGGTATATCTCCAACAGGATTGCTCGACCTATCTCATTCTCGTCCATGCTGGGGCTATAAACTCTTTGAACTTTGGAGTAATGCTGAGGCAGAGCAGAATAATTGGAAAGGAAGAACATAGGAAACCCTTGAAAGAACAAGCGATCCATACAGTATCCATCAAGCGAAGGCAGTGATAGCATGGAGGGACTATATCGCATATTTCAGGAAAACCGATTCGTCGCAAGTAGACACATTAGGCTCTGGATAAAAGTTTGATAGCGGGTAACCTATCCAGATCCTTAGGTTATTGATGGAACGTGTTCAATTGATTTTCTAAGTCACGTTAGAGATGCAAATTGACGAAAAGCGTGTGTATATCTTTGATTTGGAAATCTCGATGAGCTAGTGGTGTCCATAGTGGTTTGCGTATGCATGGATGCCATCTTTAAATAGTCACAAGAATGGCACCGCTTTCTAATGTTGCGATGTCAAATTCATCATTATAAGTTACTTTGTTTACTTGCAATAATCAATCTGACTTAGAACCCTCTCTTTTTATATTGGACAACGACTGGTGTGTAATTTAAGGTGGTGAGGTAGACACTATGACATATTTTATTTCACGGAAGTGGCGGACGATTCAATGATTTTGAAAAGTAAAATGTTTGCGGATCAAGTGTTTTCACATGAAAGTCTTGATTATGTCCCGATTGTAAAGTTTCTTTTAAGGTGTCAAAGTTAACCACTAGATTGGAACGTCAATCCTTTTACTTTACATTTGATAATGGTAACGGTGATGATTAGGTCAACTTCTACCGAAACGCAAAATAGTGTCTTCAGAATGTTCATCGATCCATGCTCCAAAAAGTTCGTTTTCATGTCAGTTTATTTTAATGCAGCCATATCAATGTGCGTGTGTATATATGCCTCTCATTTTCCTGATATATACATAAATATTAAGACTGATATTTCTTTTATAGAGTGGTATATAGATATATAGTTCCAGTTGAATTTTAAAAACGAACATTGATATTTTTCAGGTAAAAGAGATAGAAAGCACTGAAGTAATAGTGACAACGGTTTTGCATGAATTCATAGATGGTTCATCAGTGCCAAAGATAAAAAATAATGAATAGAGATACTCTGCCATAACAGGTGCATAAGCAGTTGAACTCAATTAAAGCGTGCGTTACATGCAGTATTTTAATTATTGTAGTCTTTTATGTGACTGTGTTCTTCTTGTCTTCAGTATAGCAGTACTAGTTGAAACGGAAGTAGAAACAATAGCAGCAGATGCAGGAATTGCAGTTTTTGTTGTTGTTCTTGTTCTCGTCTCACTAACAATAAAATAAAATCGGACATATGATCAACTGACGTTGTTAAAGCTATCAATGACAGCATCGTGTTTGCATAATCCTATTTTCGTTATGTTCCATGTATATATCTGACAGCCCGCGCCCTGTTCAACCACATAACAATGGATGTATCGGGTGTTTCAAGAAAAAAAAATCCACAGTATTTGTTCGCCAGAATAAAAACTAGCCAAGAAAGGAACAAAGATGAACCGATACACTTCATTGGTAATGCTTACTTGAAAAATTCCTGGAAGTAACTAGCTCGTTTTGTTTATAAACGTGGGAATTTGCGTATGGAATTTAGAGGCGAGTCTGAAGTCAGAGAGAACACACGAACTGAATCTGCGAATTTTATTTTAATGAATTTACAGAGTTTATGTAAGTACACTTTTCCTGATGTAATTGTATAACTGCGTACATTTATTCATATATTCTATTTTGCACATATTCAATTCATATTACTTATGTACAAAGTTGAACTAAATTAGCTTATATATCTTGACGCAATGCTAAATGTATTAGATTGTTTTCTAGAAAGTATGTACCATCCATTATTCAGAAATATACGTAAGCTTGAGTTTAAACTAGACACTAGTCCCAATGAAAGCCTCCAATATAACACATAGAAGAAACGTTCGTCCCCACACTCGTCGATAAACAGCATTTAAAATGTTATCCATCACCAATGTTTTGAGATCGAATCTAAGATCTTCATTCCAATCAATTGATTTTATAAGGTCATGCCGTTTTCTCTGAAACAGATTTTGGGTTGTTTGACAAATATTTTAGGTTCATACTGAATACATCGTTCACGCTGATAATTGCCACTATTATCAGCGTTTTTAATGGTAGTGCAAACCCTCATTGTAAATTGTGACATATAATTTAATTTATTTATTCCAGTTCTCCATTGAAACATGGCGATAAAGTCAATGCCGATTAAATATATGCTTCATTACAATGTTGATTTGTACTTTATACTGCGTATTTTTGACACTTTATTTTCTGTATGTTTATCTGAGTGCACGAGATAACCAGAGCGGGAATGGAACCTTTGATTGTGAATATAAGCCAGTAACTACTAATCTTTTGCAGCTTTTACAATTGTGAATATAACTGGTACTACGAAGGATTTAATACAATACATTAACTCTTTTCTGATATAAAAGGAAAAGTTGGGAAATGTGACTCCCTATCAATCGTTACAGACGAACTGTGCAAATGGGAAGAAAGGATTTGTTCTTTCTTGATACTTCACGTTTAGAGAAATATAGAAACGGAAAAATATTTTTTCCGTTTCATTGTCTACATCGCATTGCATTTCATGAATATCGCACTTAAAATTAATAAACTTATTATATCAAATATGAATAATACATCACTCTGACAAGAGTGAGAATTACTCGACCTGATGAAGCGCTAGAGTCTGCGGCTGAGCTTATGGCCAAGTATACCATAAAGAGATAAACTTTATGATTACTCATGTCGCCATTTTTATTTGCCTTAAACACAGATGGTCTCATTCAAGATATGTATACAATAATGTCTTTAGGACCTAGAAGACCTATGTTATATCGTTTTAGTTTAATGTGAGGGTTAAGATGTTGTTAAAATATTTTCCAAAGTCTTTACCTTCTTGTGAGACTTATTTGATCATATGGATTGATTTGTGTGACCCGTCAGAGGAAAGTGGCTTCGTTATAACATTTTTATCACGGAAATAGCCAAATCAACATAACATTTGCGGTCGTTGAAATAACAAAGGTGTAGAAACGGCGCCAGGTAACATAAACGTGCTAATATTCCGTAAGTTAGAATCAAGAACTGCTGATACAATGCAAATGCTTTTTTCCATACATTGAGACCTTATAATTTAGAAATATTCTCTAGGTATCTCTCTATCCGTGTATGATGAATAACTTAGCAGTGCCTAAAGTAATTATATCCCGTGTCAAAGGAGACATCTTCGATATAGAGTAAAATGCTAGCGAAAATGTGGGGAAATGGGAAATGGTCTAGAAATGGGTGAAGATAGTATAGGGTATTGGTTGATAGCGACAAATAAAATTTTACGTTAAAAAATCGATTTACAGCTTATAATATGAGCAACTCAAAAAGAAAAAAAAGAAATACTGTTTTACAGACGGACTTTCAGTCGTTGTACAAATTTGACTCTGGAACACTGAAATGAGCCCATGATTTTAAAACGGATTATGTCTCCATAGGATTAACAAAGCATGACCTTATCGGGAGTTTACACACACGTTGTTGATTATTTGAATAAGGAAACAAATCCGGAAAGACAAAATAAATGTAACCAGCTCAAATAACACAGTTAATTAGTTTACTAGTGGCGGGTTACAGGTATAACGAGTATTGTTCACTTGGTCAAAAAGTAAAGTCGCTTCAACATTTAAATACACGTTAGGACAATTGGTGAAATTAACAATAACGAAGTGAATCAAATTCAAAAACAAGCTTTGTATATGAGAATAAAACATGCAACAAATACGTTCTCAAACTGGCTAACTTCCTAGCTAACAACATAAAAACATGTCGAGTGAAGTCAAAAGCACGATGAGCAAAATTCAACATGCGACATTAAAACCTGCTCTCAAAGTATCAAGCAGTATGCTTTTATAAAAGCCATTTAAATGTGAAATTCGTCTGTAATGAACAATTAGATTTGAATATTATCCAAAGCTGATGATTCCGTTCTCACATCGTCATTTCAAAACTCTCTACCAAATACATAATGAACATTCACCTTACCAATATACCCTGATAGCAAACCTTAAAGTAATTTTCTGTCAGGCTAAATGTTTTCTTAGATAAATAATGACACATACATGTACAAACAAAAACATCAATTTACTATACGATATTAAGGTACTCAAGCAAACCGTATGCTTCACAAGGTATTGAAATTTACAATTGCTTACCCATCAACAATGCATACTGGGGAAGGTTCAAGGTGATAATTTGACTTTGTCGCTTGATTCACAATAGAATACCTTATAGCCAATTGAATAGCGCACGACGAAATATATACATAACACATCTATGATATTATAAAGTAAATAGCATATGAGGAAATAAAATGGCAGCACAATGCATTTCGAAACATTGCAGAGATCACAAAGACATAACTTTAAATAATATATATATATATGTGTGTGTGTGTGTGTGTGTGAGTGTGTGTGTGTGTGTGTGTGTGTGTGTGTGTATGGGTGCCGATTACCTGCGGACCTGGGTTCGAATCTCCGTAGAGTACGAATTAAAAATTGTCTAACCTATATGGTAGTATTATTTGTATTAAAATACTAATTCTGCATATTATTATCAAGCATTCTTCTATAGGTTCCAGGGACAGCACTTTCCGCTCTGTCTGGTGTATATTTATAATTCTCTTTCTCTCTCTCTCTCTCTCTCTCTCTCTCTCTCTCTCTCTCTCTCTCTCTCTGTATATATATAATCCATTTCTCGTTCAAAGTCAGCAAGAAAGACTACTAACACTGTATGTAGAGAGTGCCTCCTGAGTGACGATTTTAAAAAAAAATACTCACAACAAACGATTTAACCCTATTCGTTGTAAGCCAGAAGAGGTAGATAATGCTAATTTAAGCCTTACTGAGTTCTGCTGCAGAATAACATTTGCATATGTAGATGAAAAGTATAGTTCGCGTTCCAGTCCTAACCTATTGTATCGTTTGTAAGTATTTGTGGAAATAATTCAAATTCATGATTGCTACGAAGGAATGCACATTACAGTTAGAACGCTTAATGTTGCACTCATTTGCCCGTCCGTGAAAGCAAATTCATGCATCTGAATGATATATGCATACCACAACGTGTGCTAAAATGACACATTAGTGGCCGAGTTAGGAATATTTGGGAGAAACTAAGAAGGAAACAAAAACTCTGATTCTTGAACATTTATTGGCCATCTATAGAAAAAAATTGCAATGCACGTGCATCATGTTGCTTATATTCAAATCATAAAATAGTAGAATATTTGCGATAAACTATTTTTAAAAAGTCAAAGTCTTTGTAGGACTCTGTGAAATTACATTATCATTCTGTTAAATGCTGCTATTAAGCAGTAAGCACTTTAATATTAATCTTTTTTCAATTTTTTCTAAGTTTAACTTCTTTGCTTTTGCAACTGATGTCTGATACATGTGCTAGTTGATGCTTATTTGTCCCGCATATAAAAAAGTCTTCACAAACTTTACGAGAAACACTTCCCATACAGACATTAAGTATTCTGTAGAAATGGTATTGTTACTGTACCATATCCTCGTTGAAGACAAGGTATTCACCTTAAATTAAAAGTTATATTCCTGGGCAAACGTAGTTAAACATTGAACTATATTCATCTTCTGCAGGTATAGCATTGTTTTCTTTATTCACTATTTGATTGGCATGGATAATAGTGCGCACGAAATTGCATTAGCTTAGTTGGAAAAATATAGGGCTTGTAATCCAAGGGTCGCGGATACGATACACGCCGAAGCCATCTCCTACGGGCTTCTTTGGCGCATCTTTGCACATAGTACCTGTCTCTCATGGCCTCGGCATGGCATAACCTTGATGCATTGTTATACTGTAAAGTACCAAATTCAACAAGAACAAAGGAAAATCTTATGCGAAGCAGTAAAACTGACAATTCAGGAAGGCTGTGAAATCTGCATATGCGTACTGGCCCTGACTGAAATGCACTTGATTAGTCAATTTAATTTAGCCCGTACAACACTTGATTAGTCAAATTAGTTTAGCCAGTACAACACAATCCAGTTGCTCTTTCAGTGTTTGTGATGAATAAAAGGAGCACGTTTTAACTTCAGGATTGTTGCAAGTGTAGTGATCACACCTGTTAATATTCAAACGAATTGCAGATTGTATGAGAGCTTTGTTAAGTCAATCTAGGAATTTGAACGTGAAAACTTTAACTGCATTTCTCTGTATGGTTTATATGACACTAAAATGTCAATCGATGTCAAATGTTAAACCACGAGGTGTAGACACGGATTAAATTAAAACAATTCTTATCGTGGATAACGCCAGGTGGAATTAAAGTAACTTACTATAATAACAGTAGTTCAATATAAAATCTTAATAGAAAGTAAAGGCTAGAACTTGCAGCAAAGGGATGGAAGATTTTGCTCAATATGCGCATGTTTTCCTTGGCGACGAGGCGTTACATTCATGAATGTCTGCAGAAGCGCTATGGTGTTATGGGCGGTATGAACAAAGATATCTACGACGCACAACATAATAGGTTCAGCGTAGGACTAGTGTATTAAAGTGTTGTGTTGCGTTAGTTCATGGCTTGAAAATACAAGTACACTGTGTTAACGCCTTATGCTAATGATGCATATCATCAGGTGCTGCTGGTATATAAACACCAGCTAAATTCCAAGAGAAAAGCCAAAGTGTTACTAATACTGAAAAGGAAAGCTTAAGTTTATGGAAATAATCACTTAGACTTAAATGATTACTATCACAACGAATGCACTATCATAGCTATCAGCACCTTGTCGTTTAAGAAGAATACTCTATCCACATGCATACAAATTAGTGTCACACACGTAACGAGCGAGTACCAAATGATTACATACATTTTAAAAGTCTTTTATACAAATCTTCAATTTCTCTTCGCTTGCCATTGTTATTCGGTTGTTCATTGAAGAAATAATTTTTGTGTATCCACGGATACCAAACGCCATTTTTCTTCCGTTTTGGCAGACGTAGATTAGATGATGATATAACATGGTGTAAGTAGTATTAGTTGCCTCCAACTGGATCAAAATTAGCATCTTATGTTTTTATTCAATCTGAATTCTCTCCGAATCGTGCCTCGTATTTCAATTCACACACAATATTAAAAATTATGTTGATTACACTTATTTCCCTTGAAGTTTCCACCCTCCAAATAGAGGTAGCTCAAAAGAGTGAAAGGAAGGTGGGGGTGGGGGTGGTGGGTCAGCTGGTATATGAGTTTAACACTTATATTAAAGAGAATATGGATGATACGATATAATAGAAAACAAACATAAAAACGTCTCGTATGCATTGGCTGTATCCTTCAATGACAATTGAATTTTTATTAATGGAGTTCTCATCATATGGTTTCTTATTTATTTTGATATAATCTTCATATAATGTTATGTATTAAAATAGTTATTAATTGTAAACATTTTAATACAGTTTTGAGTTCTATGTATTGCCCGAGCCTGGTCTCAGTAATTGCTAGGAACAAATTTTGCTTGCTGTTTGAAGCAATCCCTCTTTGTAAATAACCAAAGTCTAGCGCATTTGTTTGTGCCATAAGTCAGGTGGTAGTCTGTATATAAGTCTGAAGTAAGCATAACTATTAATTCCTATATTAATACTCATACACCCATAATTTAGTTGCGTTCATTTGTTGTTTTGTTTACAAGACTTGTGTCTTTAAGCTATACACTGGAACTACAAAATGCTCAGAACCGTTTTCTGACTATTTTTGGAGTGTTAGGAATTCATACATGGACATTTTGGAATATATATTTGCGGTACATTGAGACTGTTAGTACATTAGCACATTCAAAACATTAGTTTATGAGTACATTCAATATTTTAACTCATTCGGACATCCGCTGAAATTCATCTGGAATAATCTGTACTTCTAAACTTTTGTTAACTTTTAGCACTATAGAGAATTTAATTCGCGAAAATGTAAATTTGTTTTATATTTTCACTTTGTATTAAATTGTCTGTCGAATTTTACAAAGCTCGTTGCTTTTCCCTCTTTTCTATTACTTAGTTTAAAACCATAGAGTCGTAACAATATACTCAGCTACAGTTATACATGCGTGATATAACATTAAGACAAGTCTATTGTAATTCAAACCTTATGCGTTTTAAACTCATGAAGATTGATACGTGGATGTGTCTCAGTAACACTAAATTGCCCATTCAAAAAGTGTCAACATGACTTACATTCAGTGGTTTAGAAGCATTTGTATCTGATACGATGCAAACCCTACACCATCAATATCAACCTCCCTATATTTCAAATACGTCCATAGAAAATGTATACATCTAAAGAAAGATAACTTGTTCATATTAAAAAAACACTTGTTTATTTTTAGTGTTTCTTCGTTATAACCTCATATTTGCATCATACAATTCAGGGCGTAAATACATGCGTTATACAGGCAGCAAAACAAAGGAGTATATTCTAACCGAGAATATCAAATGGATGGAAACAATATTGCCTCTTTAGGCACTTGATTTATTTCAGAAGATACTTGCTTCACAATACAATTCTGAGCCCTGTTTTCCTACATAACAAACTTGTCAACAAGGCAATGTCACCCATAACCCCAACGTGATGCATTGTTGTGATTTATTCGCATCAAATATTGTAAATTATATTTAACTATTTTAATGATTGCAACAAATAGGTCATTAAAGTCTGCCGTTCTCTTGCGTGTCTGAGGTTTTATTTACATATATTGGGTTGTATGTATGTGTTCTCCTTCAACCAAAATAGTCATGTACTAAGATGAAACATAACTAGTATTAATGGAGAAAAATAAAATCTTTCTACACCTTCAACGCACGTAAGTTTACATAATACGATATTTCAAAATTATATATGTACGTATTGCACTTACTAAATATATCACCTTCGATCATATCAGCTATAATGGATATGCAATTTTACTTCTTGATTGTTAGTTTCTTCCTATATCTCCTGCAGCATGCCTATAATAGCAGACAGTTTTGTAGTTAACTTTTGAACATGTACATGAGCAGCAGGGAGGGCGGGTGATACACCGAAGGAAAATACGCGAGGTGTGTCGGTGACAATTAAGGGCCGCGCGTTCCCTGCTGCTATGAATTAAATCATCATTATATCAATAATGTCAAATATCGGAGAAGCACATTCCACTAGACTAACTCGAGAGCGACTAGAGGCAATCAAACAATTTCCTCCTGTTCGTGATTCTGTAAGACAAAAACTTCAAGAACGTCAGCAAGCACAAGTTTAATTTGCTACGGGTACACAACAGTTATTTTAACCTGTAACAACAGCTGCTGAAAAAGCTGCAGCGACTATTGAAAGAGCTATATCGGGGGATATTAAGGATAAGGAGGAAAGAAAAAAGCTGGGTATTATTCCAGTATTAAAACAAACCGCTGAGCAGACTGAAAAAATAGCAGCAATAACTAAAACAAGAAAAAGGATTTTTCGAGATCTTCCACCTAATATAGCTGCTAAACCTGCGCCCGTCGATGAAGAAATACTTGAAGGCATGAGCAAAATTCGTACTGTAGTCGCTGACGTGAAAAAAGAACTCGCGCCTAAATCCAAACCAGTAAAAGCAAATGTTGAACTGATTGCAAAATGTAACGAAGGTGTTATTAAGCAACTTAAAGAAATAAAAGAAGAGGATTTGCCCACTGCAACATTAGCAGGTACGACTCAGAAAGATAGAATTTTAAAACCAGGGTATGATACCGTAAGTGATAGAAATTTTATCGGGTGGGTATATTGTGTGTATTATAACAAAACACAGGCTAGAAATAATGATCCAAGATTTGAGAGTTTTAGGGATGAAATAGAGGAACTTTGTAAACAATACACATCACAACCACTACCTCCATACTCGCCGCCTGAGCAAGAATCCTATTTACTTCCTCCGCCTCAACCGCAAATAGAACAACAACAATCTCGACTCAGGACCGAACTACCATCACAACCTGCACTGATGATTACCGATGATGACCTTAATACTTTTATGAACCGGGAAGTATTAATCAGTGTTGCTGCACGTGGTTATGCGTCTAGAAAAAATGATATGAGACATGAATACGCTAAAAAAATACAACCTAAAAGTCGGCTTCTTGCAGTATATTTTGCCTCTGAAAATTCGCGTGTTAATCTAAAGGATCCTGGGTATATACAATTTAAACAAGATGTAAAAGCCGAGCTGCAATCATCTCAAAGAGAAGTATCCGGCGCTAATGGCAGTGGTTTGGGAAGTGGTTTTATTGCTTGCCCTAACAATATCATCAATGACATGCAACTATTAGAAGTTCTCATTGGAGGAAAACGAGCTGGAAATAACTCGCCGAAATAATTAATGAAGCGTCTGATATCTGTCAACGATTATTTCAAGGCGGTATCATGGATACTAGTATCTACCGAGAACTTATTGATGAGCTCGTTGATGACTATCATAGTGACTAGTTGTTAGATAAATGAATAATTAAAAAAAAATGATCATACAGACTTCTCATCGTGGGCCCGTACCGGTCTACGTGGAAAACTCGCGATCACCAACCTATAAAGCAACTTACGGAGACGGACTCGGTGATGCTGTTCAGGGTTTATTCAAAAGGATAGCTCCCAAAGCAGTACGATCGTAAAACAATTATCAATGAAAGATATTACGTTGTTCGTGATAAAGCTCCTGGCGCTATTGGTAACGTTGCCAGTAAAGCGTTTTTGGCAGTCAAGGACAGGCTAGCACGATTAATACACAGACCACCACCACCAGTAAAATTACCAAGCACTGAGGTGATGCCCGCGAATGTCAGCAAAGTAATAAATCAAGCCGCAAATCAAAAACTAGCAGCGCTGATAAATCAAGGGGCTGAACAAATAAACACAAGTTTTATATCGTGAAGTGGTCTTCGTTTTCGAAGATAACACATTATAATAAAATGTTCAAACGTGTATCTGACCCAGCGTTTGATATGGATGCACCAGTACTCAAGGATGAATCCGTGCGTGATTATTAGTATTATTCTTATGAGGCAGTGTCGCCAAATCAATGGGGACGAATTGAATTACGAGTTCAGGATACAAGTTCGTATTTCTTACCCGCATTTATTGAAGTTGTAGGTAAACTTGTAACAAACACTGACGATGATGCAGCATACGGAGCTAATGTTAGAGCTGGATTTGTTAATAATGGCATCATGGCGTTATTTATAAAAGTGCCGCCAATATGATTGATGGAAAAGAAATTGAGACAATCCAAGAAAATGTTGACGTTGCTACAACGATTATTGGCCTAGCAAGATATTCAGATGAATATAGTAAATCAGCTGTCCCAACTATGATGTTCGCTAAGGATAATGCTAACTATCCTGATGGGAGGTCTAGTATTGTAAGACGGCCAAAAAAGCACTCTGCTGCTGATGATGACGCAGATGTGGAGCCGATAATTATTAGTGCTAATCCAGAATACAACTTAGGTTTTTCTACACGTCAATCAATGTTAAAAGGTGCTAGTAAACAATTATAGTGCGCAATTCCACTATCCCACATCTTTGGAATTTGCAGAAATGTCAGAAAGGTCATTTTTGGAGCCAAACACACAGCTGTTCTTCATCGAAAGGAAGATAATGATGCTATCTGGCGAGAAGCCGGCTCTGCTGCTGGTAAAGTAGTATTATCTAAGCTCGCATTATGGATGCCGGTAATGTCACCATCAATAGCTGAAGAACAGCGGCTACTTTCTTTTATGGATCAAGGCGGTAAATCGATATTATTGTGGTTAACGGTAACTACCGACAGTAATCAAAATCATGTCAACGGTTCATTCACTTAGCATAAATCGTCACAGCAAGGCGTTTCTGCACCGAGACATATCTTTGTTGCTCTTCAACTGGCTGAACGATTAAACAATCAAGAAAGAAATCAAATGATATTTGACAAACTTGGCGTCGAAGTATCTTTAAGAATAAATGGGCATCAAGAACCATCCGAGGATATAACGTTGAATTTTGAGGATAATCAAGTAGCACGTGCATATCATTGCTTGATGACATTTATGGCATGTAATCAAAACACAGACACTGGTTTACAAATATCACAACCGGATTTTATATCGTTGTATCCAATTTATTACTTTTCGCTGCAACATCTTGATTTAATTAAGCAATCTGTCGCTGATATACACTTCAGAGCTATCGTGCGTTTAGCTAATAACTACAGAGCAATTGATGTTATACTCAGTCACAAATCAATGATACTTGAAGGTGTTGGTGGGCGAATGAGAGTTATTGATGCCCCAGTGGAAACCATGTAGACAACTAGATCAATTATTTTTATTTAAAAAATGTCATACAATCACGTTAATGTCACCCTGACTGCTGGTCAGGCGAAGAAATTACAAAACGCAATTGCACCCGGGTAGACGATAACACTAGTGCGAGATCAAATTGCTAGTGGTGGTCCAAACAAGTTATCGTTGACTAAAACCCAACTGAAACATTTCAATATAGCGAAGCGGGAAAGCACAGGAGTTCAAATTGATTTCGCTCCAAGACCTATCCGCGACATGATTAAAATTGGTGGTATATTTCCACTTCTCGCAGCAATACCAGCGTTGATAGCTGATGCTGCCCCAGCTATGGCAAAAGCAGCCGCGTTAGGTGCTGTTGGAACAGCTGCCGGAATGGCATTAAAGAAAGCAACTGGAAAGGGAATTTTATACAAGAAGAACTTAAAGAAAAGATCATCACGGACACAAAAACCAACAAGGCGTCCAAAAAAGTCCAATTTACCTCAGCCGAGTCGTCTAAAATTACCAGTGGAACAATACGGAGCGGGTCTAAGACTTGCAGGAACTCCGCCTTCATGGTACCCAAAACGGTTTTAAAAACCAACGGTTTTACACAAATGTCAAAGTTTGATTTACTCGATGCCGCTAAACTATCAAATACAAAAAATTTCAGAGGTGTTTTTATGCGAGATCAGTTACCCAGACAACCGAATAATATAGAAACTGGAATTATGAATCTCGATAACAGCGATGGTCCAGGAACTCACTGGGTTGCTTACGCGATACATCCACGTGGAATTGTTTATTTCGATTTGTATGGGTTAGCACCGCCAGTTGAATTTCTAAAGTACGCACAAAGCACTTCCACTCCCATTCCAGTTTGGTATTCAACGCTACCAAGACAAACATTAACCGATCCACCAATATCAAGCCGTGAAGTAATTAATGTACTTGACGCGTTATCTAAATCAACCAAACCGCCTCACATAGTCGTGCACGAGTATACCGAGGACCGATTTAACATTTTAAACAATCCCTAAGGAATAATGGTTGATGTTTACGGCAGATCTCTCATCGAAACAAAGACAAAAATATCCCGCGGCGATGTAGATTTATCAAAGTATGCGACCAAAGATGAAATCGACAATCTTTTATCTCTCTCCGGAATAGACCCAGATGAAGTTCTTAATTTTCAGGATCGATACGGTAAACTCAGAACCAGCAATATCAGATACACTGATATAATTCGCAGAGTTCTTGGGGCTATCGCGGACAACATCCCTATGTTTACCGACGACGGTAGAATCAAAGACTCAAGTATATCGTTGTTAACCATCAGAGGTGAGATCACAAAAATGTAGCCAATCGTTTAAAAACTACCAGTGGCACAATGAGAGGTGAACTCAACATGAACGGAAACAAAATACTGGTGTTAGCGGATATAACATCCGACGAGGACGCGGCAACAAAAAATATGTTGACACCGTAGACAATAAATAATCCACGTTGCGGGCTGACTATGACGTTCACGTAAACGTGTTTGCAAATCTCCGTAGAAACTTTGGAAAAATTGATGTAACCGCAGAGGAATTCTTTGGCCCTCCGCCCACCGCTGATATGAAACTTTCTGATATCAAAACTAACGTTGACACGATCAAACGAACACAAGATGTCGTAAGTGGAATTCCTGAGATCGTTAACCAAATTAATCTGATTAAAATCCCACCTAGAGTTACTCCCGGGCATATTACCAATATCGTATACACGGTATCATCTGGATTCGCAACATGGTCAGCGCAGAACAATGCTATCAAATATACCGCAACTGTCACTGGAGTGTATAGACTGTCTGTGTTCAGTGCTGCAAAATTTGAGATATGTACAACATATCCCTGGCGTCATTCCACCGACAAGTTTTACTGGGTTGTGACTATCATATTCATTAGCGGAAACGAAGAAACATTTATGCTGGAAGCAGCCGATAAGAAATTAGTGTACTCAGTATCCGCGTTAGTTGCATCCACTGGAGTAATATTATCAGCGCTATCGCCTGTAACAACTGCAATCGCAGTAAAAATATGCATTTCATCATCAGCGGCCGCGACTGGTGTTTTTAATATAAAAAGATATCAACGTGTACGAGCACAAAACTACACGACGCTGTCACGCGGCTAAGCACAGCAACAGCAGCATACTCAAAATTGTGGTCGTTGATAACATCAAGCCTCAACGACGAATCATTATCAGATTCCGAATTCACGAACATAGCAATGATATACAAACAAATTCACGTTTGAAGGAAAATAAAATAAATAACAATGACATAATTACTTCAGCAGATAGCCACGAACACAACTTCAGCACGAATCTCAATGATAACAGTAAGCTCGACCAAACCTGAATTCAGTATTAATTTTCCAACTGCGATTTCGGTAAGCGATATCGCTCTAGCACGATTACAAGTATATCACAGTTGGCCCAATATCAGATCAAAATCATTTGGTGAATTGCCAGCGAATAATTCGTTTGTGTTTGCAAATAAAAACGACACAAAATCGGGCGAACCCGACTGGACCTCCATTGGAATACCAGACGGAAGCTATCAAATCGAAGAAATCAATGAGGAATTACAACGTCGAATAAAAAATGTCACATGAACAGAATCCAAAACAGCAATAACCGCTCATGAACCAACGCAGTCTTCGGCCATCGAGATAAACTCTCCTGAATACGCCGTGAATATATGTCAGTCATCGATCAGAACAGTGTTAGGATGGCCTGCAATTCAACCACCAACACCACCAATGCCACCAGAACCTAAAAAGTCTGATTATGTCACGGATAAAACTTCATAACACGGAATTGAACCATCATACAAAAATAGTTTACTTAGGATAAAAAAGGCAAAGCTCACTGAGAGAAAGGTCCCATAGGAGAAAGACGTCTTGCTTTTGACTCAAGTCAGATCGTTGAATATTTTAAAATCATTAATCAAGAACATAAAACACAACGAGAAAAACTACGCCAGAGTTTTCATGAGCATCTTTTTGATTTGTCATCGTCACGCGGCGAAATCATTACACGAATTGAGATATTAAATCAGCTTGTATTCGACATGGAATATATTAACCGGCGATTAATTCAAGCAATAATTGGCGGCGTCTTTTACGACAACGATAAACATAACTGTTTAACTGCATATTCGTTAACAAAAGCTGATTTACCGAATTTTGAATTTCCCGAATATAACGCAACCGAGCTAAGAAAATCAGTCAATGATATCATCGATGAGTTCTTCCCTGATATACTCGCAGAATGGAGAAAAACGCTACCACCGGCAACTATTCTCGGGCACAACAATGGCCCAGCGGGGCAAGGACGACATGTATCCCCGGAAAGCGTAAATATATCCTCAGTGGTCGCTGTCACTCTTGTGTGTGATATAATTGATGGCAGCTACAGCACGGACACGACAGTATCAAATAAAGCCCAGCAAGGATTCATTCTTTATTCATTCACCCCGAAAGAACCACCTGGATATCTGATTGTGCAGAAGCCGATCAATTCAGTCTATCTACGATGCCATAGTCCATTGTTATCAAGAATAAATTTCAAACTAATAGACCACTCAGGCCAATTATTGGATTTAATGAACTAAGATAGTTAATATTAGTTTACTTGAGAAATCCTAAGGATCTTATCTTAGATTTATTTTCTCAGGCGGATGTTACATTTTGCACAATTCGGAAAGTAATAAGGTCGTCAAAATCATGCGAATTTTTCAGTAAAAAGCAAACAATTTAAATCTGCAAGAAATTTATTTTTTTACTGAAAGACCTTGATTTCTAACTTAAATTAATCAAGCAAGTATCATTTAATGTACCAGCACGTGAAGGTTTTCATACACGACAAGCAAGTACTTGAAAACTACATCAAAAACGTGTTTACACAGTTTCTAGTCGGCCCAGTTGATCTGGTTATTGATGTAAACGGTAACGAATATTTTTTATTGACACAATTGCAGTTGGATAAACTACAGCGAGAACATATTTCTATGGTCACGTGTGATAAAGATCAGATTCGAAATTATGCACACTCTTACATTAAATCTGATCGACTTAAGGAAATATTATTTAATTCATCAGATTAATACAAGTAAAAAGATATATTGAAATCTGCAAGTGCACTATATGATATTTATTTTTATTGCGCATCACACGATTTTGTTAATTCTGAAGGGTGTTTAGGTAGTCAAAATCATGCACATCGACTGGTTAGTTAAATATGAAGGAGTAATTACTAGTCAAAATCATGCACATCCACTAATTTACTAATTCGGAAAGATATTGTACTAGTAAGTATCATGAAAATCGTCCGATTTGCTAATTCTGAAGGGGTAAATACTAGTAAAAATCGTGTGCATCGACTGATTTTACAGGCGAGTATAATAATTTTATTTTTTGTGCACGGGCAATATCAAAGATATTTTATTTACATATATATTGTGCACATCGACTGATTTGCCAATTCAGAAAGGTATTTTACTGTCAAAATCATGAAAATCGACCGATTTGTTAATTCTGATAGGGCATTTACTAGTAAAAATCATGACAATCGTCGGATTTGCTACTTCTGATAGGGTATTTACTAGTAAAAATCGTGCAAATCCGACTATTGTCAGTGAAAAACAAAAAAATGTAATATTGTCAACGGCGAAGAAAAAAGAATTATCCATCCCTTGTATTAACAAGGTGGACTGACATGCTACTTTCGATTTCATTTCCACGTACTTGATTTCATTTCCAAGTACTAGATTTCATTTCCAAGTACTTAAAATCTTTGATGAAATCAACGAGTCTAACTTTCGTTTTCGATCGTTTCACAATCTGACAAAAATGTTTGATTGTCTTAAACGAGTATGAAGTACATTCCTGGCTTCGTATTCTTGAGAGAATGCTGATTTATTTTTATCGATTGCACGGCAGAGAGAGACAAATTCAACCAGTCGCGGTTCATCTACTGCAGCCAGTGATTGATACAACTTCGTCTCAATTTTCTTTATAAATCCATATTGAGCCGGCAGTGTGTACGCTCCGTATTCTTTTCTTTCTTGTAGTGTTTTAAAATCAGAAATGATTTTTTTTTTCAGGATTTAGTTCATAGGATAAATTTATACCATCATGTTCTAATTTTTTAATAGCAACAATTATATCATTGATATTTTCGTAATTCATTATAACGAATATTATATATTTAAAAGAAAAATATTTTAGACCAAAAATAAACAGTAGCTATGATGAGCGGTTATCAGTCATGGATATCCCTGCACTGGCTTGTGTGTCTTTCATGGGAGTCCTTTGTTTGAGAATTTTGTCTTTGTTTGAGATCTTTTTTGATCTTTTCGACCACCAAGGCCGTTTCTTTTAGCCAAACATTCTTTCTGTGGGGCACCCATGTGACTTAGAGCTTATGCATCCACGCTACTGCTTTTTTGGGGGAGGACGCTAGCGAAACGAAATGTCTGTCTGTGCATATACACTCTCCCAAGATCAAATCCCGGGGCAAGTGCAAAAGACGCACTCACCACGGTATCTGATGTGATGAGACGGAGGTACATGGGGCTACTGGCTACCCGCTTATATAGGAAAACCCCTATAAATCGGTACCGTCGACAATATGCCCATTACGAAACTCGAACCGTCGACCCATTGACAACATCAAGGAACGAAAGTAAACCGCTCTACCACTTGCACCAGTCGTTCTAATCAACTGATATAGGATTTTAAAATTATTATATAGTTAACCGTTTACAGACAGTTAACAATTTGCAGCTGAATTTTAATTCTGAACTGGATTTTAATTCTAAACATTACCCGTAAAAAAGGTTACCTGTACAATTCTTGATTTTATCAACAGGGAAAGGTTAACCTTACTGGCGCAGTGTGTATACAATAAGACGGATACGCCACGAAACTATACGGCTGTAAAAAATTAACTGTATACAGTTCTGCCGCGCTGAATAATCTGTAAAATAGGTAAAAATGTGAGGTAATTGCATCATTGACTTTTACACAATCGCTGTAGAGTTATCTCCGTTATCTGTATCTACAAAGGAATACGAAATCCAGTTTCCAAGAAGGTATGAAAACGATGATTCGGACACTTTATCTGCAACACGTTGTATCGAACGCGAGTGAATACCGAAATACTCGCCAGCCGCGGTCATTGATTGAAAAATTCTCTCTTCGCCGTTCGCTATATTTAAAGATTGAACCGTTCTCTTTCCAGTGCTCTTAAACCGAACAGTATATCCTCGTACAGAATCTGCACTTTGTGTAATAGCCCGAAGATTCTGTAAAGAGTTGTTAAGTTTATCTCTGTCAATATGATTAATCACAAGACCATCCCATATCTCTCCAAAGAAACATTCGAATATGAAACGATGACAGAGAATACTTTTCTTGCCTACAACGGCAAATCTAAAATACCCAGTATTATTAGCAACACCAACTGGTTCTTTCAAACTACAGTGCCTAACTATTCCATCACGAGACGCTTCATAAACCTTGATGATTGCGTGTCTGACAAATTTTTTGATTCATTTATACAATAACATCATTTGTTTAAATTATAGTTTGTCTGAAAACTTATTAAAATAATCCTCTTCACACGCTATAACTCTACCCCTAATTTTGTCAGGGACAGAGTCGGGTTTCTTTTTATCATAATATCTTTTGTGTTCCCTGTATCGCTTACCAGAGCAACTTGCATACAACTGTGTCTATCCCCGGACTCCGACACCACATCGTAAGCAGGGTATTGGTCCCAAGCTTCCATTGCGAACACATTGTCAATGTTGCCCGCAGAATTCGTTTCCGCAGGATTTGCCACATGAAGTCACAGATCCTGCATCAAGCCATTTACATTTATTTTTTGTTTGAGACATTGTATATATAATATTTTTTATTTAAATATTTGTCTTAATTATATATGGATGAGTTTGAGAGATTATCCAGAATCAAGCCCTCGAAAGCTTGTAGATTCGATCTTTGCAGACTACCCCGTCACTCGTGGAGGCGAGCTCTGGCTGATCTGATTTATATTATCAAAAGTGCCAAAAACGAATTTCTTGATGATGGAGCATCTCACGTGTGGTCTACATTCAAAATTGTACGCGACGACTCTGTCATTTATGCTACAATGAACGATACACGAGCAAAAACGATTATCGATTACCTTGATATTCATCAAAGCGATAATAAATATCTTTTCAGAATAAAGTTTATTGTGCAAGCAGATTCCGATACGTGGATTATCCGTGACAAACGTGAACCTGTCCTTGCTAATGGAAAAACCGCTGTGTTAAGTAAAGATTCCAAACCAGGAATGTTAACTGGGACTGACAGACCATATTACGCTCGATCGTATCCTGTGACTGCGGTTGTTTATGGAATTTATCAGCTAAATGATAGACCTAACATTAATGATCTTGCCCCGATGAGATTTTCAAAGCTGAATTGTGTAGCCGAGCGAGTAACAGAACATTTTAAAAATGCGAAGCGTGGAAACGGTTTAACTGATCTGCGACGTGAAAAAAATAGCGAAGTGGGCTGAATCGGTCAAGGATACAGGAGCGTCAATAAACGATGTCGCTGAGTTATCAAGTAAATTAAAATTTACAATGGTAGTAAAAACGTTAACGGTGCAGGTTTTATATGAATCAGCGAATAAGTGAAATGGAACACCAATTTAAAGTATTGATCATAACGCTCACGCTTGGACCACCGCAGTAACAATATTTCCACGAGATCGTGTTGTGAGATATTACTCGTCAGAGAACTCTGGGAAAAAATCCTGGGAAAACATATTTGATGCTATCAGCCGGATAAGCAAAAAGGATCCCGTGTCAGTGTGGTTGTTTAAAAGTTCCGAAGATGGCGAGTATGATCAATTTGTAAGACCTAACGGTGAATTATATCGTAAATGATCTCTGCATGAAGAAATGAGAAAACTATCGGAAAAATATTCAGAAAATGCTGAGCAATTCTTAACTAATTGTTTTACAGTTCTATCAGTTGCTGGCCACGCCGCGAGAGAGAGAAATTCATGGAGTTCCTTGAAGATGTTCAGGCGAGTTATATTGAGTACGTACATGGCGGTTTCTGGAATACCGAATATGACCACAAGGATGTCATTTCCTTGGACATGGTCGCGTGTTTTCCGGGAAGTTTTCTCGGGATGGGCGAGTGTAACGAATACTTTAAAAGATTTGGTCATCCTTGCCATGAGATGGTAAGAGTATCAATTAATGGTCCATTGCCCGATTTCCTGCTGACAGGATTCGCTCGTGTAGTGTCGTTTGAATTCGCTAAGAATCTTCATCCGTGCTGTTATGTTTGGTTGGGCAGACACTTCTCGGAGAAATGTTGGGCATCAATAGTGTTATTACGATATATGATTGACAACCGTGTATTGATATCGTTGACGGTCAGTAAAGCAATTATACCATATCGGAAGCAGACTTCGGTTTGGTTACCAACAACGTAGCGTATCAGTCTCCATGAAGTCATCGAAGAATATGCGCGGGAATGTCCAAACGTTTCTGCTGATGTCATCGTCGATGATGCTCCTAATATTCTCAGGATTAAACTCAGCAACAGTGAAAAAACAGCAAAGGATCTTGGTAGAAGAATAATCGGTAAATTTACGCACGATTGATTATGAATGATGTTGAATTAGATTTTATAATTGCTGATGCCGCTGCGAGAAATATATTTTGCAATCGGGAAGATGCTTACTTCTCTGACGGAACACGGTTGGGCACAATTGTTAGTTACATTGATGGAGAATCTCCTCAGTATACACATTTAAGATCTTCTATGCTTGCTTATGTTTCTATACATTTGCTATCGATGATAAATAGATTTACTGTCACTGCAGTTAGAGTTGCAACGGATTCATGATATATCGATAAAAGATATTCAGAATTACTGGCTCGTTTCACAAGCACCGATGAATCACTGGGTTCGTGGAGAATAAAACAAGAAATGTTACATTGTTATTGTGAATCCGCTGATGTTACGGTTAAAGATAGTTATTGCAGATCAGAATTATCAGAATTGTCGTTGGCGCCGTCTGTGTATGATCCAGTATCCAGACACAAAACCGTTTATTTGAACGGGCCGGGTGATCCTGGTAAGACAACTCGAGTGATCGAATTATTGCGCCAGAATTAAGATATGATTGTGCTAACACCAACACACAGACTCACCAGGGAGAAGAAACAACGAGGAGTTAATTCTTGTACTTATCACAGCTTTTTCAAATACAGCGGTGGTGTGTGGACTTCTGACCGAATGGGAGAGAAATATATTCCAAAAGTTATTATATGGGATGAAGTGTGCACAGTGCCGTTAGAAACATTAAAAACATTTCTTGATTGGCTATTAGAGAAAAATACTGCAGTGGTTATGTGGGGCGATCACGGTCAACCACCTTTGTTTGTTGGAAGATCTCCACAGGACTGGTTGAATAATTTTGTTGATTATTATTCGGAGATAACTGATGATCACAGATCTCTTGATGCAGAATTAAAGGAATTAAAAAAAATAATCAGACTACAACCAAATAAAATTCAATGGGAAATATGCACAAGGTGATTTCAGAAACTTCCATGAATGACTTTTGGAAAACGTGGAAACCAAACGATTTGATAGTGGCAAGTAGAATGATAGTCAGAGACACACTTCAACAGCGGTTGTTTCAGTTACATGAAGAAAAATTTCCAACATTGCCAGTGCCGCTGTGTTATTGACCAGCTGATACGCGACGGCAGAATATTGATGTTGATGTACAAGGACACTTGACAGAGTCAAGGAGGAAGCAGAATCTTGTGTTGAATGATATTGTCGCAGTTGATGTCAGTGTTGCTCAAGATGCGCTGCACGCTGATAATTCCCCGTGGATGCTAGGATACGCGATGACAATTCACTCATCACAAGGACTGATACAGTTTTTTGGATTGTTGATGATCGGATCGAATGGTCGAACTTAATTTATCTTGCAGTGTATCGAGTTAGAAAAGTATCTAAATTGCGGAGAATCGTCATGGACTCGTCAGAAACCATTAATGATGACATTGACAACGATATAATAAGAAAAAAATGGCTGGTTATAAACAAAGTGACAAAAAAAATCTCGACTTTGATCTTGACGTTGAATTTATTAACGCGCTGAAACTACATCAGAATAATCACTGTGCGAGCTGTAATTGTGTAATGTTGTGGCAGAACTCGAGTAATAATACAAGACAATTTACCGTAGATAGAAAATATAACAGTCGCGGTCATACACGAGAAAATGTGTTGCTTACCTGTCTTGAATGTAATCGACGTAGGGACGCTAGTTAAGTGATGTGGGCGGTAATTGTGTGTCCTCGAGACTTACTTGTAATTGTTCACGTGTGAATCCACGTTGAGGAGCAGTTGAATCCAGTCTGTAGATTGCGGGTCTACCAGTAGATCTTGTTATGTTAGATATATTGTGTGTCGTGATGCTCCAAATAGGATCAGTCGCTCTTTTTTACCACCTTCAAGTTCACCGGGTTCATATAAATATCTCACAGTGTCATTACCCAGTATTTTCTGTGTTGAAAAATCACGGCGTTGTACTGGTATATGTTTTTTGTGTGTGACTGCGCTAATGGGTTTCATGTTGGTTGTTCGAGTTATTTCATTATTTAATGCAATTATCACGCTCGGTAATATTGCAACCCATTCACGAGATCTCTTGTCTTGAATGAATTCCTTCGCGTACTGATATCCAAATAATCGCTCAGCAAGTGTTCGATTAAATCGTTCAACAGTTGCCTGATCACGGTGAATCTCAGTATGCCCTCGTCTGATGGTGACGTTATGTTGTTTCATCAACGATGATACTGCGCCCTGAAACACTTTGCCAGGATCAACCTGTAGCAGATTTGGCCATTGCAAGGGTTCTCGTTGATAAATTCGTTTAAACGCATCGGCTACTTCAGCAGCTGTCTTTGTTGACAACGGTTCTGCTTCTTTATATCTACTTGCAACGTCAACGAAGTTAACACATACTTGTATGTTATTTGACGTCTTTGGATTTTAATAGTATCATGTGGTAGAAATAATGTATCAGCTTGATGAACTTCATTAGGAACACTGACATTGAAATGTGCAAAGTGAATTTGTTTAGGCGGTGGTTGGTAAATTTGCCATATTGCCTGTTTGGATAACCATTTTTTAGTAGTAACACGCGTAACATTTGCTGCTTCAGCGAGCTTACTAATCGCTGCGGTACCCATCCAGTATCTACTTGGGGAATAATAAATCGATTCCATTTATAAATTTATAATTTACCTTTCATTGCGGATTGTATTAACCATCTACCTAACCTTTCCTTGAAAGATTTATCAGTAATGGAATTTAGTGCATGAATTAATTTTACATCTGCGAGATGCCTATGCTGCAGATCTTTACTTTTATAAGCTACATCATGAGCATATCAAGCTTTATCAATAGCGTTTATTCATTCCTCTCCTGGTTTTGGTTGGTCTTGGTTGTCAAGTCTGATATCGAGTGGAGTTCCAGGCCCGCAGTAATTATATCCTGGAAGATGTTTTTCTCCTGGATATTTAGCCCACGGAGTTCCAGGTAACTTAGTTACTTTTACTGCAATATCACCTCCTGTTTTTTTTTAAAACTCGACTGCACTGACTTGTCAGCGGGAATAAATTTAAATTTCTTTGTACCGCATCGTTCACACTCACCAGTAACCGCTGATCTGTTATTTTTTGTTGTAATGGTTGTTAGATCACCTGTTGGGGTACACGTGTTGCATATCACACAATATAAATCCATATTATATATATATATATATATATATATATATATATATATATATATATATATATATATATATATATATATATATATATATATATATATATATATATATATATATATATATATATATATATATCATGAATGTAATTGATTTTTCTGCAACGAAAACAAGAACCAGTCAAGCATCATGCTGCGCTACCAAATTATGTCCGTATGATTATAATTGCACCATCTGGAAGTGGTAAAATACAGCTGCTACTTAATTTGATAATGAGATGGCTTAAGTGGGATAAGCTGTATTTGGTAGCTCCATCTGTAGATGACCAGCGGTGCTATGATGTACTAAAGGATTTTAATGAAAATGCAAAATCGTTAAACGGTGATGATGTTATCGAGTTTATCAGTGATATCGATGAAGCGCCTAGTGTTGATTCCATTGATGGGTTTATTAATAATTTAGTCGTGTATGATGATGTGATGCTTGATAAACAATCAAATCCAGCTAGAATATTTTCCAGAGGCAGACACAAAAATACAGATGTGATTTATGT
This sequence comes from Sinohyriopsis cumingii, assembly GCA_028554795.2. Taxonomy (NCBI): domain Eukaryota; kingdom Metazoa; phylum Mollusca; class Bivalvia; order Unionida; family Unionidae; genus Sinohyriopsis; species Sinohyriopsis cumingii. Next base: position 66,712,061 of record CM068828.1, read on the forward strand.
AACCCAGCGGTATACACAGATACCAAAAGTGATCAGGGATAATTGTAATATTCTTGATGTGTTTAATGGAGTTGATACTCACACGTTACGAAATATTCATCAGACCTGGTGCAACGGTGATGTGGATATGAATAAATTTAGAAATTTATTTAGTCAGGCTCAGTCAACACCGCACGGATTTATAACAACACATTTACATGATCCTCGAACACGATATCTAGTCGGTCTTGACACGATTTTTGGATAATAGCAGCAGGGAGGGCGCGGCTCCAAATTGTCGCCGACATTCGCGTATTTTCCTTCGGTGTATCACTGGTAATCGCGATAACCAGTAAGTGGGGTTGGAGATTAATCAAGTTCTCTAAACAGCGTCATCTCATGTCGGATACTTAAAAAATATCATGATTGTTGGTGTTTCCCAGGAAGGCGTATTTTTGCGAAAATACGGGTGAACCAATTAGAGCTTGTCCGCCCTCAACGCCGCTACTTGACAGAAACCAACAACATAGTAAATGGCGACCTCTGAACATGTTCATGACAGTAATCAACAACATACAAAATATCGATTTTAGCAACTAAATTATCCACGGATTTAACGTAATTGCCAGTAAATGTGAGCTTTAATTTCAATTTTGAATGCGTTAAGTCTCCAGAATGAGCTTACATCGAAATCACATTTAATATTGTATTTGCTAATATTTTACTTATCTGCTTAATTTACGCCATAGCTCAAAGCCACTTTACTATTCAATCTATTTTATTTTTATTCTGGTAGAAAATTGTACCGTCTCAGTTTATTTGTGTCAATTGTTCTTCAAATAAATATGTTAGTATTCGTATTCGAGTATTTCCCTACCATATTCAACTTACAATCGAGTTGCTATCAATATGTTTGTCTTGCAACTTACAATCGAGTCGCTATCAATGTGTTTGTCTTACAAGTTACAATCGAGTCGCTATCAATGTGTTTGTCTTACAACTTACAATCGAGTATCTATCAATGTGTTTGTCTTGCAACTTGCAATCGAGTCGCTATCAAAGTGTATGTCTTGCAACTTACAATCGAGTAGCTATCAATGTGTTTGTCTTACAACTTACAATCGAGTCGCTATCAATGTGTCTGTCTTACAACTTACAATCGAGTCGCTATCAATGTGTTTGTCTTACAACTTACAATCGAGTCGCTATCAATGTGTTTGTCTTGCAACTTACAATCGAGTATCTATCAATGTGTTTGTCTTGCAACTTACAATCGAGTCGCTATCAATGTGTTTGTCTTACAACTTACAATCGAGTCGCTATCAATGTGTATGACTTGCAACTTACAATCGAGTCGCTATCAATGTGTCTGTCTTACAACTTACAATCGAGTCGCTATCAATGTGCATGTCTTGCAACTTACAGTCGAGTCGATATCAATGTGTATGTCTTACAACCTACAATCGAGGAGCTATCAATGTGTTTGTCTTGCAACTTACAATCGAGGAGCTATCAATGTGCTTGTAATTCAACTTAAATGGAAGTTAATATTATTTTTCTTCTTGCATTACATACGCTTTTTCCTGTAGACGAATCAGCATTAAAGATTATATTATCACTGTTATTAGCAGCATATTTGTAATTGCCACGTGTGAATAATGTTGATTTCCTTTGATAATCAACGGTATTTCTGGAATACAAACTATGCCTGCGCTCACATAAATATTTCCTATTTAATCATATTACTCAAATAAATTGTAAAGTTGTGATATTCACGCTACCCATTAAGTTATTGTACTACAGTTTATTCCTTAGAGGTATATCGTTTTGTGATTCGTATCATGACGTTAAGGCATATTGAGACAGTAGATTGCGACTATAAAGCTCAAAGAATGCAGAAATATCTTCAAAGAAACAGATATCTATCAATGTATGTGTGTGTATTTATATATGTTTGTCTGTCTGCCTGTCTGCCTGCCTGCATGCCCGCATGCATGCATGCATTCATGGATGCATGTATGTATGTATGTATGTATGTATGTATGTATGTATGTATATATGTATGTATGTATGTGTGTGTGAATGTATGTATGTATGTATGTATGTACGTACGTACGTACGTACGTATGTATGTATGTATGTATGTATGTATGTATGTATGTATGTATGTATGCATGCATGTATGTATGTGTAAATATATTGTATGTATGTATGTATGAATGCATGCATGCTAGCATGTATGTATGTATGTATGTATGTATGTAGAATGTTTAATGGCACATCAGTGTAATCATTACAAAACAGAACCGAATACTTTTCAATATAAAAAGGAATAAAAAGTACAGCGGCAATAATAATTATAATAAAAAGTCAGCTTTAAATTAGAATCCACGTTATTTAAAGACAAAACATATTAGACTCTGTCATCTGTCAGACGCATAAAACAGAAGAAAATATTGCATAAATAACACACCTCTTAAAATAACACGTATGTGTGTGGCAAGAGGCCGCATCATGCCTATTCTATAATTTACAAAACATATAGACATAAATACATAAGAGAATTGAAAGAAATACGTTTAAAGGATATTATGTGATATATATATATATATATATATATATATATATATATATATATATATATATATATATATATATATATATATATATATCGTTGTAAAAGTCGATATAGAATACAAAATAAGTATTTTTTCTAGTCACATATCATAAGTGTCGAATAAAATTATTGATTTAAGACATTTTATCCTGCGTCCCCTACTATCATCGTTAATTATTGCTTATGTCGCTATTATTATTATTATTATTATTATTAGTTTTACATGGAACTCGATCTTGACTACAGTTTTGTGAATGTAATTTATTGGCTGCTTTTCTCCTTTCATTTCTGTGTCTGAGATTAATATATCAAAATTTAGTTAAATGATTTTGGATGGTTCAACTTAACGCTGTCTCCATCATGGTCGCATTTACTGACTAGGACAAAACCTTTAAGACTGTTGGTGACGGCCAAAAGGTCATCACAGCTGTGTCTCCGATTTGTTTCTGTAAAAGCAAGATAAAAACGTGCAAACGTACAGCTTGGTTGATTTTAGTGCTATGTTAGTAGTGTCAGCAGTAATAGGAATAATAGTAGGTTAGTAGTAGTGGTTGTAGTAGAAGTAGTAGTAGCAGTAGCTCTCGTAGTAGTATGAGAAATAATAGTAGTAGTAGTAGTAGTAGCAGGAGTAAGTAGAGCTATACACTGGAAGCGATACTAATAGTAAAATTGGTATTTATAGTAGACGTGATGGCGGCGATGATATTAGTAGTAGTAGTAGTTCTACAAGTGGTAGCAGTTTACTTATTTGAGGTTGACAACTATATAGCACTCGTTTGTGAGAATAATAATCCTAATATTAACTAAATGAATGTCGAGTTAAAATAAAACGATGGATGTTTATGTTACATTCAGACAGAAATGCATCCATCAATGTACAAACGTATTCTTTATTTTGCAGGAATTACAAACTGAAGTAAAATGAACATCTTGGTGTTCATATTTGTATGGTACAATTTGGATGTGATTTACGGTAAAGTTTAGAAGAGTTTTTATCTATTAGTATTCTGAGTTTCAGTGGCAAAACAAACCACATTAAAAGTACATTATTTTAAAATTGTCATTACATATGAACACTATAAATGTATGCTTCGTTGTACGGCATCTGAAAAAATGGAGAATGCAATTAGAAATATTTGATGAAAACAAAATTAGAAAAATTGAATGTATTAACCTGCTCACCGTATCCTCGAGTTTCGATATCCCTATAATATAGTTTTATTTTGTGGTTCTTTTTATGTCGGAAATTTAAACTTATATTTTTATCGTTTAAAAATAACATTTTATGAACTGCATGTTTAAAATTTAGCTCCAGTCCAAATGAACGGTTTGAGATAAAGCTAAATTTCTATTCAGTTGCTGCTGGAAATTATTTGAACCAAAACTCCTGATATATAAGGAACAACACTAAATCCGAATGAAGGATGGTTAAGGATGTTTTCTGGATCTTGTATCTATTACATATCTATGTGCTACGCAGCTTGCAGTATATTTCCATTCCTTTCAATATTTATTGAATCAGTGAAGTAATCTGCTTTTTAATAAATATAATTTCAAAGAAATCATTCCCCACAGGCGAACACTGCAATGGAAGCCACATGACATTAGACGATATAGAAGACAGAGTCGCAAGTAATAATAATTTTTGTGTAGTGGATGGATACCTGACTAGCGGCTGGTATGACGTTGGAAGAAGAAACATGCTCACAGATCCTACTGGCCTGAAGTTAGGTTATTCATGCGGAGCATTTTCGCCAATATGGATGAATGGTGCGTAATTTAACATTATTATTCAACTTCCAACAGTGTAGATTTAATTCATATTCTTAAATGATCGCCAGTTACCGGTCTATCGCTGTTTGGTGAGATGTGGTATTGACAATGTTTGTATTCGTAATTCTGACACGTCACCGGTCAATTTGAGTTATCTGTCATCTGAAATAAACGGGAAAATATGATCCCTTCCATAATTGCAATATAAATATTAAACAAAGAAATGGACAATACAGTGTTGGGTCATATAATTAGGATGGTTAGCGCTGGTCCGCAGCTTTAAATTTTCATGGGCTCCGAAACGAAAGCGACACACCCGTATTGTATTCAAGTTGCCCTGTATACAACAACACGTAACAGTATACTGTAAATAAACTCATTTTGACCAACTTTAATACGCATTTTGAATTTCAGTCCCTGTGTTGTCACATAGAGAAAACAATATGTCATTGTTTTCTTGTCCTCATATCTTTCATTTCGACTGCTTAACGCTGGCATGATGGTTGTGGGATTTCTTTTAGATATTATTTTGCTGACATAAATAACCTATATGTTATATCGTCTGAGGACAACGATACAGCAGTATGTGAATAAAGGACCATTTGCATTTGTATCGCAAACAAACGGACTTTATCAAAGGAATGAAAAGGAATAAATGTTTATAATTTGAGCACCTTTCATAAAATTAACGATAACACATGCGCATCTGTATCATCTGTCTTTAAGTTTCATTGCATCTCCACGAAATTATCATCTAAGAAGTTAATTTGATTTCGTAAATTCACCTGTTGCAGTAAAACTGTCAATGGGACTAATACTTATTTCGACATTATCATTGTGGAGCAGACTTGCTGAAAATGTAAGACTTACAACTTGGGTAATTCGCGAGCTACACCTATACGATACAAATAGTGAGAGGACATATACTAAATTGAAAATAATTTAGTGCTGTAAATAATGACTTATTGATGTAATTGTGAAATGCTACATGAAACTACATGTTATTACTGTATGCTAGTCCTTGACTTAATGCATATTATATGATAAAAATTTGATTCTGAAAGGAGAGAATTAACTATGTTTTTCTCTTCACTCAAGTCAGTAAACATCAATTCAGTTACTAAATAACCTTGAATTAGGCATATAAATTATATTGTACTTATAGTTTTGTACCATTGTAACCAAAACTCAAATATATGTCAAACACTTTACATTACCATAAGAAATCGGATACTTTCGTCTGTTAAAAACTTTAACTAGGCAAAACGTTTAAACAATAAGGTAAATAAGGAATATATCTCATCTTGTGGGTAAAAAAAATTATAGTATTTTCAACGACAAGATGAAATATATTCGTTATCAACTTAAAGCAATCCTTTTTCTAAATTTAAAGCACTGTTAACTTTGCCAGCTACACTTTTCTCAGGTTACCTAAATATCTAAATTGTAAAACGTTTAAAGTTATTTAAGATTTTATTAAGGACACAGGAGGGCTCATGATTTTCCTAATTTTTTCATACACTTTGAAATAATTACTTATAATATCTATGTAAATATAAACATCTTTATCAAACATAATTACATGTTTTACTCAAGGTTATATATGCCACCTGTTCTTTCACAGACATACACACACAGTCACCCAAACACATATTTTATGCTAAGAACATTAATGTAGAGACAATTATGTGCTTGTGGTGAATAAATTGTTTTCGGACCCCAGTAGATTCAATAATATGTTAAACGAGTAGGTTGAACCAAAGGGTAAGAAAACTGTTTCTAAACTCAATACACATTTTAATGAAAATCTTCAAATACATGGCTTTTAAGGAAATGAACAAAAAGATTTATTACAGTAATGCATTGATATTCAAGGCAACGGAAACTTTACAGATATCCCGACAAGTGCATAAGCTACGTTTATTTTATTTTCAATGTAAGGAATCCTATAAATGTCTGAATTTATGTGTGCTGCGCTTTTATGGACTAATCTGGTGGTGTAAAATTTAGTGTTGTTATGTTTTAAGATACTTAAATAATTGTCGTATACAATTACATCAAAATTACTTCATATAATTTAAGAACGATTCAAACTCCGAATATTTTCTGACAAAATAAGTCTCATTTACATTGCAATTTACTATCGAATTATTCTTCTATATCAGAACCATTTCTAATAGTTCATAATTATATACCATACATGTCATGTTTTGTTTTACCATCACATCGTCGCTGTAAAGTAATATTATTCGACTTTATCGAGTTATTGATACTTTGAAGTAGTTAGAAACCATTCATGTATGTTCGATACACTAATAAAAAAGAAGGACATAAGATGCAATAAACTACACGGAAATTATCTTGGTATTTTATAGGCTAACGTTTACCGAGCACAAACCTTCAATTATATGTTAAGTACATACTTTTTGCAACCAATACTTAATTCAGGTATTAAAGATGTAAACGCTTGTTACTTATCTCGATGTTTTCCTATCAAGGCTCCGTACCCAAAATGAACGAAGGGAGAGTGAACCGCACGGCATGCACGAAAAGTCATTCAAGTGATTGCGACTCAGCTATTGAAATTGAGGTCATAAACTGTGGAACGCATATGCTCTATAAACTTTCTCCTACAAGCCCAGACTGGACTGCTTATTGTTTTGGTACGTATTGTAGTACTTTTCAAATACTGTAAATGCACAAATTATACCTGCCCTACCAGGTCTGTTTTCAAATAAGCACTTCACTTTCAAACGGTGTCCAGTGTTATGTTGTATCTTCTTGGCTAATGAATATTTATATTTACAGCATATGGCTGCCGCGGAGTGTTTAAGTTGAAAATAGCATTACACGGAAGTCACAGTTTTGCATAGAATGCAAATGGAAAGTAAATTATACGCGCACAGAGTGGCAAAGAAGATAATAGCCTAATCATCATACATATAAGTGCAAGATATGTGAATATCTGCTTGACCTAATCATGCACCCGTTTTAGTACACTGTCTGTAGCATTTAAACCGGTTGTCTACGTAAATTAACTTACATAACATGTCCAAAGAATAATGAGACTAACATAAAACAACATCAATTGTTACATCGAATGGTTAATAAAAGTTAAATGTTCCTGTGAACAATTTAAATAGATATCCATATATTTAATCTATTAGACTCTTTCTAGAAATAATGGCCAGAAAGTTGGCCGTTATCTCAGGATGACATTTTACATGTTGCAATCTGTATCACTTGTTTGCATTAGTATGCAGAATGGTTGAAATATTTACATAACACAGCCAGCAAAGCAGTATTATGCCTTATCAATGTGCAATAAAGAGTCGTCTTGTTATTTTGACAGTTCCGATTCTTTGGAAAAAATATGTATGATTAAACTTATGAGAAAAGGTTATAGCGGATACTATTAAATATATTTGACGCCAGTAATCTAGAGAGGGCTATAACACCTGCAACGATCTTACTACAGAGACCATTTGTGACTAATACACCAGATAACACTTTCCTCCTGCGCTTATACAAATATTGGTGCATTGTGAGATCATTTTTTGCATTTGTTGGAAAGCTCATTTAGGGCAAATATTAATAAAATTGCTACTATATCACACGAGTAACACAAGAAACTAAGGTTTGTTTGAGCAAACTAGGCGAGTGTACTGGTGTAATTTATATGGACATTTAAACGAACGTTAGGACATATGGGAGGTGAAAGTTGAAATTTGAAGTTGCATATAAACGGGCTGCTATGAGGTGTTGTAAACCACCTTACAACATGTCATTGCAAGCTAAATGAATACAATTTACATAGATGCTCGGTACATTGCAAAATGTATAGCTTCTAAAGTGTGTACAATGTCTTATTTACTTGACCATGATTAATAACTTAAAGTGGAGCATGAAGTTTAACGACAGTATTCACAGATACAGATTTTTAAAAACTACGTTGCTGATTTTTACCACACACACACACACACAAACACACACACACACACACACACACACACATATATATATATATATATATATATATATATATATATAGTAACATACATAGGAATATATACAACATACCTGTGGTGTTTGTGCTAATTATAATTGAAAGATAATAAATATTAATTCAAAACACAAAATGTACAACTATTAACTGCTTTTCAACATACCATTGCTTGCAACAAATTGCAATCTGTCCTAGAGGTTTGTCGGAAAGCAAATTTAAGCCTGTCATGCCTTTAAGGTTTATGTTGAACCTGCCAGTGAAAACACCGTTTGCCGCGAGTTTTCAATGCCTATGTTATATCACCAAAGGTAAGTGGGTTTCCATTCATACTGAAAATATTAGGTGAGATAGGTAGGTGAAATTTTTGTTTTTAATTTTATTTTATATCTTACTTCACAATATTAATGTATGTTGACCATTATATACTTATATAGCATTTGCAAAACGCATTGATCAACGTGAATAATCTTGTATGCTTACATCATCACTTGTAGCTAGGTTAACTGATCATGAACTCAGGACAGAGGCTGCGAAAACTATATGAAGAGTTAACATAGAAACGAATCTCTGTACATAACACACCAGGACGTATTCCGAGTTTGCTCTAAAATTTCCCACCTCGTGGACGATATTCGGACCGATAAAGTGGGGTCACAATCTCGTGGACGATATTCGGACCGACAAAGTGGGGTCACAACCTCGTGGACGATATTCGGACCGATAAAGTGGGGTCACAACCTCGTGGACGATATTCGGACCGATAAAGTGGGGTCACAACCTCGTGGACGACATTCGGACCGACAAAGTGGGGTCACAACCTCGTGGACGATATTCGGACCGATAAAGTGGGGTCACAACCTCGTGGACGATATTCGGACCGATAAAGTGGGGTCACAACCTCGTGGACGATATTCGGACCGATAAAGTGGGGTCACAACCTCGTGGACGATATTCGGACCGATAAAGTGGGGTCACAACCTCGTGGACGATATTCGGACCGATAAAGTGGGGTCACAACCTCGTGGACGATATTAGGACCGACATGATCTTGACCTTATCAGTAAACGGAGACAAAAAGGAACTGACCATCCTTGCTTCACTTCACTATTCATACCGTCTAATAATTCTCCATGTCAATGTTTCCTTACAATTTTAAGGTGCTAAAGTTCAACAGCTCATGCCATGCACTGAATAGATTTATCAAACTTATTGTTAAATCGACCGTTAAAAGATATTCATAGTCTTCATCAAAGGAATGGCGACGAAATTTTACATGTGCATGCAGTTTATACATACATGTGCATGCATATACATACTTATGCACGTGCATTAAACGAATGGTAATAATAAATATACAATGTGTTAACGAATGGCTTACGTAATGATGCTTCATCAAAAAGATTCTGGGCAGAAGGTATAAATTAATTTTCAAAATTCTTATTACGTGACTTACTCTTGCATTCTGCTATCTGCTTAATTTTTTTCTTATTTCAGACGACGGATTAGGATCACGCCATAACAAAACATGCACATTAGGTACGTTTACGATGGAACAGTTAGATTGAGCTCTGAAATTTTCATCATACTCTAATGTCTTTTAAATATATCCTCTTGTATGATCTTCAGGTATCACCATAACATTTGGAAACGTATCGTATTATTAACAGCTCTTTCAATGCTCTGTGCAGTAGTTCATTCCATTTAAGTCCTGTTTGCAAAAGTAGTCAGTAATTTAGACCCTTTTGCTAGCATCCATTCATAACCAGTGTATGTCTACTTTGCTTACCCATTATATTTATAATCATGATGCATACAGCTGCGTCATTTTCATTTGTACATTACCTTCCATACAAATTGGTGTATCAAATACAAACGGAACAGGGGGACAAAGTTAACATCCGGAAGGCAGTTCAGTACTTAAAGTTTATGGATCTGACATTGTCCGTTATCTTGAATCGTCTTAAAGCCTCTGTACTAGTGCCTACAGAACACACCAGTGACCATACTGGAACAAAGGCCTTTTGAGTGCCAATTATGACGATCAGGACTCATATATTGCAGCCGCAACTCTAAATATAGACCGTTTAAACAGGCCTCTTTCCAATATTAAATAAACATAACTTATTACAACCTTACAGACAGAACATTGGCATGGATGAATTTATATATACCATCCCAATGCTCTATCTTTTAATAATATAACTTTTGACAACACGGACCGTTCCAGGTAGAATCCTGTCGTACTGTATTGCACATACTAAACGAAGCTCATCTGACGTTTCAAATGTGTGACTCTACTGGGAAACACAAGAATATTCAAATGTCACAAAGCATCATGCTAGCATATTTATCTTTTGATGAGAGGTCACCTCGATGTTTTGAATTCTCATATCTATTTGCGCCTATTGTTTCAATTGTCTTAAAGAGAAACTTGACACATTGTATATGAAAACTCGAAATTACATAGCAGATTCATACATATTTGTACGTTATGTCTAACATAACCACTACTCATAATTTTATGACATTTTGTAAGAATAAATCAAATTATTTACAACTGAATTTATATTGATTGAATTATTTTCTTATTCATATGAATCGCTCCAGAATAAAGAAAATAAAAATGTGCATAATTTCTCAATCTTACATCAAACAAAAAAGTTAAGGAAAAAGCACACTATCGGAATGGGTGAAGTTTTCTTAAAGACTATCTACAAAATTCAGAAAATATGGACACTTTCTTAGCTGTTCCATAGCAATGTTTTAAACCTTTTCAACTAACGCTTAGAAAGATCAGAACATATCAAAGATAAGTGTCAAGTCGAACGACATGTTTCAGACATATTCCATGGGAATAAAATCCTATCGGAAAAAAATTATTATTATCAGAACTGTTGAGACAAAATGTACAAATATTTCAGACAGTTTACGATCCCAAAAAGTTTTGTATTGTTCATGTTTGTTGGAAGCAATGGTAAAGCTAAGTATAGAATGCATATATGAACCGTAAGCTCAGTAATGTTGCATTGACATAAAAAGAATGATGTCATTAGTTGTCAACGTTATTATTATTCATTAAAGATGGTTGATCTCAATCAATTTCTTCTTCTTCTCTTTTCAGCAAGGGAAATAGGATTTAACTGTCGCTTTCCTTATTACTGTCCCAATGGTTATTGTGATAGCGGTGAGGGATGTACATGTTTGGCAGCTTACTATGACAGTAACGGTGCCATCAATGCAGGCGGAACATGTATGCTGAGTAAGTTTACGTGATGTGTGTAGCAACTAGATTGAGATCGGAAATATATTTCATTCTCAAAGTTTGTTTTGGGCTTTCGAAGAATTTTCATATGCTGTACAGCAGGTTTCACAATACTCTTTACAAATGGTATTATATAAATTATTTCTCTCTTTGAAGGCTGCCTAAACCACTAAATAGTTCTTTTTTTTAAAATTCCGTTTCACCCTGAACTCTCACATTCCCCTAAAACAAAGAACGCGATACAAAGCTGGACATGTTTAAAGACTATGGCGGCAATTCCTTCCCCTCCCAGTAAAAGAACCACCCTTTCCACGATCATAAACATCATTTCGTATTTCTTGTAATTGGGAGAGGGCGTGTAAAAATCAGAAATCATTACATATGGAGAACATCAAAGACATCGTACGTTTGTTGGGGGCGGGGTTGGTTGGTTGGGGTACTAAGTAGAAATCGTGCGTCGCGGTATCAAATCCATCTTAAGTCTTTTTGGCATACTGCTCGCCGTTCATTGATCTAATCCCGATATTATGTGCGCTTGCTGGTGTACTCAGACTCAGAAGCTGCGTTACCTTTTTACGCCTTGTCATGTCAAGCACGTTCGATATCAGCATCGTTTGAGTTTTACGTGGAAGAAAGATCGTTTGAGTCTTCCAATTGCTAAAGCCTTCTCAAATGACCTGTCAACGACACAGTCACGATGGCCATTATATTGGCGTAATTAATTATATTAGAATAAATGAGATCGTGCCTAATTAGCATATTCCGCTCCCGAAGACTTAGTGATATAATATCAACACACGTTGAACCGTCTTCGAGGTTAAGTTATCCAAGGGTTCCAGATTTCATTTTAGCACACGCTTAATAATCATTGATTCCCACAGAGATTGACTTTCGTGTATCCACCCAGGTCCTAAAAGATTTTCAAAATCCTTTGTTTACTGTTGCGCCCGAGTTCGGCGGTTGACAAGTTTATGTTGTTTACAAATACTAAACATACACTAACTATTCCATATAAAAAGAGTCATGCGCATTAATTGATGAGGTAGCTGCACTAAATGTTGGTCCGATTCCTTCCAATCGCTGCGAGGGTGCTTGTATCTGCATTTTCCGAACTTGTGAAGGATGAGGAGTAAAGACTGCCAGATACTAACGCTATGCCGCCAAAACCATCAGATGTTATAAATCCTCTACTGCTTCTATTGAGCCGTCGACGCTCTCGTTGCTACTGGATTGGTATACGTTTTGGCAGTGTCAGCTTTTGCTATGAGCCGGCTTTGTTTCATCGGCTATGAAAGTACCAACTGCAACTCTGCCAGAAGTTGAGTTAATATGACCTGCTTTACCAGCTGAAGTTGCCCAGTCGACACCAGACATTGTTTCTTCATCGGCTTTCTCGTTACTTCCGTTGTAGGTACTATTATCAGAATTTATCCACTCATCTTTCTCAGATTCTACGAGCTGCCTTCGCCGATTGATGCTAATTCAACGAGAAGGATTGAATAGTCGATTATTTAAGGTCAGCTACGAGCTGTTAACTGTAGTCAATTTGCAAAGCGTTTCTGAGAAATGACGTTCAAAGGCCAAGCAATCATAATTCTGTATATGCCGTACCCAGTTTGGTTTCATATAAGGAATAGGCATTTGAAATATATTTGTCATTCAGTTTTGCGGCACCCTCTAGTTTTATACGTCGTCCAATATATTACTGGGTCATAATTGTAGCAGCTAGCTGCATGGTTATTTGTGAAGTCGCAAAGCTTAAATCCCGTCTTTTAACTTTCTTATTCGGTAAGTTATCATACAGTTCATAAAGGACCGCAGCAACGTTAATGTTGCTTATGGTTTTCGGTTTTGCCATGCTTCATCTTAGGTTTATATAATTGACGATCGCCCAACTCCAATCGACATATCAATATCTCATATGAAGACCATGTTACCATGATAGTATTTGTTCCTTGAATTATAGCAATATATTAGCTAAATTGAGAGTGTCCCCTCACATATTAGAAGTGGAAGCTGGTCAAAATAACCGTGTAATTCAATTCATGATAGATGTTTGTTATATTTATAACCTCTTTGAAGATAAATATAATTTTGTCTCTGAATGCACTTCGAATAAAAATCTGAATCAAACATGCATATAAATATTTCAGAAATAGACCGAATTTATTTAAGTTTATCTAACTTTTAAATACCCTGAGCAGCAGAATTTTTAACAATTTGGCCATTACATTTGCAAAGATTTTAATTATAAAAATATCGTTGTATATTCAGATGTCTTGTACATAGTTCAAAATAAATATGAATGACACTTTTACGTTTCTCTCCATAATATTGCCTGTTATACATACCTATGGCGATATTTTGCAACATAGCCTAGATTCATCATTTGGAACGATCAGGGTCCATATGTAGTTTTGATTCTTACTATGTTTCTTTATAAATTTTATCTTAAAGAGGGGTTGAGCTTAGCGTGTATTATTCCATTCGCCAATCAAGTGAGTTAAGCGAAAGCTGTATCTTCACAGTCCGTTTGGGATATTGGAATGAATACAGTCTCTCTTTCTTTCTCTCTCCCCCCCCCCTCTCTCTCTCTCGTTAGAAAGCATGGTCAATAATGTACAACATATTAATCAACTTTCTGAAGCGTGTGTGGTTGATAAATTCATTTACTTATTGGGGCTCCTTGATTTTCACCGTATAGTTCTCATATAGTATAATATAATTAGTCTTCGTCTTTAAAGTAAAAAAGTGTCAACCACGATGTCTGCTGGCGGAAATCGAGACTAAGGAGTTATAATTACCTTCTGAGAGTCACACATCGATACCGTGGTGATAACAAATAAACCTGAGCTCAGAAAGGTCAATTTCCTTATGTCAGTTGCAGTAAGAAATCAGCAAGGGTCATGTAGAACACCGTGATGACTTTCTTCAACCATTTGGTACATGCACGCAGTATGACTTTCCAATCCTTGTTCCAAGGACTGACCGACATTTGTCTTGCATTTTTGTTTTCCAGTTTTGATTTGCTTCTATTTTTGTCAATGGCATATAGCCGGTCAATCGACACTGCAAAGCCGCCACTATAAGCAACTGCAAATACTGTTCTAGCAGTGAAGGGCCCAATAACATTGCTGCTGCCAAGTTCGTGTAATCTGACAAGCACCACGTTTATGGTGCTTGGTTATAAGTCATATACCAAGAGCATGGCGAATAGAGCGAAATGGGAATAGTTGGTTTTAGTACTTTCAGATGCTATTATATACTGGATTTCTTGAGCAGCTCTTTTATTATGTTGAAATTGGGCTGTAAATTAGTCGCACTAGCGCTACACTTTACTATCTAAACATGACTGAAGAAACTCAAATGCCCATCTTGTGGGAGATGAATCTACACATATCTTTGTAGTCAATGACGCAGAAGAGCAACATCAGGGCCGACGGTGATAAGGTGTCAACTGGGTGGAATAAACATTATATAGCTTCACTAGATGATTAAGTCAAAGTCTGGAGGAATTCAATGCGTACTGCAAATTAATGGCTTGCTCTGAAAAACTGCACAATGATTTTCGTGTTTACGTCAAAGCATGATAGTGCTTCTCCAGTAAAGTAGGGAATGTTGCTAATGTACAAAAATTAATAAAGTAAATTCTAAGCTCCATCCACGTTACAAAACAATTTGGAGCTGATTTCGTAACAGCGACAAGTCAAACAATACAGCATCTATCGAATAAATCATGAAATATTATGAAATATGCTTGCCACGGCTCAAGATATACATCTAAGTGGACCTAGGCACAATGACAGATCCTAAGGTCTGAGCTGCTATTCGATTGGATAAAACAGTCGCCAAGGACGGGGTAGCGGAGGAAACTGATAACCTATCGATGCGAAAAATCCAGGCGCTCAGTTCGGCGGTTCAGAGGCCAAGCTCTGCGTGTTTGTTTAAGTTTATGAAACTTAACAGCGTTCGATAACTACATCACCGAAGAAAAACATGATGCTGATCCGGCTGAATAAATGGCACAAGAATAACAAGAAAAAAGACAAACAGCAGAGATGAGCCAGACGATACAACATGGCATTAAACGAACAGAGAGACAAACGAAAATTTCCAGACATGAACACAGAGATCCTCCACCGTCAAATGTCCAGATTCTTGAGTCTAGCAAACAGAGCATCCATACGGGCATACCACTTGTGGAGCAATTGCAAAGCCTCGTCCGCAGATAGTGGAAAGTCATCACCTCCGTTCCCAAAACGTTTAAGTTTATTTTTACCAGAACAGCGCTCGCAGTCACTGGGGATGATGGGTCACCAACATAACCACATGAACCTTATCGTCCGCGTTCCGTGAAAGGAGCATCTGATTTTGGCGCTGATTCAAGCAATTAGCTGAACACTTTCCAAAAAGACACGTATGTACTCATATCGATACCATTGTTCAATGTGGCCCAACCTGTTTGACTTGGTAGGGGCATCAGATTTGTTTAGGACTCTTCCACCTGAAAGAAGACATGAAATATGTAAATGCTGTATGTCGTGGAAGATTGCGCAAGCAAATGGTATTTAATGTTGACACTATAATCTATTGTTGGAAACCAGGAGACAAAGTTTGCATTACTATTCTAAAACTACATGGTGCTGCTACAACACTTGTCTTTTATTTTCGCATATCTAATATGCTGAAGTACTTACATAAATACTATGCACATAAATTAACTGTTCTTGAATTTGTGCTGTCTCCTTATCAGTGTAGTGAAAAACCAACAAGATCATATTCTGCATTACTAATAAAGTAAATATATTGTGGTAGAACTACTCGTGTACACGAATAAACAATGAAATGTGCATTGGAAGACCATCTTACTTGGTGATGGCGCTAAAACTAGCGATACACGCTTCTGCTGATAGCCCTCAGGACTTCATGAGATTTCGTCTAAGCCAAGATGGTACAATATTTCGGTGACGTTTGGCAACAACAAATGTTATGGTCAATGTTATGCAATGGCCCTTTTGCCAACAACGATCATTCCGATTTAGCATTTCAGCATGGATTCCCTTTACAAATTAAAGTAGAATGACATTCCTATAAATTATACTGACTACAAAGCTCAAACCTGATAGGTAGCAATCGCGTTCACTGACCAAAACAACTATTAGCTGTATCTCTGATTGCCGCTACCCATCATTTTTGTTTTCGGACAAAATGAGTCAACTAGCGTATAACCTAGTGTTCCGACATTAAGGAACGTCAGGCAGCTTTATGTCTACATCGACCAAATCAACTCGACAAAAATATCCTTAATGGAAAATAATTATCTGCCACAAGTCTTGCTTGTGGCGGTAGCAGACTATCAGTCTGTGTAGTCTGGTATTTTCTATTAATGTGATGGAAGCACGTTTGGGGCATAGCCCAAGTTCACTGCTGGTGCATTGTGGGACGTTGATTATTTCGTGACAAATCTCATTCAGCATGATAACACTCACGATACCTTAAGTGACTTAGAGGCTAACGATACAATGAACAACACCTTAATCATAACCGTACACGACCACATCGAACCAAATAAAGCTGCTGCTTAAGAAATTGTCCCAAATCATAGCTCAACACAATCGTATTACAAATATCTAAGGCGCCATGCGACAACGCCATATACGAAAAGGAGCCTGAACTCATCCTAATCTTAGGTGAAAAATATGCAACCAGCAAAAATGAGATACTGTCAGCATCGGACAAGGCATCACCGTCGGCTGCAATGGACAAATTAACAAAAGACGAAATAATAGCCAGTGGAAGAACCCATGCAATTGAAATATTATGAAAACTCTCGCAATGATGTCATCATAAGCCGTTTGCTGTCAATTCACCCGGCGGAAACACATCCAAAACTTGAATAAAATCCCATTTGCTGGACTGACTTATTTGAAACATGGAGGTCTATCTACGTTCGGATAGTTGAAAGTTCGAAATAGTAAAACAAGTGCGGATTTGGCTTAATAGTTTGATCTCGTTGCCAACCATGCCATTCTTATCTCAAAGATAGGTCAATAAAATACAAACATTCTTTTTAAGATTGCGTGAATGATTATGATTCAAAAAAGGCCTTTCTTAATAAGAGAAAATTAAAAAGAACGAAACTTTATTAACGGCTATAAACCTCTTGAGAAGCATTTTGCCACAATTCCCAGGATGCAGGCTTTTTAAAGCTGGACAAATAATTCTAATGTGACATGCGAAATGGCTGCAATTACCAAATTCCTAGGGAACATACAATGTCGTACAACACATTTACTGCTTGAATTCGCATATCGTCATGCTTTTATCTTTTATGCTCGAGTGGAAACATAATGTCATGTAGATTTAAGTTCCATCAAGTCATAATTCAAGGTCAAGGTCAAGCATCATTGCGCTGCTGTCAAGTAGTTAACGATTGCAAATAAGGCGGTAATTACAGTTCCCGTGGACACTTTTGTTCACATGAGCATAGGTACAAATGAGCTTTGGGTATGGTCTTTCTCTTAACATGAATCTTCCACTACTTTCAAACTCTTTTGGGAAACATTGTCCAAATTCAATTAATGTTGCAATATATGAACATATATACAAACAGATTTCTACCCGACATCAAAAAATGCCGCCGATACTACAATAAAACCTTGACACTACGCGTTCTCCATAATATATTTAATCACATGTGACAAGAAGCATCATCCTTTTATGTAAAGATCATGTTAGAAGCAACAAAACAACATATTTTGGAACAATATTCTCTTACCGATCAAGCATGCAACTGATGCTGTTCTGCCATCCAGTTTATTTTCATTGCGATAGTAACATGAACTTAATTATAATTATTTTTTTCACAGCATGATACAATTTAACAAATTTGATAAAGCAATGCTTGAACACAAGCCTTTAAAGTTTACACTAGTGAGGCTGATTTGCTATCAAATATAAAGAGTGTTACGAACATCAGCAAAACCTTTAAAATCTATCTATACTAATTGTACTAACCGAATTATATTCCATGAGATAGCAGCCCCAAGATGACAAAAGTTTATGTAACTCATTATCATGACTTTTGCGTTGTATAACAGAGCATATAGATGTGAGTTGATCAATTCCGGTAGGTTCACTTGCATTAAACATTGCAGCATGTTCGTTGAAAATGCGACTTTCAAAAAACAAACAAACATCCACCATACTGTACGAGGGAATCTGTATTTCGTTTATACAGGTCTGTGCCTAAAATACACATTCTAGTCTTACATGATATCAGCTTATCATCATTGCAAAGGATCACATATAACAAATGGTGGAATTTACACAATCAACAAGGTATACAATGTACATATATAATATAGTGACATCTAGAAAGGACATCTTCTCAAACATCCATTAAACATATGTTGAAAGTTCACCACAACCATTATAGCAGCACGCCCTTTAAGAAGAAAGAACTGATGCTGATCGATCATCTACTATTGTTATCATTAATAAACAAAACCAGGATTTTGGTTAGAATTCTGGTGCACGTTCTCAGATTTACTTCAGAGTTGTGTTGTAATAGTGATTTTTTAGATTATAATGGCAATATTTCAGCAATGTTTGAAGCTGAAAACAATTATACTAATCGAATATAAATATAATTATCAAACGAAGAACTTTTAATGAAAATAGTACATGAACATATTATTACGGTGTATGCTGCTGTCATTCCTCGTAGCCCATGTCCTTGGTGGAAATCTATCTATCTATCTATCTATCTATCTATCTATCTATCTATATATATATATATATATATATATATATATATATATATATATATATATATATATATATATATATATATATATATATATATATATATATATATATATATCATCGGAACGTTCTGCCAGTACTTTCTTAGAATATATATATGTACTTGGCAAATGCATTAATGTGTACAAGCAAAAGCTTATCAGAATCTCCAGAAAACCGTGGAACTATTAGATAGTGCATTTACATTCAAAACTTATTTTTGCTGAGTTTGTAAACTATTTTCTCCTTGAAAATACTAAGAACATATTTCTGTCACATGATTAAGCGTATAATTTTATTTAATGTTTTTTAAATCATAAACATTCAAAACTGGTTTAATGTTTAGTACTCACTATATTTAGTCTTACATACATTCTGAAATTTTAGAACAACATACATTCTGAAATTTGTAAACAAACTTTAAACAAATTTCAGAACATTGTTACTGTTTGAAAATTATTTTAAAACTAGTAGGAAATGAGCCTAAAATATAATCAATAAATCAATATCAAAAACAAATCCTGGAATGTATTCAAAGAAGAAACACAATATTGAATCATATACATATAAATATGGTATGCATTCAGTATACCGTTAGCAATTTACAACCAATAATAGGCGATTCGTACGTACGATAAGAGAAGAGAGTAGATGATTTGGAATAGGAGTGACCATTTTTCTGCGAATTTTAGTTCCCTGACACAACTGATTTAAGCTACAGCATTGATAAAGATAGGGTCAGAAATTTAATCTTGTTCGCTTGAAGCAATAATAATGTCGGTTATTGAATGCCTGCAAATATTGCACAGACCACAACGTTGCATTGATCTTCTTTAATAATGTAATAAGTTGTTTCAAATTGGGTTTTGTTACATCAACAATATTCACTTCTATCTTCTTCCTACTTTTACAGAGGTCGGTTTAGGTTCTAACTGCACACAGCCAGATTCATGTGCTGATGCTAATGCTGTGTGTAGTAATGGGAACACTTGCATATGTGGGCCAGGATACTATGACAGCAATGGTGATTTAAGTGCAGGAGGAATATGCATGCAGAGTAAGTTTATGTGACGTTTGTATCAATTTCATTGTGAAAGGAAATGTATTTTGATTATCACAGCTAGTTTTATACAGCACTCATTTCAACTGCTGTACAGCAGGTTTCCTCTTATACTTTGAAACTATTAGTTTGTTTATCTCGTTGTATATGTCTTAATAATTAATCGTTGTAATCATCTTGCCTTTGTGTCTCAACATTTGTTGAATCAGATTGCTTAGATTGGTCACGATTTTCTTCTAGCTATCGACATGAACTGTGAATTAAAGGTCTATAAAGATCAGTATTTCAATTTAGCAGAAAAGTACATACTCAACGACAGCAAAATCTCGCTTATACGATGTTGTCTTGTTCTTGTTTAAATCTTGTTAAAGTGAATACTGGCATAAAAGTCTATTTCTACGAAGCCCCTGCATTATTCGATATGGATTGTGTTCTTTAAAGCAATCTTTTATGGAAAAAATCTAACTCTAAAACTTTTCAAACTCTGCTCAACATTATTTGACAACATGTACCTCATGTACTTTGACAGCAGGACTTTAAATATCATGATTTGACATTTACTGTGACATGAATAATTTTAAAAAGTTTGAAACCATTAAATGTCCCCATGGATAATATCGTGTTCATCTGCTTTAATGGCCAAATGACTCATCGGTATGGACGTAACTCGTATTTCAATTTTGCTTTAATGGCCAAATGACATATCGGTATGTACGTAACTAAAACAAGCATTGTACGTTATTTGTAAACGGTCTCACAACAGGTTTGACATCATTCAACTTAAACGTATCACCGCGTACTTCAGTGAAAGCAATGAAACTTTATAAGACTTATGTTGACACGCCATCTTCTTCTAAGAAAATGCTGGGAAGAAGCCAGCCAAATTAGATTGAAAGTATATTTCAAGCTGTGATTTATCAATTGCACAAGTCATGTTGCTCTGCCGACAAGCATGACTGACTAAACACAATTAATACACACAAATAAGATGAGATCCCTTTATAACTGTATAAAATAATTTAACCAAATCTGACAAAAGAACATTTTGGGATCAAATCATTTCAAAGATCTGCACTTATTATAATAACTCATTATTGCGTATGGCAATTGTTATTTATATTAGCAAAGCCATTAGAGTAACTCCTCCTAATTTGTCAACACCTCCGTTTGTTGCATCTTATTGGTGTCTCTAAGAAGAACATTACAATATTTCAATGAACAATGTTAAGTACCATTCGATTTTAACTAGTAATACTTAGAAAGCAGCTTTAGATCGCATTAAGATAAACAAAATACCAAAAACAAGCCCACAGTTGTTATATAATTTCGTTTATGGTTTCTGTGTGGGAGGACAAAGCAATTATAATTAATTTCGCCGATTCCAAAATGGTTACTTTCACTAGCTTCCGGGTCGTTTTTAGAAACATCTGTGCGATCGTGAGGATATTTCATCAACCTGTTAATGCCTTAGATAAGAATTCTAGTTTTGGTTGAAATTCTTTTATCACCAGTGCCCTGGATTTCATACAATTCATGGACATTAAAGGAATATACGATGAGCACGTTATGTGGTGGTAGCTTCAGATGCCTTTTTCTCGAAAACCGCCCAACATTTTAGAACAAGCATCTCTAAAAGCGGCATTACAAGTTTCCGAAAATTCTTCCTTTTGGCTTTCATTGCATACTCAATTTTAAATCTCTGTGAATGTAATAAACCACTATAGCGTGACTTCTTCTTATGATCTTCCCTTCCAAGTGATTTGCGTGTATGGAGCAGACAGGTGAGCACTCTTTAATTTTCTTCAGACTTGTTCCATTCGTTCCTTCACTAAGTTATAATGAAAATAAGCACACAATGGACAGAAATAGTTAGATAATTAGGAAACCCTAGATTTATGCAAATTCCTAGTAAAATAAATAATCAATTACCAGGTTCACCATGCAATTTCCTGTTATTAATTGTAGTCGATTTTGATACTATAAATGTATGTACTTAAACTGAACAGTTTTTAATTAATACTTAAACTATAGAGGTACAAGGTACAGTCGACAATATCTGATCGGATAAAACTATTCACAAAACTCCTGAAAATATATTTAATAATTTAGTGCTCATTTTGAACATTGTAATGATTCTAAGGTTTAATTTGTGTCAGAGAAATAATGTGAAATAAATAATTTACGCAAACTAAACAAACAATTAATTGACCAATAACAAAACTAAAAATTTGGGAGACACATTACTGAAATTAAATTTCGAATGTCCTACCACAAGCACAAAATTTGTTTAATCTTCCGAACGAATTCCAATAGTTTTGAATGTCCTGACTATTCCATAATTATGACATTCATAATATGTGCAATGATTTCTCAATAACTCCAAAATATTGTTCTAACAGTCTATGAGCACTAAGTGATTCCATTAAAAAATTATATAAATAATTCCTCTATAATCACTGACAACAAATGGTTTCTAGAGATTGATCTAAATATGACTGAGATAGTGGTTTACCAAGTCCCAATTTATAATTGTTTTCACTTTATCTTAGTAATTCTAATGGAAAATTCTAATGAAATTGTCAACAAGTCTGTTTGTAGAATAGCCAGATCTCTAAATGCTACAATGCTATCCTATTTACAAGGCACAAACATCGACAAGATAGCTATGTAAAAATTTATTGAAGTACAAAGTCAATGTATAACAAGCACATACATTATCGTTTATTAATTCCCAAATAATCCTTAATGTCCAATCATAAGTCTAAGCTGACTGACCCGACGTCACCAGCGCGAACCTCAAGTTCTTTAAATTATCTCATAACGACTCTATGTTTTGCAAAATAGCTGACTGGGACTTGTCACTTTAGTATCGCTAATATTGATTTATTAAGCAGACTGGCGTATAGAACGAGTGATTGTCTTATTAAAATAAAGAATGAGCAGTAAATGAGGATCACTATGATCAGCACCAATTGATTGATTATTATCGGAATCAAAGGGTACCTCATTAAACAACTGAGCAATGAACGTGTAAGCTACTGGAATTAATTACCGACTAACATCGTTAGTGAGAACTCATTTTTCTTTAGTTCTGGTAAATGCAGAATCAGAATGCAAATCTGGGATTTAACTTGCAACATAACCAATATTTTGATCCGAAAATGAGTTATGAGCGGATTAACCACGATCGTATTGAACACAGTCTAAAATTGTGATAGAAGTTTGATATTGAAAATGCAAAAATTTATGAATCGAAGGTTAATTTATTACATGTATAGACAGAGTGATTCCGGGTAGATTTATCACAAGTTACACATTTAAACTTTATCACAAACTCCACCAAATTCTGAGACTTTTACAAAGTGTGAATAGAATTAAAACTCATACTGATTCTATTAAAACTATTTCAACCATACAAAGCATTCTAAAAGTGTTTTAGTTTGCCTTTAATAAGTCAGTTGGAAATTTGTAATCTTTCATAATCAGCAAACATATAACAGCATTAGGATCAAATGCACTGACTATTTCTTCCTTAAGAATATTTTTATACCTGTATTTGAACATTTTCAGACGGAATTATGCAAAATCGATAAAAATTCAGACATGGGCTTGAGATTTTAGTATAAGGCTTCCAACAAACCAATGTTAATAATTGTATTATGGCAATGAAATTCCTTTAAATGTGTACATTTCATGCCACTCCGTTTCAAATATAAAAACCTTGAATACATATATAACGAAATTAGTCTCATTCGAAATTTATGCAATTATTCTGCTATCTCAACAAATCTGAATGCATTAATGCATTAAAGAAAAAACTCACCTTAGAGTACGTCGTCTTCATAAGAGGACAACAAATGTGCCAACTGAATCCTTTAACGGCATGACTCCCCCATACGTGCTAAGCATGTATTGTATCATGTTGTAGTTCCCAAAAAGATAGTAAATATATTGTCTCTACTCTTTTCTAAGGATCTATTAAAAGTTGACGATTTTAGCATTATTGAATACAAAAATGTTCTAAATCCTAAACAGAAAATTGAAATTCCATTGAAATCGTTCTCGTGGATTCTGCGTTGGATGACAAATAAACAGGTGTGATTAAGCCGATTACAGAAAGGCACTCCCCCTAAAATGCCCAGTTATGTGGTGGCAATTTAACCATTTTAAACCACGAAACTGTAATTTCGATTAATCTGAAGATATTACAACTGTAGATGTGTGCCTGATATAATCTTTTTATTTTGGTTTCCTCTACATGTATTTTTGGTTAGATGTCATCCATTTGTAGGATCACAAGTGTACTTGCGCCTCTAGATTCACTTGTTCGTTTTTGTATATGAAATGGAAACAATCAACGAATGGATGAGGATCAAATTTATGATTATGAATACAGTTGTCAAAAGAATAACTTCTAATTAAATTAAACTTGACGATAGTTGGCTTTATCGTGTACAGTTGTGTCATCGGTTTTGCACATTCTCAACGTTTAAGCATATATCATGGAACTGCATACAAATGCAGGAACATTTTTGTTATATACCTATTTTGTCTTCTACCTTAGGCTTAATAAAATAATACACTACAAGAAACAGATTAATTTATGATGCATTTCAAAATGCATCACAGCCGTAACTGCATCAATACACAGTAACAATATTAATGCAGACATAGCTCCTCCCAGGGACATTTGAACA
The DNA here is from genome assembly GCA_028554795.2 of Sinohyriopsis cumingii. Taxonomy (NCBI): domain Eukaryota; kingdom Metazoa; phylum Mollusca; class Bivalvia; order Unionida; family Unionidae; genus Sinohyriopsis; species Sinohyriopsis cumingii. The sequence continues at coordinate 66,737,261 of CM068828.1, forward strand.
CAGCATTATTTTAAAAATGTTATTGCTTTGGTCTTGTTAAAGTTGAAAACTAGAATCATATTTTTGAATAAATGAGCATTCAAACAACGTTTCTAACTGGTCTGGAATGTTTAGATATTAGTTATTTTTTCTGATTCAACTCGATGTTGCTTTTCTGATGTTGATGGACTGGATTTTTTATAGCTGAGTCAATTCAGTACGCTGTGCAGGTGATTTGAGCACTGGACTGGCATTGAACCGACCACACCTATGTTTCTGTTCCGTCCTTGATTGTTTGGAATCATAATGTGCGAAAAATATTAACTCTTTTAAGTGAAATTATATACAAAGACGATATGGAAAATCACATATTTGATTTTGATTGCTGCAAGGAGCCTGTGAATTCGGTTAGAAATTTAATCATAATTACAGTACACTTTTGCTGTGTGTATCAAGCTTTGGAACGAATGATATGGGTCATATCCTTCAGATTTGCAGATCAAACTAACAAAGTATATTTTAATGAAATTCAATATGCATAAATGAAACTATATTTATTGTCATAGTTATTACCAAGCAAAGAAGACATGTTTATGCCGTGTTACTTGCATGTTCGCTATCGGAGGAACCCCAGGTATAACCTGTGTGGTTCCTTTTGCTTTCCTAACATTGTATCAAACTAGTTAAACGGGGGAAATGACAAAGCAGCTCTTGTGTGATAGTTGATTTAGCCAGCGAAACAAATATTTCTCCGTCATATTTGGTCATTGGATCTGATGCTCTTAGTTTCCTACCGGAATCATCAATTGAGTTGTTATCGAATTTACTGTTTTGACTGACTTGTAGAGTGATTTGTCTCTGATATGCGTTTGCTCTCGGCCTCAATATTCTTTTCTATGCTATTTTTGTAGACCATAGAGAGCATCTCTCGTAGTCTGAACAATATCCTTTTGCACAAAGTTACGAAACATTCTCCAAAATAACTGTTCCAGTCATCATGGTATTTACATTTATTGCGTCTCTGACGTTTGTGTTGACATAAGGAATATCACGTTCATTCTCTTGCTTATTTGAACGTTTCGTTTGTGACTCAGTGAACATGTCAACATCATTGAGTTTGTCATATCTACTTTCAAATGGACAAAATAGCTTATTTAGTTCATTCACAAAGAAATCCAATCAACCAAAAGCTAACTCGTCTACTACATGAGTATATATGGCTTGTTTACAAAGTAATGCCAGATCCCATTATACTATTTTAGGCACACGTATCGTGCAGTCTGAAGCGTGTAGCATGGGAAAATAGTGCAAGATTCTGACAACATGATATCAACGGAGAAAATATAAGCTTATAATGATAGGTCCAATAGTATCGCATATTATGACATCGGTATGCCTTTATATTACTTATAAATAAAGTCTGCGACATTCAATATCTCAAAAGAACATATAATACATACATACATACATTCATACATACATACATACATACATACATATATATATATATATATATATATATATATATATATATATATATATATATATATATATATATATATATATATATATATATATATATATATATATATATATATATATATATATTGTGTGTGTGTGTGTGTGACGACATAAAACAGCTCAATAACTACAACGCACGGAAGTTAGTCCTTTTGCCAGCGAACGAGGTCAAAAGGTCCTGCACTGAAACCGGTGACAGTTTTGATAACAAAAATCGGATGTTTACTACTATTTCATTTATACGTGCATATATTCTGAAAAGTTTGTAAGGGCTATTCCATTTAAATATACCACTACCCTACGGATGGCAAAATAAAAAACGTCCATGCAAGGTCATCAGTAGACAATAATAACTTATGTGCCATGTCATATATAAAAAAAATGCTTCTATCCGTGGTGCCTATTTTATTTTAATAATATGTTTCTGTCATGCCACCGTTCTGTTTGTTTTCTCTTCTGTCCCCCCCCACACCCCTTTTAACAAAAAATAACGTCATTCCAGATTACTTATCGTAATTCGCGTAATTTCAAGGAAAAGAAAAACTAAATCGGCAATTTCCGATGAATTGTAACGGAAATAAGAAAACAATCGGAACGTGGATCTCTGGAAGTTTTCGGATGTAACCATATATGGTATGGATGCTGCAGCCGAATATTTAGAACATAATTAAAATGGCGATAGAAAGACAATACAACATGTGGTCCGTCGAAGATGTGGGGATATGGCTGACTTCGGTCGGCCTGGAGATACAAGGTTGAGACTTTTTCGGCCTCAGAATTAAGTTTGAAAATCGTACATTTGAAACTCCGCAAACTTAAAAAGGTCCCCTTCTCTTATCTTCCGTTTGATTGGTAAGAACTATTTGTCTAACAAGCATGTGCTTCCGAACAAAACAAAACTAAAAAAAACACGACCATGAAAAAATAAACCGGATTACGCACTTTCTCACGCGATTTCACGTGACCTTTTAAGCTAAACTGTACGTAGCATAATAAATTTTGTACCGATGTTCAGCTCAGGCATTCGAGTTTGTATGCATACTAAAATTTACTATTATACATTTATGGAATGCCTGGCCATTTTCCCACGCTACAGGTCGATATGGCCATGATCGCGCCCACTTAATATGCAAGTGCAACACACATAATGGATTGCTCTCTTATCATTGGTTGACCGAAAATGAGGTATTGCACCTAGGGAGAAACTGACTTTAAGATGACTATAACGGGGACAGTATTCCATTTTTTGCTTTGCACTAGCATATTAAATGAGTGCAAACATGGTGATGTCGAGGGATTGACCAGGGATAAAATGGGAGGGATAAAAAATTAACTGGCTCATTCACAGTGACTTGTAAATAATTGCCAAATTTACAATAACTAATAATTTGACATCTAAACTTTAACTGCAAAGGAACATTTAATTTAGACATCATTTACTGCTAGAATTTCAAGATATTGTCGTTTTAGAGAGACTATTTAAAAACTCTCATTTTTAAATGTAGGCCGGAAATGGACTGGTTCCCAGCATGTTATTCTTATTTTATTACTCACCGTGGGTTTGCCATTGGCTGGCCAAATACAGTTTTGTACTCTCCATAAATAATTCACTGTTATTGGAATCTGCTGTGAATTGTACGATAAAAGACCAATTCCGGCCAGTTAATGTAAACATTCATAGAAAGTCACGAGTTTTGAAATATTTCCTTTTAAACAATGATATATATGCATGCTCACTGATTTTAAGGCAGCAATTGGTGTCTAAATATTTCAGATGAATACGGGTTTAGATTTAAAATCAGAAATTATTGAAAATTGGACAAATTATTCATAAATCACAGTGAAAATAATGGTTTTTATGGTTTTATATGTCTACCTCTTGAACAACTACCATGTATCAAAATATTACTCTTGTCATGGGAAAACTGTTTTGTGGAATTGGTTTTGGTTTCTATTCTACATTCATCTGCGGATCCAGTGAGTTCGTGTGGCTGAAAATTGCAGAAATTTTACAGGTGTAATAGTTAACAAAATTAAGACAAGATACAACATTTATGCCCGGGAAAGTCTACAATCTTTTATTATTGCTATTTACAAGATGTTTGTATTGATCATATTATCTTTAATTATAAATATTAATTAGATCCATTACATTTTATTCTGACTAGTAAGTTTAATACTTCTGTTCAAGTTACCAGTAATAAAAATGAATACATAGTTCACGTCTATAAAAAAAATTGTATGCACAGTCATGAATTTTCGAAATTTGCTTCTCCGCATGGGAATGGTGTTGAAAATTCACTTCTACGACTGGTGGTGATTTGGAAAAAATCACTTCAATGGGTGGTCACCCATTTTTGAATATGCCTTCCTCCAGGGGTATGTTTAAATGGAATATCTCTAAGTGATAACATCCCTTAAACAATATACAGATATACAATATATCATTGCTATTAACTGAATTTTATATTAAAAGCGCCCCTAATTGTTTTAGTAAAATTCAGCACAATAGCGCAAACATCAGAACTTTGTACGGGGAAATAAACAATGAAATAAAACTTTTATGTTAGACAAATTTGGAAATAACTCCCATAGTCATAAAAAGAGATTAAAAGATTCAACACAGAAGTCTGCCATTCAAAATATAATGTTTAGAATATGGTATAAAGCACTAACCACCCCTAATTTCTCAAGAGATGGAGGCCGCCATTCCACGAAGTTCCGTTTTCAGACGCACATACGTTATACTAGAGTTCAGAAGAAATAAGGATGACAGAACTAATACATATTTCAAGAACTCGAACGATGACAATGTATACCCACACAATAAAGCTACATTGATCTTCTTGATAAATGTTATACATCATCTAAACTTAAATATTTATTTTTACTCTCATAGTCTAGAAGCTTTTTCATTTCACAGAGGTGACACTGGCGAACATTTGTTTCAAGCCAGATGACTGCTACGATGCTAATACTGTGTGTGATACTGAGAAAAGATGCAAATGCAGGTCTGAATACTATGACAATAATGGTGTCACCAATATATGTGCAAATTGTACATCGAGTACGTTTACTTGAAAGAATATGCATTGAGATATGATATATTTGCAGTTATCAGTAGTAGTTACAGACTGCATCTTTCTTGATGATTTTTCTGTACTGCAGAGCAGATGTCTTAGTTACAATATGAATAATTTGCAATACATTGCAGAATGAAACGCTTTTCTGGAATATTGAAGTGTCAGAGAAATTAAGCTCTTGTCGCCCTAATTATTGCTGCAAAAGAATCATCGTGACTGTATTTGGCCAGTTGGCCAGTGTGTACCTTCAATTAATTAGATTTAATTTTCTTGAATGTATTGTCCCTGCAAGCCAATACGAACTCTTAATTTATTATAGATTCTAACGTCATAGTAATGTTACCAATGGATACATATTCTTTGTACATCAGAAGAAAAACATAAAACGCGATTGAAAGCAGAGTGGATGAAGATCACACTTGGATTTTCATTATATAATGGTGTTCAGTCAAAGATAATTTGTTTTAATCTGTGAGTATTTTCAGTTCCCTTGGAAAACTTGCAGCTCCTCTGGCCATAACGTCAAGTGACTTCAAGATATGCATACTACTGTAATTGCTTGAATCAACAATATTTCAAGCACTGTGAAAGAGTCCCAACCAAACTTGGAAGAATATATCATGTATTCATGATTTGTATTGTATGCCATGCCACCAACCCGGTCTGAAACATTTCCCATTGTAATATTACAAGAAAACGTATTACAAATCCTTGTCCTCATAAACTATACAAAACTAAAATTATCTAATGGTAGAAATGACATTCGGACAACGATGTTCTTTAGATATGTAAAGAGGACACAGAGTACATTACAAGCATAATTTTTCGACTAAGCTTAGAAGTAATATTGTTTTTTAAAAAGACTCAGGAAGTGCTAGACAGTTGTTAACCAAACGTAGAAGACTTGATGTTCTAGGTCTGCAAGATTGTCTGTATTACTAAAATTAAAACTGCCACCTTATAATGACTCATATGTTTGATTGCACATGATAATTTTATTTAATCTGATAAAAGGAATCCTGGTATAAAGGTCTTAGATCTTGCTCTAATGCTGATGCTCCATTGTACAGCACGGTTATTGATTGCAAATGTTTACAAATCTCTAAGGTATCACGATTCTAATCGATCCTACCAAACTCGATAAAAGCCTCTTTTTTTGTCGCATAGTACATAGTAATATTGTTTATCTGAGACATGGAAGCCGTGAATAATATAGCTAGTACCCACAGAGAAAACATTATTAAAGTTCCATAATATAATTCCCAATCAAAACAATCTCCTGGTATTTCCTTTGGATGACAAAGCGAGAATGTGCGATGTGATCTTAAAATCACAAATCTTCAGTTGAAGTAAAAGCAAAACGAATCTATGTTAAACATCCTAAGTTTATTTCAAAATATCCAATTTATATATTTTCACCTAACATCAGCAGAATAGTCCGTGGTGATCTCTTCTTATCACTAATGGATTTTATGAAAATATGAGGAAAATATGCAGGCATGGAACATGTAGCATGATTGGCATAAATCATACCTTCAATTTATTTGCATTGCGTAGACGTTATGATTCACATTCCATGAGTTAATATACTTACACCACTACTAAACAGTCATAACCTATTGAACTGATTGTGGATACAGTTAGATGCAAATTTGAAATATCCCAAAATCTTGAAACTTGCGATGTGTTTTGCTAAAGTCACAAGTCAAGCAAAGTTGACAGTTAAACGTGAATTGTTATGCAAAATGATGAAAACAGTTCAAAGCAAAATCTAGACATTATTCCAAACACTCTTCCGTTGTGATTTTGTTGCAATTGGCCTGAAATCGCCTGATAAAATTCAGAACAGTTAGACAAAATTGTGAAAGTTCCTCGACTGGGTACGACCAAAGTGAAATACGAATTTGGCATTAGACGAAAAAAGAGAACATTGAGACATTTTTAAAGAGGAGGACGACTGGCTCGAAGGAGTTGGTTCGAACTCAAACGTTCGTATGATATAATACCTTAGTATAATTATATTAGACAGGTACCTGATAGATCTATCGATATTACTACCTTGAAAAATATTTCAAAATATATAGTTTTAAAAACGATACAATGCATGGGTATGTATGTCGAAAAGCGTGTTTATTATTATTGAAATTTAGTCCTGAATATATCCTGACAAGTTGAAAAAAGTCAAATAAAATGTAGGCGCTCTAAAGACCTTTTTAATTTTGTTGCACGCATGTTCCAGCCGAAAATATTGTGTTTGTTATCTAAGATAACACCTTTAAAGGCTCCAAATTTACGAGCGAGTAAATCACTGTTCTATAAATTTCCGTTTACGGACACCTCTCAGACATCTACGAAAGCAATTGAAAAGGCAGCATTGCTTCATCCAGTGGTTATGGCGAATTTGGAGTGCGACAATGGATTTCATATGCAAATACTAGATGTAGACTTTTGTTGATCTATTGTACTAGGTTCTATTGTTCTTATTTAGATGTTTTTTCAACAATCAGTCTCATTTTTATATTCCCAGAGGTCGGATTAGGCAATAATTGTACCGAATCAAATGCCTGTTTGGATCCTGATGCTGTGTGCGATAGTGGAAAAACGTGCATATGCAAGTCTGGATTCTCTGATAATAATGGTCTCATAACCTTGGGTGGAAACTGTACAATGAGTAAGTTATGTCAAACTTATAACATTTATATCTAGATCCGAAATATTTGCCATTAATAGCAGTCGTTGTGTACTGTATCTGTTTTGACGATTTTGTATATGGACATACGATTTCTAATTTATACTTGGATAGTTTTATTACGAATAACAGTTAAAAAATGGTTCGTCGAATATTACCTTAGCGAGTATTTAATATCTTCCTCTCCTTTGCCTCGAGACACTCAGATCTGTCACATTATTTGGCCGAATAAAACTCTTAAATAACACTATCTCTATGTTAGTAATATGTGTTCAGCATGTAACTATCATTCTTTGCTGAACGCTAGATGAAAGGGAACAGTTTCCAATGAAATTGAAGGCACATTTTATCAAGGCAACAATATAGACTTCATTTAATTCTGTTAATAATCACGGATAAGTATATTATGATCTGATAGTAAGGGCAGTTCCCATGATTCATTCGCAGCGTATCTGGCTATGATTCTAAATGAGTAAAAGATAAAAGTCTTCAACTGGTATGGATAGCTTGTCAGAAAGTTTTATCTTTAACTTTATTTTAACGCCAGTGGATGAGTTTCAGCCAAACACTGAATACTCCATTCTTGTGTATATTATTTGTAGATCCGTCCTGGAATAAAGTCACGGGTGCAATTAATTTAAGACATTTATAATGTCTTATCTTACAAGCTAAAGATAATGCATGCAACCAATTAATACAGATTGTATTCTGGAAACGATGTCCGTTTAAATTGCAGTAGATGATGCCGATCAGCTTACCAATATATTCTCATTTACTAGAAAGAGAAGTTTCAAAAAGTTATTTTATAATGTATGTTTTATGAGATTAATTTTCATATATCACCTACTTGCAATTGGCTTGTAGTGTAAGAAAATAATAATATTCCTGGGTTATCTTAACCGATCTCTAAAATACTGGATTGTATAAATTAAGCGGAATAAATTATGGCCAAGAACAATCAATGTAATTATCAAAATTATATCCTAAAGATACTTGTCTTCACAATGCAGTGGTTGGTGACTGCAGTTTAAAAGGAACTCTGGGCCTATGTGCCCTGCGACTGCCATTTCTTCTTAAAAGTGTCTTAACACTTTAAATGTCATACAGTGTCATAATAGAGAAATTTCTTGTTTACATCCGCTTCCATTTGAATATCAGTACCAGTCAGTCATTTCAACGTCCTCTGATCTGCAACGACCTATTGCTCTGATTCTTCGATTTCAACATTATTAATAGAAATAAATAAAACCACAGAGCAATTCATATCATAAATGAAAATGATATTAATAAAATAGCAACACAGTTTCCAGAGTAAACAATAAGTATCATCCATACAAAAGCTTGAACATGTATATTTACGGTGTATCGTCTTGCCAGTCATAGTTTCCTTATACGATAGTCAAAATGCATATACATGACGTAAAAGTATGGTCTTTACATCATTACCTTACAGAGGTTCCTGGTAGAGACATCGATGATCACACATTTTAAATTCTTTTCAAATCATAGAAACAGTACACAGCAGGTGGATATTTAAGATGTATATTGGTTGAACTCATTAACTTTAGTGCTTACAAACCTATAAGGATTTCATGAACTTTGCCTGAATACAGATATATACAAATATTAAAGACAAACTTAAAGACCTAATAATGTTTTCTACCTTAAATATTCTCAGCATGCTTTTTATGTTTTCTAATTACATGGTGTTTGTTTTCGCAAACATATCATTATGTTTTTTATCTTATAGGTGTTGTCTAATGTTGTAAAGCGCTTAGAGCTTCTAAAGATTAAAAGATTAAGCGCTATACAAAGTCCTCATTATTATTACTATTATTACCATTACTATTATTATTATTATTATTATTATTATTATAATTATTATACGTATTATGTTCGAATATACGTAGAAAACGAATTGCAGATTATCTAACCTGTATGATCATTGTATTTGTCTTTTTTACTGACTGGAACAGACCCATCTTTTAAGCCTGACTATGCAACCGTTCGGCCAGAAATCTACTATACTAATGAAACAAGCCAATTTGGGATGCAATTTCGGAAACCTCGCTTACGGTTCTGGTGTGATTTTCGAGAAAGTCAAGAGGATAAACTCTTCTATTCGATAGCCTGGTAATTATCTGACAAATCTATATATGTTACAACTAAAACTAAGAAACAAAATTATCTGCTCCGCATATAGCTTGACACTTCCGTACACATCCATTAATTATCTGTACATTAATTTAAACAAATGAAAATTCTTGGAACCATTATGGTGATTCCACTCTCTAGTACTTGTTTTGTACAAAAGAATATTATGCAAACCAAACTGTTACATATGTAGCCTGTAATGTGAACGTGTGTACAGTATAAGCGACCAATTGTGTCCTTTAAGTCTTTGGTCTATGAAACACATACACAGATAATTTGAACATTTTTTTTACCTATTTACATATTATGTATACAACAGATAGATAGATAGACAGATAGATAGACAGTACAGAAATATTAATAATAATAATAATAATAATAATAATAATAAGCATATTTAATAGTAGTTTCCTATTTGAAGAATTATGCGTTGATAATAAAGTATACGTGAAAATATGGATGAAGAGATGTAAGTAGTCTTGTAGGTATTTATAATTAATCTTTAACTGAATCGATAAATAGAATGAATACATCAATGATGATTTGGATGATAATTCGTTTTCCTTCTACCTATTCGTCTTATGCAAGGATATATAAATGCACCATGGAGAAAAATTAAGACTTTTTGACAGTTAGATAACTCCTTTTAAAACATGACATATTCTTTTGTAAACCTAATTTAATTATAATTTATTAGGTACATCAACGACGTTTTCTTTAAACAAGAAGATCCTGAACTTTATACCTCGAGAAATAAAACAAATCTACTCGAAGACGAATTAATTGCACGTAATTACAAACTGGGCATAACAGTAAGTAACACACGCACACAAGCTCTCACACACACAAAGACACACATGCACATACACTATAATCTATTTATCTATCTATATATCTAAGACGACTTTTAAGCATGTATTTTGATTTAATTCAAGATCAGAATAACTATTGATACGAGTACCTTTGTTTATTTTCGTTATTAAAAACAACTGCTTGCTGACATGTGTTGCTATGCTCAGCTTTGCTCACTGAGAAACTCCAAATCGTGGAAAGTTCATACCGTGGTAGATAGCTTTTATAACAACTCACAAGGTCTACTAAACTATCAACATCTGATAACTAGTTTATTTGAATCAAAGTATAATATCGTGCGTCTTAACCATTCTTTCTTATAATATGTATATAGTTTGATATACACATGTGTCCCATGCAGAAATGACGTGTATGATCCCCTGTGTCTAGGATCAATTTACACTAAGCGGATGTCTTTGGTACTGGTTAAATTATTAGTAAATTGTCATGTTCATAAGTGGATGACGAACAACAACAAAAACGAACAACAACAATACATTCGTTTCTTAAACCTGTACATTTCTATAAAACTATTACTGCTGGGAGAACAATTAAGCTGTGGCGAGGTAAGTGACGATTGAATGAGAAAAAATCATGTTTAAATTTTTCAATTTTCTTTTAATTCTTATGAGATTAAAATACCTGAATATAAAACTCTAGTTGAACTCCACAATAGGTAGTACTATACACGAATAACTAAGAGGGATATCTTAAACCTTAATGTGTTACATGTGACCGTTTTCTAAGCATGCCTGAGGACTGATTATGTTGTAATGATGTGTCGTTGACCAATGTTGGAGCGCAAAGACACCACGCATGGTAGACTCGCATTCTAAGATCAGTACTGAAATTGCCGCTGATATGAAAAACGTGTAACGAATGTTTGCACTGTCAACTTATTGAACTTCAGTTTTAAAATAAACTTTTCCTTGTAATGATTCTGTAAAAAAATAAAAAAATATTTAATTTTTAATGCCGTTTATTCAGTGTCATTTTTTAGACCTGGTTATGGGTGGGTTGCTTCTAAATGTAAGAAAATCTCGCCTGCATTTCCCAGGGTTATTCTTGCTTTTTGATTTATAATTTGTTTTTTGACAGACCAAGTGAAAATAGTATAAATGTTTAAGATTACGAATGATAGTGTATGTTGGCAGGTCAGTAATAGAGAGGTCTGAAACGATTGTTTTTACATTCAAGTAAAATTTGCATAAATAAAGTATGGACTTCAAACAGTTTGAAGCAGTAATATATAGGTTTATATTTAGAATTATTACAAATTATAGATTTGACTTTATTGCAGTTGACAACTTTTCGTGTGAAATTATGTAAAGAAATGTGCTGCATATATGCTATTTTTATAAATTCTAGATCAAGTGTACTGTGCGTACACTTACAAGCGTGAGTGGCTTTCTAGGAAATCACACTGCCAGTACAGGATACTGGATGGGTGTACAGGTAATTTTGTACTTTCTAGTTCCAAAGCGGTGATAGTGCCATATTGATACAAATACGAAAATATATATGAAATACGGTCGTAACACTATATGAAGGCGAAACCAAACAGTCATCAGCAAGTATTCCTTATTTGCCAACTTCAACAGTTTGTAACGAGAAAAAGTTCGACTGCTTCCTAATTAATTTGATTAATGTTCAACTCTAATTGTACATATTCCACGGTAAATCAACAATGAAACATGTACTGCTGTTCTAGTTTATAAATATGCCATAGAGTTACAATTATGCATATCTGACATATGTATAACATTGTATATTTAACAGTGTGCAGTGTAGTAGGGAGAGATGGTATAGCACATTAATCAGTTATTCATATTAAGAGCCTATCATGGATTGTATTTATAGATTATCAATCCAAATGTGAACTTGCAGCAAGGAAAAACAGCCATTGTGCAGCTTCGTGCAACATTTCCTTTCGGATGTTATACGGCCATCGGTATCAGAGATCTTTCTTGTTTTATGTCCGTCCGAATGTATGATCCAAATGATACATACAGTTGTGCAAACAGAAGCATATTAGTGAAAGACAGCAGTCTATGTGGAGCGCGACTTCCAGGCCTCACTTATACCGAACTATTACATGGAAAAAGTTACCAGAACGTCATAACAAACATGACTATCACTACCAGAGATACCGATGATTACAATCCAGGACGAAACAAATTTGTATTAAAACTCGTTACAGAAGGTAGTTTAGTAAACGATATAATTGGAGGAAACTACTTGACCGATGTCAATGTAAGTATTTAGCAACACTGCTTTGATCTGGCAAAGTGGAATACATTGTAAAATTGGATTGAGATATTGGAAAAGACACTAATACCAGGATACTTTTGATGCAATGCCTAGTATGAAGCAAAAAATTATCAAATCAAATGAACGCAAGCAGTTAGTATCAGTCATTCGTAATATGCTCACACGTAACTGAAATGCAAATATTGCTTAGCACCAATAAGCTTAGTCTATGCATAAATACCTCTAATTTTTTATCACCAACATTGTTTGTTATTAAATATATTTTATGAAATATGTTCTCTTATATTTTCTTAACAAAATTCACTTTATTAAACATATCCCATTTCGTTTGGCTTCTGCAATTTTCATAAGCCTGTACGTTTACGACTCCCATATTATAATGGCTTCAGGCAAGATATATATATATATATATATATATATATATATATATATATATATATATATATATATATATATATATATATATATGGTATATATATATGGATAATTATATCAAGCTACCATTTACAGAAACACTAATTACTGAACAATTTAGCACTGTACCTTCAATGTTACATTTTAAACGGATTACTCCAGGTGGTGGTTCAAGAAACACTGTCCTGGCAAAGAAAAGTATGCTTTTTCCACGTAGATTCCCACATGCGGACATTTGATGGAAAGTAAGTTCAATAAGGCATGCAAAGTTTATTTGCCTTTTAAATGTTATTTTTTTAACAATTTCTTATTAAGCTATGATATAAAGCAATTTTTTATAACACTACTGTTGGTATATCAAATTAGAGGACACACAGGGCACTGAAATGGAGAATTCACTTGCACCTTCAATATGTTGTTACCGGTGGTCAATATTACTCAGTTGGAAATGCAGTATCTGTATCGGTATGTGATAAAAATAATCAGATGTATAGTTGCATGAAATTTTCATTAAAAGTATATTCGGCAAGCCTCGCTTACTTTCAAAGGAGCATTTGCTCATTTCGTGGTACATTAGTAATTAAGCGTACACACCATACACACCTTTTTTCTAATTCCCATCTTAAACTCCCAAATTTGCCGTTTCACATAAATTTCGTCTGTCTTCCACTCTATCTAAAGTTTGGAAAGAAGGAATGATTCGTTAAAAAGGCTATCTGACACAAACCTTTCTTTGAAATATTCTTGATAATATGATTAAACGACCTATGAATATTCAGTTTTGAATTAAGAGGTGCCATCCCTTAATTCAGTCACTGATGTCCCTTATAATTTTATTCTTTCTCGGAAGTGCTCCAAAAGTAGTAATGTGAAACATTCGACAAATTCCGTTAGTGACAAATCTTACGACAAAAACATTCGCACGTGGCGGATATATTTATTTGAAGAGTGACAGACCCGCTTTTGTCAGAGGATCTGACGAAAAAAGGATGCATTAAATTATTTAAAAAAAGAATCGGGTGAATATTGGTATTATGCTTAGGTGCTGGAATACTTTGAAGGGCGACCTTGGTGTGAAGACAAACCAATCGGTTACGGATTTAATTTCATATTAACCAGAAAACATACGACACAGACGTGTCAAAAAATAGTACTTGAGCTATGACTTTAAAGAACAAATACTCATAAGTCATAGGCCGCGTACTGTATCATATCAAACGCAAAATAGCGTGCCACATAAGGATCCCGCACCCTCTCCGACATAGCGTGGTTCTGGCTTATACTTATAACGGTAACGTCATCAAATCTTGTTTCAGCTTTCGACAGAAATCGGTTGAAACCACGGATGTCGCCGATAAACATCTGATATTTTTGCATACGTGCAACATTGCCGGGTTTCTCAGTTCGAGTGGGAAAATATTTGAAATACATGGCTTGTAATGTGATAAAACGTCGATGTTATCTAATGTTAAAGGCATCTAATGTTAAAGGCGTTTTGTCCGTAACGGAAGCATTGGGACTTTAATATATAGCATGGTATATAACTTTGACTATCTCGAATAGCATTAGCATGTGTCATAAATAAAGATTTAAATAAACAGTGTAAGCTACACATACATTACATACATTGATTTATTCATGTACTAATATCTTCATATATATATATATATATATATATATATATATATATATATATATATATATATATATATATATATATTTATATATATATAATAACAAACTATTACCATATTCCAACTTTTGCACAGTTAAATAAGAAGGGGTACTGGTTTTAATGTAGTGCTCAAGTTATTGCAATATATATATATATATTATTTTCTAGAGCATGTGCTTATCCAACAATTCATTTTTAGTGTAAATGTCAAAGTTTTTTGCCATTTATACGTTAAGTTGCGAGGAAAAATATTGTTTTTAAAAAAGTGTGGACTTAAATGAAGAGAAGGAAACTTTAGCATATATTTAAACTCATATTACCTCCTGAAAGGTTTAAGTTTGTAATATTTTGAAATCTACTAATGTACTATAATTGATATCAATTTTATCAAATACATAGAAGTGAATTGTTAGATGGTCCGATAAGGTTATTTATATTAATTGGTATAATATTGTCCAAATGTATAATTTGTGTCATGAAATACAAGATTTGGATGCTCTGCTATATAGAGCAATTCGTTTCTATTAATTCGCAGGTATTACGACAATCAAAACGATGGTGATTTTATTATGTATCGCCATAGATCTGAGAAGCAAGAGGTGAGCTTTTATCTTTTTATGTCATCATATAATCTGCAACGTGCAATACGTTCAAATCATAATATTATTCAGGTCCATAATCAACCCTGATCGTGTAAATTAAGGTTTAAAGTAACATTGTTTTTCTTTTGGAAATCTCATTTTCGATGGCTTTCCTTTGAACTGTTGATTCAGCATGTTCAAGAATTGTTTTCCTTCGTTCATGAATATCTTCAGAATGTTTTCAACTCGTTTTGAAAAATTAATAGGTTTCTAGATAATTATTTTCACTCTTAGAATCACATTTATTTATAGCATATCCTGGTACATTGATTACGAACTAAAAGCAATTCACCTGCACGTTTTGTTTTGCAAGTAAAACTAGAGCAGCCATCCCAATTCAAAAGGAAATAATTTTTAAAAAGGCTAATGTATTTTGGCCATAAATAACGGAACGAAAAAGATAAATGCACTCACTTCATTTTGACTGCCCTATAACTTTCTCGTGGTTGTTAAACTTATCGACTTTGATTACTTTGTTTCCAGTTAAAATAATGTTTAGGATAAGTAGTATAAAGATGGAAAGCACTCGACAATAGTTTAAGTAGTAAGGTATCTAAACGTTCAGAATTAATTACAAGAACATACAGTAGCTGTTCATGGGTATATATGTATTGAATATGATATACGTTTATAAAATCCCACTAAAAGGAAACACTGAATATGTCTGAGAAAAGTCGCATGCATAATAATGTATTAGTTTAAAGAAAATACAAAACATCTGGTCACTTAAGTGTGGTTTTGTAGTACTGGTTTAAGAGTATATGCCCTGAAACACCACAAATATGTGCTGAATATAACAACATTCCAAATGCGACCAAATGCTTTTATCATAGTCGTCAACATAGGTTCTCAATGTCGTCATTTTCTAAAGCTTTTCATGACTTATATTAAATTAAATGTCACTTTTATTCATTCAGAAAAGAACATAATATTTAACAAAAGTTTGAGTTTGGATGTACACTTTTAAGCCGCAGGTTACATTGTGCAGCAAGTGTTGTTGCTCTTACTTTAATTTAGTAAAACAATGCTCTTTCTATTATTAAAACAATTATGCAATTTTTAATAAGAATATAGTTTTTGCACTATTTTTTGTGTGGATATTCTACATATACAAGACTTGGGGAAAATAAAGTGTTAAAATTGGGTACGTTTGAATCTAACACAGATCAAGAACACGATTTTTATGTTAAATGATTCATATCTTTTTGTACGTAAATTTTCATATATAGCTCAGAACGTCTTAGCATCTGCAGATGTCTTTTTATTTACCTACTAATAAGGGTTTAAAGAAACAAGACCTGATTTCAATTTCTGACCCAGATTAATTATTTTTAGGCTGTCAGGCACTCAAGAGAAAAAAAGTCATAAGAATACTATAACTTCATTAGACATGTGCCATTATGGCCACCAACACTTTATATATATATATATATATATATATATATATATATATATATATATATATATATATATATATATATATATATATATATATATATATATATATATATATATTTATATATATATATATATATATATTTATTTATTTATTTATTTATATATTTATTTATTTGTAGGTTCAGATGAGAACTAGACGATGTGGAGGCGCAACATGTGCTTGTGCTGTGGCTGTTCGTGCTGGTGGTGACTTGTTCATGATTAATATATGCAGCACACCGAGACTAATCAGTTTTGTTTCTTGTGCCGAATCAATCCTCCAAGTGACTCGGATGAAACCTAATTTGTACAAGGTAAAGTCCACTTCTACAGTATTGCAAAAATTTAAAATATATTTGATTCTGTCGTATAAATATAATTTTTATCGAAATATAAAATTGATATTATGGAAAAAAAGTATGTGATATGAAGAAAATATACTTTCTAGATTATTCCGGAAGTGAGGTTCATAGTTTCGTTTGTTATTGAATTATAGTTCAGTGTCAGATAAGAGATATTCACAGAGCATTCAGGTGTGGAAGCTAGGCAAAATGGTTAATGAAATGGTTAAGTTCTGCTTATATGTTCAACGTTTAAAGTATTTTATGGATTATATTCAGAAGAAGTTATCCATATATCCACGTTGGCCGAGACGAGCCTCGAACCAATGTGGACGTATGTACATGGAAAAAACTGGCCTGTCGGTTCTCCATACTAAATATTATAATAATTGGCCAATGATACGATGTTATGCTCATTTGCGTGCATTCAAACTTAATTTCTCCGCATTTCTGGGTTTCCACATTATTGGTAAATTTAATTCGATTCTGATCTGGAAATGACAGCGAAGTCACAGTAACACCCAGCTTGACAATTTCATGTCCATAGGAATGTAATAACCTTCCAAAGCAACGCCTGTCCTTGTGTGCCTTATTTCACGTCTTGAAAGATATTCTTTTAGCATTAGTTTCGGTTCGCAGTAGAAATGTTTGAATGCATGTGAATAATAGCTGAACACAAAGGCGTCAACAAGATCGCATTGATGCAGTGCCTAAATATCGCAAGAAAACGGGACAAACAAACTTGAGTTGTTTTCTTCCCAACAGGTGTTCATGCCACTTGGAACTTTTGTGGATATCACCATTTGGTCTGATATATATCTATATATATACATTTACCCGTCTGTAAAAGACGCCGATGAAACGCGTGGTCTATGTGGTGTGTTAAACAACAACCAAGGAGACGACATTACATTGCCATCAGGACTTCAAGAATCCAACAATAATGTATTCACATCGTCTTGGAGGTATGTTATTTAAACAAACATCATCTTAGTTTTTTTCTTATTTTAATGAAGGATATACTATTATGGAAACCGGATAAATGACAAAGTCGAAATGTATGTACTTTCCTTTTAGATTTCTAAAACAATTGGAGGAAAATAAAACACTGACGTATCGATTTAATGTCCACATCGGTACCAAATTAAGTCCACATAGGAGATCAAAGTAATATTTTGTGTCCCATATATTACGTCGTCGGTCTTCCTTTTGGTCATGCAAAAATTGATACATAAAAACAAGCTTGATATACGAATTTATAACGTTACCATGTAATTTAAAATAGTGTTATTTAAGAATTTCGTCACTATGCGGACACTTGCCCGTGAAATACAAATCCCAACAGACAACATCCTATATTATGAAATCATCTCAGCATACAGTCCAGGAATCCAGTTTATTTATTCTCTTGTATATCCAAGATTGAGTAGCATAAGTTATTTCAATAATTCCAGTACTTCTGAAGCAAAAAAGGATTTGTCATTAATAAAGAATTGGCGGATAAAATGTTAAAATATGCATTACCATTTTACTAAATATCAAATTTATATATCTGTAAATAATATATAATTTCCGTCACTGATTTTGACTCAAAATTTGTATTTTTTATGTTGAGGCATGTACAAGTTAATTCGATTATTTGTCAATGATAGAGTGTACGGACATCAGAATGAAAGTTTTTTTTTACACATTTTGCGCACACGTTTGACTTTTAATACATAGAAACAAAAGAAAGTGAGAATTTTATTGAAGTAGTTAAATTGTGCGATTTTGGAAATAGTCCACCTATTCATCCTGAACATGCTCATTATATCTGAAAATAAAAGTAACAAAAATAGTTTCCAGCTAGCCATTCCTTTTCGTCTTCTTCATTGCCATCTTTATAATTTTCTGAAGTTGCTAAATTTATTATTATTATTATTATTATTATTATTATTATTATTATTATTATAGTGTTGTTCCTGTTGTTGCAGAGTCCCCTCCGCAAACTCATTATTCAGCCCAATGAACTTCAAGCCTACATTGTGGGATGAAGGTTCTTACCTATGTGTATGCCCGGCTGCTTTGAACACAACAACACCTCCTACCACTGCCTCTGGAGACAGGTTAACCCCACTGTGCTCCGCTAGTTTATATTTGTCGTGCACAAAGAAAGTCATAAATCAGGGCAAACTTTACTCCTGTGAGGTGAGAACGAAAAGGTCAGAAACCTCGAGAACTAAAGAGTTGGAACGGATATTCATCAAACAGAGCACGGATGCTGATCCAGTGTTCGATATTCATAGATTACAAAAGGTGATATTATATTCCACAATGACTTTATTGTAGGCTATAAAGCGATTAATATCGTAATGGAAAGTTTGGACTTCATACATAATGTAAATATTTGACAAATATGAAAATTAAACAAAATTTGAGAAACAATACAAGATAACAATTAACATGAATACTTATGATGTCTTCACGCAGCTTATTGTTGATTAAAACCGTATTGACATTCCTATCGATATTTTTTGACAGAGACAAACAAGGAATTATACCTTTGAAGAAGCATTTACCTTATGCACAATCATATTTGATGCAAATTGCACGACAATTGCCTTTGAAGGAAGCCTTCCAGAAAAAAGTAAAACGTTCAAAAATGGCTCACTTTCAAACTGTGCCCTGGATATTATGGTGAGTATATATGTACGATATGCTAAGATTCTGATCATCAAATATGAAGATTACGCTCATATGTGTCTTTGTACCATTTGTATTAGACCAAATGCCAAATGATAGATATACAAATGAATGTATAGATGGAACAGCCTTGTATACATTACCGAACAAAAATTCAAACCATTGTTATTTCTCACGGAAGTACAGAATATACATCATTTCTCCTATATAGAGAATGCGCCAGAAGGCAGAGATTGACGCTACATTTAACATTTACATTCTGAATGATTAATAGCATAACATGTTTTGCCGCTTGAGAAGGTGAATTTATACACTGACTGACATACGTGACCTTGTGAAATAATGTTGAATCCTTGATTGCAAATGTTTCGCTTTCGCTCATGTTATTATTTCAACATCGAATATTTTAGTATATTGGAGATTCTTCGCTTGCAAATGTCCACTGCGAATCCTACCGATCAGCTGTCGATGAATTAATAAGCAGAAACAGTACATACAGAGAGGCTAACCCTGGTGTAGTGAACTCATTTCGATCTACGGCATGCATTAATAATTGCAACTTTCACGGCGATTGTATCAACGGTAAGAAAGTTTAACATTGAATTATTATTTGTAACCTTGTATATATATATATTTCTTATACCATGGTTCATTTTATTTTCTGTAAGTACTAATTTATCTTTAATGCGGTAAAAACAATTTTATGAGTGTCTTCTAAGCTTACTCAAGTTGTGTGTGTCGATTTGTATGCATTTACAGCATAGCTACACGGATTTAATACCGGTTTTGTTGTTGTTTATAAATCCAACCTTTTCATAATTTTCAACCCTAAGTTTATAAATTATGCATGCCTTTAATAGTTCGCAAATGTGCTATGTAGGCCGGTAACATTGTGACTTATTTTAAAGAGACATTATTTCTAATGCAAATGAAAAATCGCAGATTTATATTGCAACTTTCAGGAACGTGCTTTTGTCACGAGTCCTACATTGAAGAGGATTGCTCTGTGTCTCTAAATGTCTACCCTGACGTAGATGACACTTTCAGTGGGGGATTATGCAAGAGAGAGGATGAGGACTGCTGTGGCGACAAAACAATATACGGAATACATTTTGTGGAAGGAATAACCAAGCAAAAATCTGAACGCTTCCAGGTAAACGTTCCACAAACATAAACCTTATAGTTTTAAAATTACTAGACAAATGTGCATGCCGAACACAGCTAAAAAAAATTGGTGACAACAATGGAAATGTTGGAAACTTCACATTTCAGGCTGATAAATATCTATATGCTCACATACAGGTAAATATCAATTTTGCATCTACGATTTTATGTACGTTAATTGCATTTATGAACGCACAAACACTGTATTGATATCAGTCAGTACAGAGTGCATTTTTCTTTTCCTTTAGCTGTACGACTTGTACGAATTTCATTACACAGCTAGGAAATAGATTTTCTTTCCAGTAGGTATCCATTTTGCTCTTTTTTTAAGGTTTTGGTTCTGCCTTATTTTATTGCCTATTTCAAAAGTGAAACAATGAAGTAAGAATTTATTAAAGGCATTTCTGCTGCATATTCATGCATTCAGTACTTTTGTACATTTGAATATATAGATGAGAGTTCGACAATTGCATCGGATAGTCATGGTTCTGATAGTGATATCTACAATCTAGTTTGAATAATCCTAAACAAAAGAGTCAATTTCTACCTAATATTTTATTTTGCAGAGGTATGCTGATGGGACAGAGACAGTCCTGGAAACGATCAGCAGTAACATTACCGTTAAGAACAAATACGAGGGTACAATTAACGTACCATGTTATTCAAGAAAACAACGTTCAACCGATTCTAGAAATATTATCCAAACATTCGTCTCAGGAGTTCGAGTATACTTGACGAATGATGGAAGGAACTATGGTTCCCCTCAGGCCTACTTTATATATGACTCCAGATGCCAGGGTGTTGTCAATGCATCAAATGGACACGCATTCTATCTTATGGTAAGTATGCATCATGGAGAATTCGTACCTGAGTATATCAGCCGACAGCATGCATGATGGCGCGTACAATAATTATAAATATCTCAACGTTTCAGAAGCATTAATGTTATGACTGGTGTGGTAAAGAAGCAGCAGGGGGGGGAATCCCACAACTTTTAGAAGCCTCCAAACGCCGAAATAAGCCCTTTATAAAAACGCGTTAACGCTTGTAAACGCAATTGTCGCCGTTTTGTTGTCGTCGTCCCCAGTAGGGGGGCTCACCAACAACTTACAAACGTCGAATACGATGACTAACCTTACGCTGTTGTTGTAGCCGTTGTTGCTGCGTTTTGTTGTCGCCGCCCCCTCTGCTGCTCTCTATCTGAAAATCGTATCTAACCCGACTCGAGGATATAAATTAAAAATTGCTTATATTAAATAATGGTACACTCGGAATCTTTCACAGCCAGGTTGTCTAGGGAGCGAGCAGAAGCACTTAAAAATATATCCCGGTGAAGGAAAAGTTTAAAAAGATGTGCAGTTACAACAACAAGCACAAGCTGAGTACGCAGCTGAAGCAAAGGAGCTATTTCAACCCGTCACTGCGGCCACTGAAAAGGTTTTAACTGCTATTAGGGACCCCGAAGAAAAAAGAAGTCTTGTTCAAGTATTGCGAGAAGAACCAGCGCTGCAACCTGCTAGACGAAAAATAATTGATCTCCAATCGAGATTTACCCCCGAGGGTATAAAAAAGATTGAGGAATTAGGAGCTGCTCACAGTAGAAGGTATACTTTTGGTAGGCTTGCTGCCGAAAATTATCAGCGTAGGGATCAATATTTAAAACCCGAGTATGTCAAAAATGTAAAGATACTTGGGGTGACTGGTTGTATAAAATAGCTACAAACGACTACACCATAGATAAAGAAGATATTGATTATCCATTTTTGTTAATGGGTTGAGAGGATATTATGAAGCACAACAAGAGCAGCAAAAAATAACGCGTCAGCAGCAACTGGAGGAAAAAAAATGAACAGCAAAATTTAATACGAGAGCAAACAAAACAAGAAAAACAAGAGAAAAAACAACAAGGAAAGAAACGTCAACCTTCCTCCCGCGACAGGAAGACCTTTCACTTCCTGCGCCTTTGCAACAAATAGAGAAACAAAACGAGGAAGACACAAAGAAACACCAGGAACAATAACAGTGACACACACAGATGTGTCTGATATATCTCCGCCGCCGTCAACACTTCTTGATTAGACTCGTTCACTTCGTCCCCCTCCCCCATCCGAATAAGCATCTTCACCGCCAACATGGCTCTCCCCGCATCCGGAAGCTAGTTCATCTGATCCATATGATGTGTTGTTTGGTCTGCTACCGCCATCTCCTCCCCGACGGTCTGAAATATCTACGCCGGGTAAAAAATCTCAACCTATTCTTACTTCTACCTTGCGGAGACAACGGAAATCGGATGAGACTAATCAAGGTCCACCGCCTACTGGCAGCGGTTTTGGAATAGATTGCCCTGATAATATTTTCAATGATGTGTTCCGGCTAGAAGTTCTTATCGGAGGAAGACGTGCCAGAAACAACTCCCCGGAAATAATTAATGAGGCCTCTGATATTTGTCGGAGATTATTTCAAGGTGGTGTTATGGATGCTCACATATATCAAGAACTCGTCGATGAGCTTGTTGATAGTGACTAGGGTTAAAGCGATTAGATACATGACAGCAGACATACACCTGTACAGATTAGAGCAGTAAACTCACGATTACCAATTTATAGAACAACTTACGTAGACGGACTTGGCGATACCGCTCAAAGATTATTTGCAGGATTAGCACCAAAATTGGGCCCTCATGCAAAACAATTATCAATGAAAGCGATTAATATTGTTGGTGAAAAAGCTCCTGGCGCAATTGTTGGCGCTGCTGGCAAGGCACTCTCGGCAATCAAAGAAAGACTAGCGCGACTAATGAGACGCAAACCGGTGAAATTACCAACCACCGAAACCATGTCCGCGAATGTAAATAAAATAATAAACCAAGTCGCAATCCAAAAACTAGAGGCTCTGGAATCTGACGCGCAAAGAAATATTACAGTAAATTTAATAGCAGGAACATCCATTTGAAATCACAGGCAGTAGTATAAAATGTTCAAACTGATATCCGATACAGCATTCAATATAGATGAGCTGGTCGAGCGAGACAGATCGGTGCGTGATTATCAATTTTATTCCTACTATGCACGAGATCCAAATCAGCGCGGGCGTATTGAACTTCAAGTTCATGATACAAGTAGATATTTCTTGCCATCTGAGGCGTTTATTGAAGTAGAAGGTAACCTTAAAAAAGCGGATGGTACTAACTACGGCGCCAATGACCAAGTTGGGTTTGTCAACAACGGGATGGTGGTGTTGTTTGATAGCGCCGCATACATGATTGATGGGAAAAATATCGAAACAATTCAGAATGATATTGATGTTGCCACAGCAATAATTGGTCTAACAAGATATTCTGATGACTTTACAAGGTCATCTGGTCCATCAATGATGTTTGCCAAGGATATCACATATAGCGCTGATCATATTCAGTATGGCTATAAGAAGACCAAAAAATAATGCGAAGAATGCCGACGTGGAGGCGGTAGTTATAAATCCTAACGCGACTTACAACTTGGGATTTGCAACGCGCCGAGCAATGCTGTCAGGGGATACCAGAAATTTTTCATGCGCGATTCCACTCACTCACATCTTCGGATTTTGCAGAGATTTCCGAAAGGTCATCTTTGGAGCTAAACATACAGTTATGCTTCATAGAAAAGGCCACGACAATGATGCAATCTGGCGAGGAGCTGGTGCTGCTGATGCTGGTATGGTAACAATAACGAAACTTTCACTGTGGATGCCAGTGCTAACTCCGTCAGTCACAGAAGAGCCGCAATTGCTCTCTTTTATGAATCAAGGTGGTAAATTACTGCTAACATGGCTTACAGTGACCACAGACACCGTCTCAAGTCGAGTCAGGGATGTGTTTACTTGACATATAGCATCACATCAAGGAGTTTCTGCGCCACGACATATCTTTATTGCGCTGCAGGATGTTTCCCGGACGGGTAATCAACTAAAGTCTCATATGATATTTGACAAACTTGACGTTACTGAGGTTTCGCTGAGAATAAACGGTCAACAAGAACCATCCGAAGATATATCACTGAGTTATACAAATAACCATGTGGCGCGCGCATATCATCGTTGGCTGACATTCTTGGCGCGTAACCTAAATATAGATACTGGCATGCAAATATCACAGCTTGATTTCACAAACTTGTATCCGATTTATTACTTTTCGCTGGAGCATCTTGACTTATCCAAGCAGTCTGTTGTTGATATTCACTTCCGAGCTCGTGTCGGAGCGTTACCAGTCCCCGATCCTGCTCATGCAGCTGTTCACGGGGATTACAGAGCAATCGCGGTAATACTCTGGCCGAATGAGAATCTTTGATGCACCAGTAGAAAACATGTAATATTTTCAAAAACATGTAAAAAGCAGCGAGTAGGACAATTAGATCGATCACGTTAATTATAAAAATGTCATACAGTAACGTTAATGTCACTCTGACTCCTGGTCAGGCCAAGAAATTACAATCGAAGAACACGAGCACATGTGGGACAAAAATAACACTAAAACATGATCAAATCGCTAATGGTAGTCCAAACAAACTGTCATTAACTAAAACACAACTTAACCATTTTAATAAGCAAGCGAAAACTGGGACTCAACTTGATTTTTCTCCAGCCGCGGTCAAGAACATGGTTAAAACTGGCGGTATATTTCCTCTTCTCGCGGCAATAACAGCGTTGATAGCCGCTGCTGCCCCAGCTGATGCCAGAGCCGCCGCGTTAGGAGCTGTTGGAACCGCTGATGGAATGACACTAAAGAAAGCCACAGGGAAAGGATACAAAAAAGGTACGCGGGCTAAGACTTCCAGGAACTCCACCATCATGGTACCCAAAACAGTTTTGAAAGCACAAAGTGTTTCTACTCCTATGTCCAGTTTTGATTTGCTCGATGCTGTTAAACAATTAAATATAAAAAATTTCAGAGGCGTCTTTATGCGAGATCAATTACCACAACAACCGAATAATCCAGAAACCGGAATTATTAATCTTGATAACAGCGATGGTCCAGGAAATCACTGGGTTGCTTACGCGATCGATCCACGTGGAATTATCTATTTCGATTCGTATGGGTTAGCACCGCCAGTTGAATTTCTCCAATATACAAAAGACGTCTCCGCGTCAGGGACGAAAGTTTGGTACTCAACGCTGCCAACACAAACACTGACCGATCTTCCGATATATGGTCAACAAGTATTAAATGTTCTTGATGCGATATCAGCGTCAACCAAACCACCTCACAAAGTTGTGCACGAGTATACCACGGGTCGATTTAAACAGTTTCCAATCAAATAATGGTTGATATTTACGGAAGATCTCTCCTCAACAGAAAAGTGAAGGGCACCGACGTGGATTTATCAAAATATGCGACTAAAGATGAAATCGATAATCTTTTAAGTCTGACTGGAATAGACCCAGATGAGGTTGTTATTTTTCAGGACCGACACGGAAAACTAAAAACCAGTGATATCAAATGGCATGAAATAATTCGTAGGGTTATTGGAGCCACTCCGGGTAACATCCCTATGTTCACTGATAGCAAAAAAGTCAGAGATTCACTGATATCAATTGCGGCGCTTCGAGATGATACGCAAAAAGCTGCAGGGGAACGTGTAAAAAAGACCGGTGATACAATGACAGGTGAACTCAGCATGAACGGTAACAAAATAGTGGTTTTAAGAGATCCAACATCCCCGGAAGATGCCGCAAACAAACAATATGTTGACGCCATTGACGGTAAACTAACCACGTTGCTGGCCGAGTATGACAAGCACGTAGACGCGTTTACAAGACTTCGTAGAAACTTTCAAAAAACCGATGAGCCTGCAGATAAGTTCTTTGGAACTTCTCCCGTCATTGATATGAAACTTTCTAATATCAAGACCAACATTGACACGATCAAACAAACACAGCAAGATATCGTAGCGGGGATTCATGATATCGTTAACAAAACCAGTTTGACTAAAGTCCCCACTGGAGTTACTCCCGGGCATATTGCCAACATAGTATACACGATATCATCTGGATTTGCAACATGGTCTAAACAAAATAATACTATCAAATATAAAGCAACAGTCACTGGAGTGTATAGACTGTCTGTGTTCAGTGCCGCTAAATTTACAACATATCCCTGGAGATACTCCACCGACATGTTTTCCGTATTAAACAAGGGAACCGATGAAACATTTATACTGGAGGCAGATGATAAGAAATTACCGCAACATCTTACTGGTGGTGTTTGGAATTTGTAGCTGAAACACCTCAATTGTTTACTGCTTAATATAATAAAATGGCGCTAATGAAGGAGGCATCAACGACAACACTGGATGCTCAGCAATATAGATATGATCAAGTACGCGAATGGCAGAGTTAAAAAATACCATCAACGAATGCACAGCAAAGGTAAAAAAATACAAGCGGCGTGTAACCATGTTGGACACAATAGTGTATTCAGTGTCCGCGTTAGTTACATCCACAGGAGTATTATTATCAGCGCTAACACCAGTGACAACTGCAATCGCGGTCACAATTACAGTTTCAACATCAACGACAATTGCAGGAGTTGCTAATATTATCGCGAAAAAAATATCTTCATGTGCGCTAACAAAATTGCACGAATATGAAAAGTTAAATAACGCGGCCACGAGCGCCTACTCAAAATTGTCGTCGCTGATATCATCCAGTCTCGATGATACAACAATATCAGATTCCGAATTTGCGCAAATGGCAAAGATGTATGAAGAGTACACCAGTCATTTGAAGCGACAAAAGATAAATAACAATGTCAGCGACATCGACGGAATTGCTTCAACAGATAATCGAAAATACAAGACCGAAACGAACTTCTTTTATAA
The DNA here is from genome assembly GCA_028554795.2 of Sinohyriopsis cumingii. Classification (NCBI taxonomy): domain Eukaryota; kingdom Metazoa; phylum Mollusca; class Bivalvia; order Unionida; family Unionidae; genus Sinohyriopsis; species Sinohyriopsis cumingii. The sequence goes on from CM068828.1 coordinate 66,765,018, forward strand.
AAGTAACCTCAACTAGACCAGAAATTAGTATTAATTTTCCAACTGCGATTCCAATAAACGAGATCGCGTTAGCACAATTACGAGTATATCACAGTTGGCCCAATACCAGATCAAGATCGTTTGGTGGATTGCCAGCAAATAATTCACTGGTATTTGCATGTAAAAATAAACCCGATGGCACGCCAGACTGGAATGTCGTTGGGTTACCAACCGGGTCTTATCAAATCGAAGAAATCAATGAAGAATTACAACGTCCAATAAAAAATATCACAACAAAGGAATCTAAAATAACAATAACCGTTCATGAGCCAACGCTGCCTTCTGCCATCGAAATAAGCACCCCAGACTACGCCGTGGATATATATAATAGTTCGATCAGAACAGTGTTAGGATGGCCTGAAGTCGCTCCACTGGAAGCTCCACCGTTACCTGGTGAACCTATAAAGGCTGATTATACCTCCGAGAAAAAATCGTATCATGATTATATCCCAAAATATGAAAATAATCCGCTATGGAAAGGCATAAATACAAAACCGGATAATAGAAAAATAATTTTTAATCAGGATGGTTCGATATTTCAGTGGCATTATGGATCACCGTTGCGGCCGTATATTGAGGAAGATATCAAAATTACTTTTGAAGATATTAGTCGCGAGCATAAAACACAACAAAAATAAATTACGTCAATTATTTACTGAGTATCTCCTTGATACGTCGTCAGCAAAAAACGAAATTATTAAGCAAATTGAAATATTAAATCAGCTTGTATTTGATATGGAAACCGTTTATTGATCTATTATGCGAGGAGCACCGAATTTTAAGCCTCCCGGGTATAACGCAGACGAACTCAAAAAGTCCGTCACCGACCTCATCAATGAGTTCTTTGATGACAGACTCGCACAATACAGAAAATCACTACCGGAGCCAACTATCCTCAGACACAACAATAGCCCAACCGGAGAAGGCCGGCATGTATCCCCGGGCATCGTAAATATAACTGAAGTGGTCGCAGTCAATCTTGTGTGTGATGTCATTGATGGCAGTTACAGCACGGACACGACAGTATCAAATCAAGCCCAGCAAGGATTTGTTCTTTATTCATTTACTCCGAAAGATGTACCACCTGGATATCTAATCGTGCATAAGCCGATCAATCCGGTCTATCTACGATGTCACAATCCGTGGCTGACCAGAATAAATTTCGTGCTGACAGACCAACAGTACATATTAGTCTGCTAGTGAAATCGTAAAACGATTTTCGGTCTTAGGACTTTTAATCCTAGGGATTTTCAGTCTTAAAAATTAATTTTATTTTATATTTTCTGCAACGCTGGCAAAGTCACTGAAATTTATAGGGTAATTACTTGTAAAAATCACAGAAATCGACCAATTTCTCAATTTGGAATGGTAATTTACTAGCAAAAATCATGCGAATTTAGTAAAAAGCAAAAACATATATATTTTTACTTTAAGGCCGAAAATCGTTTACGATTTCACAATTAATCAAGCAAGTATTATATAATGTTTCACCGCGTGAAATGTTTCATACATAATAAAGAACTTCTTGATGAACCTGTCAGTGTTGGAAAAGTTACCTCGGAAAAAATAATTATTGATGAATACGGTAATGACGATTTTATACTGACTGATACGCAACTACAGCGACTAAAAAAAGATTATATAGTGATCGCGCATTCCGGTATACATCAAATTTTAGAATATATACGCGTATTTAGATCTTAGATTAGATTTATATGTACCACCACATAAATGTTTTCGTGTATGACAAACAAGCGCTTGAGCAAGCAGTTAGGGCTGCATTTGCACAAGAAGAATTTAACGTTAAATTTATTATTGACGAATACGGAGACGAAGATTTCTTACTAACACAGCAACAGTTAGATAGTCTCAGACGCGAGCATATTATTTCAATTGTGTGCGACAGAGATCAAATTCTCACTTTTGCATTAAGCCCAACCGACTAAGGAAAATATTATCTAACTCGGACTGAAAAAAATATACCGTCTTTTTTTTACTTTCAATTTCATTTCCAAGTACTTGACTTCTAAGTAAATCAAGGTGAGGTATTTACTTCCTTGACTTCGTTATCGTTGACTTCGTCAAGGGACATACAACTCATTAATCTCCTTAAACGAGTATTTATTATCTTTTTTGTTTCATACTCTTGAGCTAATTCCAACCTAATTTTTTTCAATTGCACGACACAATGATACAAATGCATTTATTTGTATTTCTTCTACTGTAGTCAGCGATTTATACAAATTGTTCTGAATTCTTTTTATAAATCGATACTAAGCAGGAAGACTATAACGCCCTGCGCATTTCGCTTCATGTAGTGATTCAAAATCAGACATAATTGTTTCAGGATTTAGTGATATATTAAATCCGCGCTCTTGTAATTTTTTTAATATAACAATCACATCATTGATATTTTCGTAATTCATATAAATAATATTATATATTTAAAAGAAAAAAAAGCCCACCACATCTCCTTGAGTCTCTAGCTTATCAAATGATAGGCTACCAAACTCAGGACCGGAAACACAACCCCCATGTGAGCCCCTAACCTGTCAAATAACAATCTAGAAAGCCCAGAGGGTGTGTTTGCGAGAGACGAGACATTTCCCATGTTGAACCTCTAGTTTACCCAAATGATATGCTAGCAGGTACACATAGGGACAGTACAACATATAGTATTTACATGTATTTACCTTTGTAAAGCTTCTAAAGTGCCACCGCATCTTAACAAGCTTACAGTAGGACAGTACAACATATAGTATTTACATGTATTTACGTTTGTAAACTCCTAAAGTGCCACCGCATTTTAGCAAGTTTACGGTAGGACATAGTATTTACACTCTTACACATAGTATTTACATGTACTTACAGTAGGACATAGTGTAGTAATTAAGGACGGCACAGACAGATACGGGGTTATATTCTACGCTCAACAAAGTTGCACACCCTCCCCCAAAGTCAATCCCGCGGAGTGCAAAATGTCACCCCGTCAGGGTGATAACGCGGAAAGTTGTGCAACTTTGTTGGATTTCGAAACCCCGTACATAATTCGGACGCTATAGTATATAAACCGATAAACCGATTTTATCTGTGAAAAAAATATTATTTATTATACACCCGCCCGTGTTGACAGTTTTTGATAAAGTAACCTTGACGAAGTCAAAGGGGAAGTAATTGGAGATGATTTACTTCCGTGTTGTGATCGTATAGGTAACACGGAGAACCGTTTACCCGTTTGTAGTATATATCGTTACAGTTAACAAGTTCTGAACTAAATTTAAATTCTGAACTGGATTTTAAACAGTGAATCTAAATTTTAACACAGAATTCGAAAAATACCTGCACACGTAAACGAGGAAGTATTATAGACTGTGACGCAATTGTAAAAAAAATAATTGTGTACAGCTCTGGGTATTGCACAATTTCAAGGAGTGTTGCGCAATCACCTTGACAAAGGGAGGGAACTAATTGGATGAGATATGCTTAACGGAGTTATCTCCCTTTTTTGCATTAAAAAGGATTATAGTGAAGTACCTAACAATAATGAAAAACAATTTTTTGACTATATTTTTTGATATGGCGGATTTGTATATTTTTTCTGCGACTTTTCGTACTGAGGGTTCACAAATATCAAAATACTTGGCTGCTGAGTTCATTAAGTGAAATATTTTTTCTTCACTGGTACTTATGCTGAAAGATTTAACTGCCCTAGACTCTCTCTTCCCCCAGCATTCCCACGTGCAACATTTTGGCGTTGTGTGATAGCCTGCAAATTTTGAAGAGAATTATCAAGTTTGTTGTTGTTAATATGATCAACTACAAGATCGTCTTTGATCTCTCCAGAGAAACACTCGATCACGACCCTGTGATTATAATAATGTTACTTTCCAACAGTAAATCTAAGATAACTAGAATTACCAACATCAACAACTGGTTTTTTCAACCTGCAATTTGTGACTATTCCATCACGATTCGCTTCGTAGTTATCAATGATAGGATGTGAGACAAATTCTTGGCTCATTTATATATATAATATATTTGTCTAATTTAAAAATTTGTCTGAAAACTTAGTTATATAATCGCGTTAACATTTCAGAGCAACATCGTTATTTCTTTTTTGTTATAGTATCTCTTAAGTTCATGGTATCATTTTCCTCCGCAACTTGCACATAACTGTGTTTTATCTCTGACCCCAACACCACATCGCAGGCAGGGCATTGGTCCTAAACTTCCCCTTTGGACGCTTTGGGAATGTGTCCCACATAATTCTTTTCTGCAGGATTTATTACAAGGAATTACGGATCCAACTTGAAACCACTTGCACCGGTTCATTCTATATATAATATTTCTTATTTAAATGTTTGTCTTAAATAAATATGGAGGAGTTTGAAAGATTATCTGCCATTGGCACCGGGAAAGCTTTTAGATTCGATCTTGACAGACTAACCCCTGACTCGCGGAGACGAGCCCTGACTGATCTGTTTGATATTATCAGGAATGCCAAAAAAGAATTTCGTAACGACGGTGCATCTCACGTATGGTCCACATTTAAAATTATACGCAACACTGACTCTGTCAATGTTGACTCTGTCATGGATGCTACAATGAATGATGCACGAGCGAAAACAATTATTAATTATCTATTTGATAATCAGAAATATTTGTTCAGAATAAAATTTATTGTGCAAGCAGATTCCGATACGTGGATTATCCGTGACAAAAATGACCCTGTCCTTGCTAATGGAAAAACCATTCTGCTAAGTAAAGATTCCAAACCAGGAATGCTGACTGGGATTGATAAACCATATCACGCTCGAGCGTATACTGTGACCGCGGTCATTTATGGAATCTATCCGATAAAAAAACCAAAAATCAATAAACTCACCCGATGAGATTGTCAAGGCTAAATTGTGTAGCCGAGCGAGTAATGGAACATTTTAAAAATGCGATTAGGGGAAATGGTCTAACTGATTTAAGACGTTCCAAGATAGAAGCGAGGGCTGAAAAGGTCAATGATACAGGAGCATCAATAAACGATGTTGCCGAGCTAGAAAAAGCATTAAGATTTCACATAACCGTAACAACGATAGGAAGTATTATACAAATCAAAATATAATCGATCTGGAGCGCCAATAAATATCATTGATCATAACGCTTACGCTCGGTTACGATATTTCCGCGGGATCGTGTTGTGAAATATTATTCATGAAATATATTTGATTTTCTTTATCAAATAAGTAAAGATGATCCTGTGTCTATGTGGTTGTTTAAAAGTTCCGAAGATGGCGAGTATGATCAATTTGTAAGACCCAGTGGTGAATTATACCGGACGGAATCTCTGCAACAACAAATGCAAAAACTCGCAGAGAAATATTCAGAAAACACTGAGCAGTTATTAACTAATTGTTTTACAGTTCCAAGTGTTGCCGCTCACACCGCAAGAGAGAGACATTCGTGGAGACCAACCCGAAGTGAGTTTCTCGAAGACATACAACTGAGTTGTGTCGAGTATGGACACGGCGGTTTGTGGAATACCGAGTATGACCACAGCGAGATGATTTCCGTGGATATGATTGCGTGTTATCCGGGAAGCTTTCTCGGGATGGGCGAGTGTAAAGAATACTTTAAAAGATTTGGACATCCCACGAACTCGATGACACCAGTTGCTATAAACGGTCCTTTGCCCGATTTTCCCCAGACAGGATTTGCTCGTGTGACGTCGTTTGAATTTGCTAAAGAGCTTCATCCGTGCTGTTATGTTTGGTTTGGCAGATACTTTAGTGTTGGGCGCCAATAGTGCTATTGCGATATATGCTTGACAGCCGAATACTGGTATCGATGACAGTCAGTGAAGTAATCATATCATATCGACCGCAGACCTCAGTTTGGTTACCAACACCGGAGCGTATCAGTCTCGATGAAGTCATTGAAGAATATGCACGAGAGTCCAAATACTCCCATGGATGTCATTGTCGGTGAGGCTCCTAAAGTTCTTAAGATTAAACTCAGCAATAGTGAAAAACAGCAAATGATCTCGGTAGAAGAATAATCGGTAAATTTACTCAAGGTGGCGCATATGATCATAAACTACACCATTCACGATTGATTATCGATGAAGCTGAATTGAATTTTATAATTGCTGATGCCGCTGCGAGAAATATATTTTGAAATCGGGAGGACGCGCTCTTGTCCGACCGGAAAAAGTTAGGCACATTTGTAAGTTATATTAATGGAGAATCACCTCAATACACACATTTAAGGTCTTCGATGCTGGCTTATGTTTCTATAAATTTGCTATCAATGATAAATCGATTTTCCAACACCGCAGTTAGAGTTGCAACGGATTCATTTTATATCAATAAAAGATATTCAGAATCACTGGCTCGTTTTACAAGCACTGATGAATCATGGAGTTCGTGGAGAATAAAAAAGGAAATGTTACATGGATATTGTGAATCCGCTGATGTTGAAATTAAGGATGATTATTGCAAATCAGAATTATTAGAAATGTCGAATGCACCATCTGTGTATGATCCAATCACCAGACATAAAACCGTTTATTTGAACGGACCGGGTGGTTCTGGTAAGACAACTCGAGCGATTGAATTATTTCGAAATTCAGATATGATTGTGCTAACACCTAAAACAGACTCGCCAGGGAGATGAAACAACGAGGAGTTAATTCTTGTACTTATCACAGTTTTTTTCAAATACAGCGGTGGTATATGGACTTCAGATCGAATGGGAATAAAGTATATTCCTGGGAAAATAATTTGGGATGAGATATGCACAGTGTCGTTAGATATATTAAACTTGTTCCTGGATTGGCTGCTAACAAAAATACAGCTGTGATAATGTGCGGCGATCACGGTCAGCCACCACCTTCTGTTGGTCCATCTCCGCATTTATGGTTAAAAGATTTTGTTGATTATTATGAAGAAGTGTCTGATGATCATAGAGCACTTGATGCAACGTTGAAGGAATTTAAAACATTAATCAGATTACAACCGAATAAAATTCAATGTGAAATTATGCGCGAGATGATTCCTGAAACTTCAATGAGCGACTTTTGGAAAACGTGGAAACCAGACGATTTGATAGTGGCAAGTAGAAAGATAGTCAGAGACACACTGCAACAGCAGTTATTTCAATTACAACAAGAAAAGTTTCCAATGTTGCCAGTGCCGTTCTGTTATAGACCAGCTGATACTCGGTTACAGAATATAGATGGTGATATTTCTGGGAACTTGACAGAGTCAAGGAAACTGAATTTAGGATTGAATGATATTGTGTTAGTTGATATTAATGCTGTCAAAGACGCACTGCGCATGAACAAATCCCCGTGGACGTTAGGATACGCAATGACGATACATTCATCTCAAGGACTAACTATCAGTGATACAACTATCTGGATCGTTGATGATCGAATCGAGTGATCAAACTTGGTTTACTTATCTGTATCCAGAGTCAGAACAATGTCTCAACTGCGAAGAATTGTCTTGGAAGAGTCAATGGCTGATAATAATGAAAACAACAGTGACATAATATAAAAAAATTAGCCGGTTACAAACAGAGTGACAAAAAAAATAATCGCGATTTCGACCTTGATGTTGAATTTATCATGACACTGAAACAACAGCAGAATAATCATTGTGCGAGCGTGCGAGCTGTAATTGTATAATGATGTGGCAGTATTCGAGTCCAAGACAATTCACCGTAGACAGAAAAGATAATAGTCGCGGTCATACACAACAAAATGTGATGCTGACCTGTCTTGAGTGTAATCGACGTACGGGTGCTAGTTAAGTGATCGGGGTGGTAATTGTGTCTTCGGGAATTACTTGTAATTGCTCACGTGTGAATCCAGCCTGTAGATTGCTGGTCTACCAGTGGATCTAGTTATGTTAGACATCTTGTGTGCGGTAATACTCCAGATAGGATCAGTCGCTCTTTTTTTACCGCCTTCAAGTTCACCTGGTTCATATAAATATCTCACAGTGACATCACCCAATATTGGTTGTGCCGAAAAACCACGTCGTTGCACAGGTATATGTTTTTTAGTGACCGCGATGGCAGGTTTCATATTGGTTGTTCGAGTAATTTCATTATTTAGCGCAGCTATCACGCTTGGTAATCTTGCAACCCATTCGCGTGATCTCGTATCCTGAATGAATTCCTTCGCGTATTGATATCCAAATAACCGCTCAGCAAGTGTTCTATTAAATCGCTCAACAACTGAATTGCAGTATGTCCTCGTCTGATGGTGACGTTATGTTGCTTCATCAGCGATGATACTCCACCCTAAAATTCTTTGCCAGGATCAACTTGTAGCAGCTGTGGCCATCGTATACCACCTCGTTGATAAAATCGTTCAAACGCAGAAGCAACCACGGATGCTGTTTTAGTTGCTAACGGTTCCGCATCTTTGTATCTACTTGCAACATCAACTACAGTTAACGCGTACTTGTATGTTCGGCGACGAATGGTATCATGTGGTAGAAATAATATATCAGCTTGATGAACTTCATTTGGCACACTAACATAAAAATGTGCAAAGTGAATTTGTTTAGGGGTGGTTGGTAAATTTGCCATATTGCCTGTTTGGATAACTAATTTTTAGAAGTATCACGTGTGACATTTTCTGCACTGGCGAGCTTGCCGATTGCTGCGCTACCTCTCCAGTATCCTCTTGGGGAATAATAAATCGACTCCATTATAATTAATTACCAGCACCTAATACAAGCTTAGATTTCATTGCAGATTTTATTAACCAGCTAGCTAACTTTTCTTTGAAAGATTTATCAGTGATGGCATTTAACGCGTGAATTAATTTCACATCCGCGAGATGCCTATCTTGTAGATCCTTACTTCGGTAAGCTACATCATGGACATGACATGCTTTATCGATAGCATTTATCGGATACTCACCTGGATTGGGTTGATTTAAGGGATCAAGCCTGATATCAAGTCGGGTTCCAGGACCACAGTAATTTTATCCTGGGAGATGTTTTTCTCCTGGGTATTTAGCCCACGGAGTTCCGGGTAATTTTCCTAACTTGGCTGCAATATCACCGCCTCGCTTTTTGTTTCGGCGCTCCACCTGACGGAATAAATTTAAATTTCTTTGTACCACATCGTTCACACTTGCCTGTAAGCGCTTGTCGATTATTTTTTGTTGTAGTGGTTGTTATGTCTGCAGTTGGGGTACGTGCTTTACATTTCACACAATATAGATCCATATTATTTTATAATATATCTAATGGAGATCACCGACTTTTCTGCTACAAGGAAACGAGAGCTAATTAAGCATAACTCGGTGCTACCAAATTCAATTCGAATGATAATTATAGGCCCATCTGGGAGTGGTAAGACGCAGTTGTTACTTAATTTAATAATGAAGTGGATGAAGTGGGACAAGTTGCATTTGGTAGCTCCATCTGTGGACGAACAGCGATGCTACAGCGTGTTAAAAGATTTTAATGAAAGTGTAAAGTCGCTAAACGACGGTGATGATGTTGTTGAATTTATTACTAGTATTGATGAATCGCCAAGTATCGATGATATTGATGGGAGAATTAACAATTTAGTCGTGTACGACGATGTGAGGTTGGACAAACAATCAAATCCTGCCAGGATATTCTCACGTGGCAGACATAAAAATGTGGATGTGATTTATGTAACTCAACGATATACACAAATCCCGAAACTGATCAGGGACAACTGTAACATTCTTGCGCTGTTCAACGGCGTTGACACACACACGTTACGAAATATACATCAGACTTGGTGCAGCGGCGATATGGATATAAATAAATTTAAACATTTCTTTAGTCGTGCTCAGGTAAAACCACATAGGATTGTAACGATAAATTTACATGATCCTCGAACACGGTATCGTGTCGGGTTAGATATGATTTTCAGATAGAGAGCAGCAGAGGGGGCGGCGACAACAAAACGCAGCAACAACGGCAACAACAACAGCGTAAGGTTAGTCCTCGTATTCAGCGTTGGAAGTTGTGGGCGAGCCCCCCTACTGGGGACGACAACAAAACGGCGACAATTGCGTTTACAAGCGTCAACGCGTTTTTATAAAGAGCTTATTTCGGCGTTTGGAGGCTTCTAAAAGTTGTGGGATTCGCCCCCTCTGCTGCTAATGACTATAATGTATGATTATGTTAACTTAAGGTTACAAAAACATTAATATATAACATTCGGCACCACTATATTGCTTTAATTTTCAATACATTCTAAGATTTATACGAAAACGTCTTGAAGTAAAATATGTGCAGTGTAATCCATTACCACATGAGAACCAGTAGGCGCCTATAAACATTTTCCTTAAGGATTTGAAGATTATTTTGCTTTTGCGTTTGTTTTCAGAATGGAAGCTGCTTTATTGATGATGTGTGCTATAATGATAGCAACCAAGATCCATCAGACAGCTGTAAAACATGCCAGTGTTCTGTTGATCCCTACTCATGGACGGACGGTAAATTAAACCTATTTTAGTGTTTCAATACGTGGTACTTCGGATAACTGCTGGCACATCATTAAATACAAGGCTCCTTGACTCCATAAAAACTGTGCCGTCTATTGTGTCTTACACCTTGCTGAGCACAGACAGATTTTGTGACTTAATTAGTATTCAGTCGGCCTATGCTTCGTTTAGGTCATTCACTCAGTTTATGACCTTACGTGTTAGAGACCTATATTAAACGGTGTCACCCTAACTGAAGCATCTGAGCAAACGAAGCATACTTAGTAACGCATGTCTCAAGAAGACCGAACTTTTGTGACTTAACCCTTGGATATCCTAGTCGGTCTTGCATATAGCTTTATTTTATAGCCTGCAAAACTGAGAGCTCACTTTGCACTTTAATGAGATCATAGATTCACAAGTGTGAAAACACAGTTGATACACAGTCTATAAATCCTTTATATTGTTATTTACGCTGAATTTGATAAGGATATTTTTATGACATTAAGGTGAGTAATTTTGTGATACACAAAATTAATATATATATATATATATATATATATATATATATATATATATATATATATATATATATATATACATATAACATTTAATAGGATTTGTCAGTGATGAAGACACAAGCAATTCCTATCCGCTATTCAGCCTAAGAAAAAGAAGAAGAAAAAAAAGAAAGAAAGAAAAAAAAAAAAATATATATATATATATATATATATATATATATATATATATATATATATATATATATATATATATATATATATTTGCATTAGAAAGATAACCTTTCAAGGTTTTGGCATTGGAACTCTAATAGAATCAGTCAATATCAATGATTAAGAGGTATTCGGTATTCGATTGTTTATTTCTATTTTCTTCGACGGACAAATAAGTGTATGATTTCCACCGTTCTGGTTGCTCCAACCTCACATGATGTTGAAAATAGATCAGATAGCAGAGAAGGAAGGAAAGAGAAAGGTCAGAATTATAGAGGTTGGTGCTTTGAATATATAAAATTTGAAGTCCTTGTAAAATTATATGTAAGCAAATAACTGTCGTTATAACGATTGGCTGTCTATCGATTCTATTTAAACGATGAACTATCGACATAACTTGTGATTCGATATATTTTCTATGTAAGCGATGAACTTTCGGCTCAGTTTTTAACTATCTATATTTTTGTATGTAAACGAAGAAGTATCGGCAGCACTTTTGGCTGTCTATGTTTTCCATTTAAATGATAAACTGCTGCCAGTGTTTTTGACTGTTTATATTTTCTTGCATTTGTACTTGCTGTGTTTTCATATTTCTTTCGACTGTTTAGAGTGTACCATACTATCACAGGGTAACTTGATACTGCGAAATGTCATTGTAGTCTCATCCATTCAAGTATCATGCCTGCTCTTCTGTATATCATAATTTGCGCACCGTTGTAGAGGATTTAGCGTATGCTTTAGGATGAGAGTCGTACAGTTAGGGATCAGTTGCAACTCCCAGTTGGAAATTAGATAGAACCCCAAGCAACCAAACAATAAGGAATTATATGATATTTAAATATTCCATGATTATCATTTAAACCCAGGCAGGCTACATTAGAAGCAGATAAGGAAATGCTTCAAATTTACATTTCCTTCGAACTTATTTTCACGACATTTTACGCGAATAAGCCATTTTTATCTTCATTAAAATCGTGAAAGAGGCTAATATTTCGGCCTAGGCATTCTAATGCTATAACATTACATGATATTGAGAGTTCCGTTTTAGAGGATTGTCAGTGTAGTCAGTATTAGCAAACTTTACTTCTGACCGGTGCCTGATATGGTCTGCAAGGTGGATCGAATCAGAGATCTCAGAAAGAGTCGCCGATTGCTGCTAATTTAATGTGTTTTTTCGGGGGAGGGGGTTTTCAAGGTTGTATTCAATTAATCTTTCGGGTATTATCATATAAAAGTATTCATGCTTGAGCGAGGCAAGGTGATTATATATGTCCTAGTTATAAACATTTGATATTCTTTGTAGGATGTACCAGTAGCAAAAAGAACCTGCCATCTTCACCTGACAATTTTATTCTAATAGAAGCATCCGTTGTCTCAGCCTTATTAGGCTTAGAGATCTTGGTCGTTATTACAATGGTGATCATCAAATGCTGCTTTAACAAGGAAAAAAGGTGAGTGGGGACCTGAAAAGAAAAAATAGCATTCATGTATTTAAATGTCTTGATTGATAGCGGTCTAAATAGACATTAAATATACACAGAGAAACGATTACACTTGAAACCAATACGCAATTTGAATATATATCAACATTATACCTTCACCGTCTTCCACCAACCCCACCCCCTAAAGAATCAACAAACTATTGTACAATGTAAATCTACATACGATGCATTTACTTCACTAGTAGTTCACATTTGGCACAAATTACTTGACATTTAATTATATTTAGGAAAGTGTTGAATTGTTCCCTGACACGTGTATATACTAGTCCATGCCTATTGAAAAATATATGCAAAAGCATTCAGTACATAATTCGTGTTTTCTATCGTATTATGGTAATATTGAACATTTTTTAGCGTCAGATATATATATATATATATATATATATATATATATATATATATATATATATATATATATATAGTTTTATAATTTTCAGGGTTGCTGGAATATCAACGTCTCCTGGCAATACAACATTTCAAGAGAATGAACAAAACTCTGGTCAGAAAAATGTACCAGACAGTGAGCCAAAGACGGAAAGAGAGTCCAGTTTCCACAACAATCAACTGTGCGGAGATAGACCAGGATCTGCCAAAATACTTTCCTTCGACTTTTCCTATACACCACTTCCATACTAGACACTCCTTGAATGAGCATTGGCATGTTTTGACATTACATGCCCTTCACCGTGATTATAGAGCACACAAGCTGGCACAACCTGCATAATTATATCACCACTGGAGGAGTTTTGTTCCTAATAATTAAGACTGAAAATGCTTGCAACACATTTACATCCTAAACATGCAGCACTTCAAGTTAGTTTCATCACCAATGAGTTCGCTTTGTAATGATAAGTCTAGCTTCAAATACAGATAAAATGTAGTCTGCATTTGATATTTTAGAACTAAAACTGTGGTTGCAGTTGGAGCTGGGTAATACGTAAATTTAGTACTGGGATGTACCGCGGTATTTCTGAAGATACCGCGATACGTTCTACCGCAATTATGTTAGGGATCAACAATGTATTGGTCTAGGACAGGAGCATGACACTATTTTCAAGACACACTCCTTTACACATCAGCTGTAATAATATCTTGCTCTGATTTATAGCAAACTAACACCAGGTAATATCTAGTAGAACACCAGATAACATCCATTACTACATCAGATAATACTCATTTTAACACCAGGTAATATCCATTATATCATAAGAAGAAAACAAATTATTTTGAAACAAATGAAAACAGAATATCTCATCTCAAAAGAAAATGTTGCTCTCCCTCAACCAAATGTTAAATTGCCAGTATCTTATTGTAAATAAATTTACTAGGTTTATGATAATTGTTTTATAGGTTGCAATCTAATAACTTGAAAGGAAGTGAGATGATTAAGTTTACATTATAGCTGGCAGATCAATTTACTAGGTTTATAATAATTGTGTTATAGCTTGTAATCTAACAACTTTAACTGAAATGAGATGATTAAGAAGTTTACATTATGGCTGACACCCTGTGAAAAGATATTGAGTTAACATTAGAGAGGTTGCTGAAAAAAGTATGGATATCTTCGACCGAAGCTTACAATTTACCAGCTATCCTACTATTATAATAAAGCATGGAAGCCCCTGGCAAGACATTTCTGAGAGTGGTCCAGCACACATATAACACATTGACTTACCAAATGAGAAAATATTTAATGGACTTGAGACATTACGTAATATTAAAACAAATCACAACTGGGATCCTAAAAATCTTAAAATGGTTTCCAATTTTACAAAACCAATTCATTTTTATACGATATTAACATACACAAATAATGATATAAAAAAATGCCATGCATTTGTGCTTTTTAGTCCAAAATCTTTCCATCAGTTTGAATTTGAATCAAAGATCTTTCACGACATTCCATTGGAATTTGGAAACCACATCGGCCTATGCCAAGTCAAATATGTGATTGAATAATCATGCATGTAATTATATTTGTAACATTGAAAATTAATTTGTGATAATTACATATGTTTTGTTAAAGCAAAATAGTAATTATTTAATTACTTTGTCATCTAAAGAGAAATTATGCTGCGAACAGCAGTAAATTCATAGTGAGATTACTCGGGAATTTCTGTACATACCTTACTGACGGAAACTACCGAAGTTCCTGCACAGTAAATAAGTGCCGTGGAACGTTTCATCGTAAAATAATACCGCGGTAAAAAGGAATACCGGTAATACCTCGCACATCTAGCTTCAATCGTTATTTTCTAATAGTTGCTTTATCTTCTCATTATTATATATAGAAACATTGATTCCACTGAAGGTATTTTGAAATGAATTGATCCTTTGAGATGCTCAATGCAGCATGTTTTTCATACCCTGTATGTAGTTCAAAGCGGGAAAAATGCATGTCTATATTATGGGGAAATCAACAAATTGCACAAAAAAGCAAATATAATTTCTAGCTTTCGTTTGCGTCTACCAAAACTACAAAGTATACGCTGCTGCATTGAGTAATATGTGTCTTATGACTGCTGTATCAATGCTGGTCAGTAGATATCTGTATAAGGTGATTGGAACATACATTTGTGAATGAATAATTGCTTCAGTGCTATAACATGTTCCTTCGTTCTGGTATCTTATAGTATCATTACTTGCTTAGTGTTTCCTTTTGTAAATAGACGTAAAGTGAACCCTGCTTGAAAAAGGGAAGGCACTCGACAATCTGTGAAATCTAGTGGTCCTGTCATATCTCATGACTACCTAAAGTGAATGCTGTTGCTGAAATGAAAAGTCTTGGAACAGTTTTAAAAAAGTAATCTCAACGCACGTTCAAATTAAATACACATAGCCGAAAGGTTAACGATATTATACTCTACAGTGCTTAGGTATGTTAAATATAAGAATCAACATTGATAGATGATATAACTAGTCCACCGAGTTGAACAAAACACGCGCTAGTTATCAATGTGCTGTTTATGACTCACGTATTTGTTAAGGACATAATTACACAGTCTAAAGATATTACGCATAAATCATATTTTTGTATGATGGCATCATCAATATTATTCATATAAATTAAATTTTCTCTAATGCATGTATGATTAATTTTGACACATTGCTCCGACACAAATCTCAACTTTAATCAAGAGTCTTTTAATATGAAATTATCAAAGACCGATGTAAAAGGCCGGACGGTTGCTGGTAAATGATGAGAAGTATATAGCACCGGTATATTGGGATTGTTCTAGTCGGTTGAACTTGGTTATCTAACTGTATCAAAAAATCTGTTATAGAGAAACAGTGTCATCAAATCGTCTCAGTCAGTCAATGAGTTGGAGGCTCATTATCGTCCTTCTTTCGATTCCAGTTAACATTGACAGGTGCTACATTGGGTGTTAAGCTTCACCTATTTAGTAGAGTAGCCGGTCGACTACAATGCCTACCATGACACCATATCACGAAACGATCAATTTGTCTCCACGAACCAGGGTCAGGAGCAGAAGTAGCAAGATCCCCAGTTATAGACGGGCTTTATCCTTTCCACCCTTAAGTATGCATATCGTAACCTGACGTGTCGATCTTAGTTTAAATGTCAGAGGCTTTTATTTTCAATTTGTTTTTAACTATGTGTCTATTGTTATTCAAATAATGTGTATGTCTGTTCTTTTCTGCATGCTATTTAATTTTGAGTCGTTGTTTTTTGAAAATTTATTAATAAATATTTAAATATTTATATTAATTTTTATTTTGTTTATTCATTATGTTTTAGATTTGCATTTCTTCAAGATCATACAATCGTCTCTAATGTGTTTATGTATCAGGACACATTGTGATACTTCTTGCATTTGAATATATTTCATAACTTACTGAATTATTACAGATGTATGTGCATTTTTGTCTTCATAATAATGTTGGAGTTTTTTTAGATTTCTTTTACTGGCTTTCAGTGCAATAAAATCAAGCTTAAATAATGCAAAGCGGGCAGTCATGCGTCCTACGAAATATAATAATCATATATACATATTTTAAAAATGTAGTTTTCTCCTTTAATCATTATTTTCAATCAGCACTCTTCATTCTGCATCGTCTTATCAGGCCTTATCGACCTGTCATATCTGCATTCTCAAAATAAACATGGGCCAACGACCTGAGAGCTACGCGTTTGAATTATGCACAAACTAACCCCGATCACGCATCCTGTAGTACCATTATGTTAGTCTATATAAGCCAGCAACAAATGCGTCACTTTTCCATACCAGTCTGTATATTGTCGGTTACCATAAATGTACTTTGGATGAGCGTAGTTGTGTGTGTGTGTGTGTGTGTGTGTGTGTGTGTTGGCGAGAGTGAGATATCATCTGATTATTAAGTGGATAATAACCTTTGACGTATGTACCTCTGTCCAACCCTGAAGTGGCCCTAAATATAATCTTGAGTACTGGTTTTATCCTTTCTTTTAAAGCTAAGAAATTATCACACCAAATTTTTTTAGATGTCCATTTTGTGTAATGCAGCACTGAAATGGAGCGAGTGGGGGTTGATAGATTACGGTACTGGGAGCACGCCTCGTATTCAGAAAGATGCACTTAATAAACGAACTTGACACAAACCTCAAAATACCTTCGAAAAATCTGTGACAATAATCGGATTAAAACATGCTTAATATTTTGGCACGCTCACTGTTATGTACGATAATTTTAACATTACACTTGATCTATGAGTGTATGCTGCCTAACACAGTGTAAATGACATTTATTGTAAGCCTACGATGAAATATGAAATATGAAATGTTTTTATATATTTCAAGTTAATAAGTTCCATCAATTTGTACAAATGATTGGTACTAATAAAATCGCCAAGTCCGTCGTAAGCTGTCAAAGAAACTAAAGATATAAAATTTGTCAAATGGACGACATACTGAGTAAAATACAAAAAGAAAAGAAATGGAACGTTCTAACATGCAATCTCTCTCTCTCTCTCTCTCTCTCTCTCTCTCTCAACAAATATTTAATCGAATTTATACCAGTTATAGGCAAAGGTTGTCTATAATAATCGATAATGATACAAAAGGTAAAATGGCAATTAGTCTCTTGCATAGTATGTCGGGTACCGAGATCTCCTTGCGTTTTGAGATATGTGTACAATTCCTCCCTCCATGAATGTATCCCAACCCCGGTGGTTAATTTAGTTGTCACTGATTAGATCAATATTTCGTTACGTGTTATATCCAGGAGCTCAGATAACAATACACCATTTAAAGAAAGGCGTAAAAGGCAATACCGCTATAAACTAACTGTACACGTATCGGGTGTACGAAGCGTGCGTAGTGGAGTTAAGATACGTTACTAAGTATAATAAAGCTACCTGTGGAAAAATAATATTACTGATTACACACTAGGATACCTCAATAAGTTCGGTGATTACAAAAGAGTGTTAAGCATATTATTCTAAGAATACCCGACAGCTATATATTTAGCTCTTCTCCTTCTGGAAGTTAATGCCTACTTTTGGCGAGGGTTAGTTGATCCACTGAAGGACGTAAATAATGTGTACCTGAACTGGTGAACGTAAATGTGATTAGAATTAACAATATTCCGTTCAATGTAATAAACAATGAAGTATACTATGGTAGATTTCCTATAATGCAACACGTGTAGGGACTACTTTAAAACAATTATAATTTAAAGGATATAATACATATGTGTTGGATCAATATATGACTTTGATATACATGGCTTATTTACACATGCGAAGATATCGTGTACATGAAAATATTTTGAGCAATCTACGATTTCTTTTTTAGGCAATTAATGTTTGCAAAAGATGATAGAGAGGCAACACAGACCATGGCGATTAGATAAGCAGCGGTAGGTTTATTAGGACAACGTCAGATTAGTACTTTTAGGCTTCCAGGTTAAATATTCTCCTAGAAGAGCATTAATCGACTGTCAGATTGTATCATTTGGAATGATAGTAGGTTCATGTATCCTTTGAGTCATATATCCATTAATGTGTTGAATGTATCTTTTAAATTAAAAAACAAAAAAAGAAAACAGAAAACAACCAATAACAATACCACAAATAAATCATGCAGCAGAAGTTATCTTTCTGTCTTAGCCGTTGTGACCCCGTCGTTAATAAGTAAGGAATTGTACTCGTTACCGCAATGTTCGGGGTTGGATTCCGAACTGCAATGTATCCTTTGGCAAAGTAGTTAACTCTGCTTGCTATTGGCACATCCTAAGGTTCGATGTGTTGCTGTGCGGTATCACTCAAAAAGAAGTCACACACACACACACACACACACACACCACTCTCTCTGGTAATGAATAAGTATGCATGTTATTTAACAGCACATAGAAGCAGGTGAACTGAGTATGAAATTCGATGCTATTTTATAATCGAGAAATATATAATACATAAAAATAGAATATTATAGTGTGGTCAAGTCTGTATGGCACCGAGATCGTTTCGTTGTTAAAAAAAGTGTACACACCCCTTCCTCCAAATTTGACCCACTAATCGTCTCCGCTTTTGCAAAATGTACATATCCTTGAATAGACCGATATTTCTGTCGGTATTATTTCAGTCAGATTAAGTATTTAACTAAAGACAAAGGCATAATATTGGCTAAAATATTCAAAGAATTGGGGAAACGATAACACTGATATATGAGCAAATGTTTCGGGTGTATGGGCAATGAGAAGTTGGGTAAATATAGTTGTTTAGATCTGCACTTCTTTGCATCAATGTAAAATAATAGTACTTCATACAATACATTATTGTTTACACACTAGAACAGATGAAAGACCGTTCTTCCTAGAAAGATGGGAATCCAACAGCTCTATGTTTATATTTCCATATCTGGAAGTTAACCCCTGCCCATGGCAAGGTGCCAAGAAATAGAGTTAGTATAAACAATGGTAATCCTTGGGACAATATTTTTTATCACAAACAAATTCAAAACGTGATCAGATTTCAAATATTTTGCACATGGTTATCAAATAATCCAATCTGCTATGGTGGCTCTATGTGATATATGTAGGCATTAATTTATAGCAATTATGGTATAAAAGATACAAAATATTACTGTTGGACTAAAAAACGACTTTGATGGAGAAAGCTTACGCAGTTACTAACAGTAAGGGATAAGTTTTAAACGATCAAAATTTTGTCATCAATGCACTTTAAAAGTCCTAAAAAAGGTAACAGTGCCATAGAGAGAATGTAACTAACTTATCTCTCTCTCTCTCTCTTTCTCTCTCTCAAAAAATATGTATTTGTACTTGCACCATTTAGAGGCAGGCAAAGATTCACTAAAGTATGTTAATATGTCATAATTCAGGATGATCTAAAGGTAGATTGGTGATTAGTGTCCTGCCTAATATGGAGGGTAAAGAAATCTCGTCGCATTGTGAGATATGTACACGATTCCTTCCTCAGTTTTGTATCCTCCACTCCACGTGGTTAATTTAGTTGTCATTCATTAAGTCAATATTTCGTTACGTGTTACAACCGACAGATGAGACATTTAACTAAGACAAAAGGCAGTAACAATACAGTATTCAAAGAAAGGCGTAATAGGCGATACCGCTAAAACCTGCAAACCTATCGGTGTATGCAACATGCCAAGTAGAGTCAGTACAGTGTACTGATTATATTTCCCTCCTCATTTTGAAAACATCTAAGTATGCTAAATTTCACACTAACGTGCAAGAATATTACCTTTGGAAGAATAAACTTACTCATTACACTCTAGGATAGATCAATATGTACGATGTTAACAATATAAATTCAAGCATATTATTGTAAGAAAAATATACAGATCTATATGTTTATATCTTCATAATCGGGGAGTTAATGCCTGCTTTTGACTGCTTGTGTCGAAGGTCAGTGGATACTCTGAACGACGTGTGGGGTAGTGTATACTGCCATTTGGAAAGTAAATTGGATTAGAATTACAAATCCCCCGTTCATTGTAATAACAAAATGAAGTAGATATACTATGGTAGATTTTCTATTATGCAATACGTGTTGCGAATACTCTAAAACAATTATAATTTAAAGGATATAAGATATAACTGTTGGACCAAATAATGCCTTTGATGGACATGGCGTATTTGCATTTTTGAAGGCACCGGGTGTAGGAAAATATTTTGCACCATCAACAATTTCTTATTATGTAATTTATGTTTTTAGAAAAAAAGATAGCGAAGTGACACAGATCATGGCGATTAGAAGAGTAGTGATAGCGCAGATTGTAAAACGTTAGACTCGTACTTTAAGGGTCCCGGGTTAAATATCCGCCAAGGACATCATGGTGGCAATTCTGAAATCGGAGAGAACACAATAATTAAATTGCTGAATTTTATTTTATATGAGTTAACATAATTGTTGTAAATACCAGTTTTCTTTTCTTCTGAATATTTTTCATACATTAAATCCATAGTAGAAGTACACCAAACTGCACGAAACATGTTTATATCTTTTGCAGCAGTGATAACTTTAATATTCTATATTTATTGTCAAGAAATGTACAAACGGATGAGTTCAAATTAGGCGCCCGTCTATAAACAATGAATTACTCCAAAATAACACAACCCTGAAAGAACATTTCGCCAGCAACCTCGTCGATAAACGACGATTAAAAATGTGATCCTTCACCAGTATCCTTGATACTGATTTTGTCAGAATTTTGTCTGACATGATAAAGCCTACTTCCAATCAACTGACGCTTATGTGGGCGTGCCATTTTCTCTTAAACAGATTTTGGGTCGTTTGATAAATCTTTATTCTTGAAAAATGAATCAAAATATACACCATGTTGATGTTTCAAACGTAAATTAGGGCTTCTCAATATTCGTGTAGACTCTCACTGTAGATATCTGACGTAGATTTTAAAGGAATATCTGTATCTCTTTTCAGTCTATTCACGTTGTCTATTGGCAAAAGGGCGATGCACTAATGTCAGTTAAAATATACCTGCATTAAAATGTTGGTTTGAAATCTGACATCATTATAAACAAAAAAAGATAAGGAAAATTATAAAGTTCCTAACATGGAACTATCAACAACAAGTAACTCAACGAGAAAACTCAAATATGAATTTAACGAATGAATCTTTAAACAAACATGAATAACGTCCTATCACCGATCAGCTAATAAAATTATATGATCAACACCCCAATATAAACAAGGTCTTATTAAACACCAAGGGTGACCAAAGCATGTGATTTATGCACTTATCAATATAATACTCAGGTATTCATCAATATATCAACTCATCAATTTATTAATTCATCATGCGATATTGGAATATGTATGAAATTATCAATATATCGTTCGTATAACGCATTGAAATGGGAATGCATGAAATTATGAATATATCGTTCATGTAACGATATTGAAATGGGAATGTGTGTAATTTTGCTCAGATAGCAATTGTGAAAATAACAATAACATGGAACATGTAATATATATATATAACTATCGTGGCGCCCATTTGACGTCCAAGATGTATTCCCGGTTCCACCCGCTCTAGTCAATGGTCAAGGAGCCACCACGCATGGTCCACCCATCCCTGTCTGCTGAAGGATCCCTCGAGAGCCCTCACATTCAACACAGACCCGATAGTCGCCAAGCCTTGGTTCCTTGCATTGAGAACACCAATACACTCTTCCGAACCAACGTCACCAGACACAGCGTACACGTCACAAGAAATCAACACAGAATTATGTGACTCCACATCACAAAACCATATACAAGGCAGCTCCACAGCTGAAGATTTGCTCCCGTAAAGAGGTAAACCTTCTGACAAGACTCGTCGTAGTGCAATTTGTTTATAGAGAATTTGCTCTATATGTATACAGCTGTGATAGATATGCACAGCTAGGTACTTAGGTTTTCAGTGCAGGTAATTTGCACATGCAGCATGGGTTGAGTTGCGCTCAGTATTTCGAAATAACAAGAGCCAAAACAAATAAACCACCCTTGGGTGAGGCTGTACGGGGGAACGAAACCCGACGACATTTTTGATCACATATACATATTGATATAAATGATACACAATCCCGTGACAATTCTTAAACCGTGACTTTAAGGCGTGGATCACTAGCAGCCTTAAGATAGGATTTATTACGCGCATACATCGACTGTTTTCAAAACTGAAGGGAGAAAAAAGGAAAGGTGACTCATTTATTAATAAGAACTATGCCATTACGAAGAATGTTTTTTCGTTCATTATAGTTCAAGGTATGCACATTAAATGGAACGAAAAATACATGTTTTTCTTCTGCTTTTGTTTATCTTCAATTTCAAATGATGATTATCATATTTAAAATTAACACAACTAGTAATAGCAAATAAAATTAATGTTTTACTGTGATATGAGCAAGAATTAAGCGCACTGATTTAATGACACATTGGAACTTACGGCCACGTACACTAGACATATAACTAAACACTGATGATTAGCCATGTCGCCACTGTCAACAAATGTTAAAGAATGACGTATTTTGGATTCTGGATGAGAACATTTCCTGTTATAACATATGACTTTAATGTTTCAGGCCAAATTCCTGATTACTATATATTCTAAAGTCATTGTAGGAACGTTCATTTATTTCAAGGCTTTATTGATCATATGGTTTGATTTATTTGACCAGTCAGACAAACTCAGCTCAGCTAAAACATATTTTTCACCAGATGACCAATGGGTGGTTAACAATTGCAGTCCCTCAAATAGTAAATGTGTAAAATGGGCACAAGGTAACAAAAGACGTGAAAATAATACGTAATATAGAATCAAGAATTGCTTATTCAATGCATATGCTATCTTCTATACCATGTTACAACATAATTTAAAAATATCCTTTGATATTGTTCTATACACAAGTATTGAATAATTTTGTACAGCAAGTCATAACTCTCTCCCGTTTCCAAAATAGTTATGTTCAATATAACCTCAACGGTATTAACTGTGTGGAAGAATGGGAACCAGTCCACAATTGGGTGAAGTTAATATAGAGTACAGATTGATAATGAAAAGTAAAATTTTCTTCAAAAGATTCGTTTCCGAGTTGATCATATTTGCAACTGAAGAAAACAAAGACAATATTTTCTTGACGAAATTAAGTAGTTTTACAGATCTGACCCTGGAACATTAATTACTGAAATGATGACCTGCTTTTAAAAATCACGATGTTCCAGGACTGCACGCGTTGATACTACTCCTTTTATTTTATTTCTTTGGCTGCTATAGAAATCATTTAATCTGGGCTCATACAAGTAATAATCAGCATAAGGATGTGCCAGGTGGACATTATGTCTATTCCAAAGATGGGGTTATTCTTCGTGTTTCTTCCTCTCTTCCATTAAACTGTAGATTGTCCTTAAACTTGCAACACAATGATTCGCTAAATTCCGTTTTTTCAGCATCACAACTGTGCTGGGTGATACAGGCTGCGATATAAATGCATTCATCCTGGCTTATACCTATATTACTAATTCCATCTGATTAGCATTGGGATTTGCCAGGTGGACAGCATTTCTATTATAGAGATAAGGTGATTCTTCCTCGTGGTTTTTTTTCTCTTCCATTGTGTACATGTGTGCTGTAGATTGTCCTTAGACTTCCGACATAATGATTTACTAAATTACAGTTTGTATAGCATGGACACTGTGCTGTATGATCAAGGATATGGTCAGCTTAGCGGTTATATTTTGGAATTCATAACGCGATATATTAATGAATGGAAGAGTCCCATCTCGAAATTGACTTTGAAAATAGGTAATCCTTTCACTTCATACCAGTCCGAATGATTACATCGAATTAGCACTACAGTGTTCCCGAGGCCGAAGAATTTTGTTTGACACATGATGAATAAATTTGCTTCCTTAATATTAAGGTTGGCTTAATAACTTTGAAAACGTCTTTACCTTTCCAACACCGGAGTGTACATTAATTTAAAATTATGTTACATACGGCAAAGATTTGACGTCACCTAAATTGACATCATATGAATATAAAAAGCACCGGACACAGCAAAAGCAATGTTTGATAGTTTCAATAAATCAACAGATTCACTTAATGCTAGATTCATCCAAGTGATATTATCTATAATAATAACGAAGAGAATTATCTTTTTGCTGCCAATTACAACTAAACCTATAGAACTTTTGAAAAGAGACGATACTATAATAAATCCAATAAAATCTTCTCATTAGATAAAATCAGAGGAAAGTTTTACAAATTAATAGATGAGCGCTGATACGGCTTTACGAAAGTACAATGTGGAAAGTAGTACAGAAGAAAATATTATAAGTGTTATTATTCAACTAATTGCGTTTCTAAAGCCTTTCGGCTGTTGAAACATTATGTGGGAAGTTTTTTTTTTTTAAAATACGGTGATTAAAATTAAATATTGATAACATATAATTCAAAATAGAAACAAGAAAACTGAATTAGAATCCAGTTTTTTAATTGTACTTTGGTTTGCTTTAGGGGGACAATCTTCCCCTTTTCGAATGCATTAGTAGTAATTTTAATAAGTATGATTCGGAAAAATAATAGTGTTAAATTCTACCACTGGGTACAACGAGAAAGTATGTGCGGCGGTAATTCTGGAAATAGCGAGAAAACGTATATTGGTATGCCACATATAAACTAGGGATCATAAATTTAATGTTCTTGTTTTGTCAATGGCTAAACACTCATCTTGCTCTGATTTATCGGGAAATACGAATATATATATATATATATATATATATATATATATATATATATATATATATATATATATATATATATATATATATATATATATATATATATTATACTATGTAACAAATATTATCTCGCGATAACAGAAATTAAAATTTCTCCTTTCAAAAGAAATTCGCAGCCCCCACCCCCTAAAATTAAGTTAGCTGATAATAGATTTCGATTTTAATGCTAATTGTTGTATAATTTGTAATGTAATGTAAAACTGTAACTATAGATGACACTTTGCTGACATTAGAGCCTGTTAGTAAAGCTAGAAGAAACTAACATTAGCATTTCAAAATTACATGCAAAGAGTGTATATTAATTTCGGATTTGAGTGGGTGTTGAAATTCTATAAATAAAATAGGTTGACAAATAATTGGATAAAAATGTATATTGATCAAATACACTGGCCGAATTTATATGAGCACTCTTTTAATATATTTGAGTTCTCATGATTCACAGTATCCAATAATATGATTTACGAATAATATATTTTCTAGAAACGTTGTATCCACAAAAGTTATTTACTAAATGGAATCATGCGCAAACATACTTAATGGAGAAACATAGCTTTAGCTAGTATGGTCGGTATGTGAATTGTTGTATAAGTTGTATTATGAAACTCACTGAAGCTATTCCTGACTCCCTGCAATAGACACTGTGCTAAATTTAGTGAGACTGACAAAAATAGGAAGTTTTGACACTGAAGCCTACAATTCACGAGCTACAATATTGATATAATAGGAAGGGACACATTCAGTGTTATGCCAACACCTGAGCAGACGTCTTTTATCAGAGATGGTCAGCAAACAGTATCGCACTTGCTCAAAAAGCGTTCAGAGAAATTACAAAAATTGAAATGAACTGCTGGTGTAAACATTTTAGTTATGATAATCAGCTTAAACAATACATGTACCTAACGAAATAACAATCAATGTCAGATTTGACTGGACTTCTAAATTCTCTTAATTAAAATGGGATTTGTCTGTGAATTTGTGAGATCGTTGAATGTTTGAAAATAAAGATAAACAGACGTCTTCTATTCATTATCAGTACGTCAGTGAAACACATGTAACGAGGACATAGAATCAAAGAAATTAATAATATATGAGTATAATTAGTATTCGGAAATGAATTTAACCAATAGGTGATAACAATAATTGATTGCAATATTGTATAAATATACGTTGAATAAGGGTCTAATAAAATAGGTAGACGAAAAGGGGAGAAAACATGTGTTGGTCAAACATACTAGTGGACTAAATATAGTTGTTTACTCATAAAAAACATATGTTGTCATATTGCGCATTTTCCGATAAAATGATTTGCAAACATAACAGTTTCTAAACCGTTTGTAGCTACTAAATAGAATCATGTGCAAAATAGAGCATTAGCGATGATTGAAGATTAGTATGTAGTGGTAGAGATGTAATTAATCGATTCAACGGCGATTCATTACCATTGTCCACTTGCAATCGTTGGCATCCACTTGTGCTAATTGATAATGTCAGTTTAGGATTGTGATTTCGGGGAATGATTAAACCATTTTCTAATAAAGTGACAGATGGAATTTTCTTTTTGTTCTATTGTTTTCATTAATAAGTATCTGATTCGCCCCTAGAATAGACGTGAGCAAATTCCTTATCTTCAAAACATGGATTGAGTTTAGTTCATATAAGGTTCATATAAGATAGTTAAAATTGAAACATGGGGAGCAGATCAAATATTGCATGATCCAGGCCTAATGGAAATAAAGTAAGCAGTAATAAAACAACTAAGTAATAATTAAAGAATTAAATAATAATTAAATAACTAAGTATTCAACCTCTTTGACTAACTGTTTACATCATTAATATAAATTAAACCACTTATTTTTTACACCTTCGTAAGATTTAAGAGATTGAATATTCCTGCCTTTCTCTTGATTCAGTCTTCCGATATTGATCAATATGTTCCTTAAGTTAATTATTTATTTCAAGGAAAAACATCAATTCTTCTCGCTAATTCTCTCTTCTGAGTTTCTCTTTTTCTTCATCATCAGCTTCTTCTCTCTCAGACACATACACACACACGTATAATATATATATATATATATATATATAGAGAGAGAGAGAGAGAGAGAGAGAGAGAGAGAGAGAGAGAGAGAGAGAGAGAGAGATTGATAGGTACAGAGTGAGAGAGATGGAGAGAGAGAGAGTGAGAGAGAGAAAGAGAGAGAGAGTTTCAATTAGTGGATATTTAGGTGCATTAGTCTATCTCCATTCTTTCTTTGGCAATGAAACACATGACCATATATAAATCCTATCATTTTTACAATAGCACGCGCTTAAGGGATGAAAATATAGATTTCGTTTTCGAAAAATAAAACAAAACGTTGTGATTTTAGTGGATAGAGTCTCACCACGATATGCATGACGACAAAATACGGTTGGGATTATCTTATCATGGATGCTTTATAGTGTATACGCCGTCTGATTCCTTTTTCATGACATCGTCTGTCTCTTATTCTGTTACCAATATTTTTTCCGCCAAGTATTTTTAATTTTATACTTTATAGTTTTGGGGCGTAAAAGGTTTGAGCTTTAGATACGGAAGAGACCTATCGATATTGTAGTTAAAAGTGAAAATACAAAGTCATTGTACTGTTGGATAAAAATGGTTTAATCACAATAACGTTTTTTTTTGAGAGGGGGACGGACAGATGCCCACCCATCCCTCCAAAGTCTTTTTTAATGTATTTGTACCCCCAAAGAGTTGTTGTGTTGTGCTATTTATTAAAAAGAATTTTGTTGCAAAATTTAATAAAATATAATTTTGAGCGGGGTATTTTATGCCCCTACTGTGTGAAGAACCCAGGCTGGTTCTATCTAAGGGGTTGGTGTCCTGAGTGAACTAGTGGTCTAAATCGTTCACCCTTAAGGTTCACTGCCATCTCACCTCTGTCTGCGTTGTTTCGAGTCTCGGGTTCGGCCAATGTGGCTATGTGAGAAAGCTTGCCAGTAGCTACTCATGTGTCGGTGGTTCTTTCCGGTATTTTCTCGGGTTCTTCCTCCAACGTTTATACTGGCCGCCATGTATAGCCTTTATTGTGCTGAAAATGGCCTTAAACCCTACAACAACTATCTAAGGGGTTGTGCATCCGACCATGGGCTTCATTGTTCGAGTTGGAGTCCCTCCCCCTATATTTTACATTGATCTTTGTCAAGGTTCTCCTAAGTCCTGTATTTGTTATGTGTATGTTTGCTATACTGTTTGCATGCAATAGATTTTCTTGTAAGGACCACTGAATATGAAATTTCACCCAAGTTTTCTAGTTGTGCTTTTTTTATCTTAAAAAAATAAATATTAAGAAAATAAGAATAAAACATGTGAGTTTAATTAAATTTGGATTTTTTCAAGTCTCCTATCTTTCTTAATTTTCTTCAAATGTATCTATTCTTCAAAATTAAAGAAAAGCATGTATTTCATTTCTGCTTATGTCCTTGAAACGGCATGTAATTATTCGAGCATTTATTTGGACGCCATACATATGGAGCCACATTATCTGTATTTATATTAATCATGCGACTCCTTGTTTGTGGGAACAGCATTGTGTGCTAAATCATCATATGCAAACTACCTACAGATCTAAGAAAGCATAAATTTATAACAAAGAGTAGAAAATTGTACTTGTGTTGTTTATGGAAATCAATGGTGTTAATATCAGTACATGTTTCTATATTCCCGAGTTTTTATTGTCTGTCCATATGCTACGTTTATGGTTTTCTAGAACTCATCTTCGGGCCTTTTCACTTCGCGTAGCGCCATGTGACATAGCATTGTAGTATCTATGCTCTAAACGTCTCCCAGGCGTCAGTTCCCTGTAACTCGTCTGTGGTTTGTTGAAAAAAAACGTTTCATTTTACAGTTTTTATGGTTAGTGTCTCTTGGTTGTTATTATTTGTTAGTATTTTAATATTTATAGGAAGACATCGAATATTTTTTTTTTTACATTTCTATTTTCTCCTCATAAGTCCCGCACTCTCTGCCTGTGAGGAAAAAGCCCATGTCTGCGTATCGACTGGTACCACCCCTAAGCGGGCAGTGAACCAAGACCCATCCCCCACAAAGGCTCTCTCAGGTCCTCCGAGGTACCGGTTGATATTTCACTTTAAAAGTTTGTAATGCTTTAGTCTTGTCCATATTTTAACATTGTCTTTATTATATAACTTGATACCTCTTAAATCAAATTCTTATCTTTTAGTCCATCTAAATATAATAGATTGTCTCTTCCATATCTCCCTTTTTGACAAATTTTAATTATTAGATTTTTTTCTTTCCTCTCTTCGTACTTCGCAGTGTGCGATCATATGGTATTTTGTGAAGTAGGCCGTTTTGCACATGGGACATTTTGACAGTGTCCGTATCATGTGTCTTGTTAATGCTACTTCTCCAGTCAGCCAAACGCCATGGAGGTATTTGTCCATGATACTTTGTATCTTATGGGACTTAATCCCTACCCATGTCTTCCATGTGTATTTCCTTGGGGTTTCTAGTTATTTCGTCAATAGGTTATTTCTGTATATATCAGGACGGTTCCGTAGAGTGGATCCTAGCCAAATTATATGCAAAGCCACCTAAGCAAAAGTTGGGTTCGCTTTTATTTTTTAATCCTTTCAATAACATTTGCTATTTTAATTATTTTGAGGTCAGGTATTGACAAGCCTCCTATATTTGTGGCCTTATATAGTGTCTCTTTTTTCAGATAGTGCATCTTTTTATCCCATGTGCATTGTATAAGTTCTGTCCATTTCCTTTAATTGTTTATTATCCAGATCTACAGATGTCATTATAAAGTTAACATTGCTATACCAACATGTTTTGGCCACTTGTGCCCACCCAATTAAACACAGTAGCTTAAGTGCCCACATATATATGTTCTCTTTTATTTTTTATTTCATATTTTTATAGTTTGCTATATTTGCCTTATATGCGAAGGTTATCTCTAGTGCTTTGACCTTATCTTTGATCAGGTGGGGAGGGAGTCCAGAGTGATTCCATCTCCAGTTTCCTATTTTGAGTATTTCTGTCTTCTTATGATTCATTTTGAACCCAGAGGCCTTTCCAAATGTTTCAGATTATTTCCTCAAGTGTTTGAATGAATTTGCCTCTTAGATAAAGTTTGTACAATCGTCTGCATATTGGAGCATTTTTATTTAATTTTTAGGTCTGAGATTCTGATTCCCTAAATATATTTTTTTCTTGTTTTATGGCTTAAGATTTCAATTGATATTACGTATAATAGTATGGATAGTGGGCACCCCTGCCTTAACGATCTTTGTATTTCAAATTATTCCGTTATTGCCCCATTTACCAGTACTCCAGAGGTTATTCTATTGCACAGGATTTCAGTATATTTTCGGGGGGAAAATATTCAAAGCCAAATTTTTTCCAGATCTTTCTGTACATAGTTATGCTCAAATCTATCAAATGCTTTTTCCTGGTCAAAGAGGACCATGGCCTCCCTTTGTCCTGTTATCTGGATAAAGTCTTTAATTGTTTTTATATTTAGAATAGTGTTCTGTATACTTCTATCACTCTCTCCACAACTTTGGTTATTGTTATTTATTTTCTCCATTCCACTTTTAATTATATTTGATCATTTGGCCTTTACCCAGGAAAATATTATTGTATAGGATTTTATTATCGTCATAAGTTATTCTTGAAATTTAAAATAGAACTCCACCGTTAAGCAGCCCATTCCTAATGATTTCCATCTGGTCATTGTTTCTTCTTTTGTGATGAAATCATAGCATATGTTCCTGTGTTCTGATGAAATCATCTTGCATTCAACTCGTTAGACAGGTGTTCTTCTGTTTCTATATTTTCTATATTTTGAGTAGTATTTAAATCTTTATAATATTTTTGCATGTATGTTAGGCTTCTTTTTGATGTGAATATCATGTTTTCTCCTCCTTGCCTTAATTATTACCTTTGTATAAACCCTCTTCGTTTTTTGTATAACATAAATTTCCCTTCCTTAATTTCTCTATCTTGAGTTTCTTCATCCAGTATATGCTTCTATCTAAATCTATACAGCTGAAATAAGACGTCTTCGTCCTCTTTGCTTATTGGTTCTGAGGCTTTACTTTTCTTCCAAAACCGTCAGTTGCATTTTTTTTCTCGAATTTATTGTTTTGACTGAATCGTAAAATGGAAAGTATTTGATAGATATGCAATAGTCTTTGGCCTCAATTTGCTTTTATATTATCTTTTTAGAACCTAGAAAGTAATGGTCATATTCTGAACCATTCTATTTGCAACAAATTACGAGCATTTCTCCTAAATAGCCTCATCAGTATAGTATTTGAAATTTTGCGTGTCTCACGTTTATTGTGGACATTGCGAATACAACGTCCATTTGCTTGCTTGGTGAAAGTTTCTTTTGTGACACAGTGAACTCGTTAACTTTAACATCTCTACATTCAAATGGATGAAACAGCTTGGATAATACATACACAAAAACTCTTATAAACCAAAAGATAAACGTTTGATATATACATGAGCGTACCTTGTTTACAATCAGAGTTATTCTTAATACACGATACTATGTTTTAAAAACGCGTGTCGTGCGATATGAAGCCACGCATTATGGAAAAATACCGCACGATTGTGAAACTGTAAATTTAACAAGGAAAAAGAAAAGAAAAATCATTATTCAACTTGCATAGTTACTTTTCGGTGATCTTTGTTTATTCGTCATTCCGATGAATTAATTAAGATTTACAGCACGGTACTAAGCCGATAGTATCCGTTATTGTTTCTGGCAGATACATGCCTGGACCGACAAGTGGATTTGATTTTGTTTTGGTGTGGTGCTTTACTGCCTAGAAACACAAGTAGGTAACTTAGTGTCAGGCAATTATAGTAAAGTGCCTTGCCAAAAGACACACCATCGTAGCTGAACCAGGCAGGTCACAATGTTACCCTTCGAACCCACACCCTTAGAATTGAAAATCGGGTACAAAACCATTGAGCCAACGCGTGTCCCCCATGACAATTTATAGTTTGTGTTATAGTACAAAACATAATAATACGTGCTATTCTAAAGTTAGCGACCAATTGTTTTGAACCATTACAGACCTCTTGAGAAATGTTGGACAGTAGAACGAAGCGACAATTCAAACATCAATTTAAAAAAAAGTCGAAAAGCATTTGAACCCAACTCTTTTCTCAAAATCGGACAAGATAATAAACGTAGACCTAAATACAAATACAGGTTCTCAATAGACGCGTATCATAGGGTTTTGACGCTTGAAATGTAAAAATGACCCATTTTTGACGCACGTAGATTTGGGATGTACCACCAATCTTAATCACCCTTGATTCGCCTACGGCGTTGTTTGTTTGTTTTTTTTTGTTTTTTTTTTTTGGGAGGGGGGGGGGCGGAATCCTTTTATATTTTTTCTAACACTACATGGTATGCCCCCTACCTAACTATGGGTACATTAAGGCGTCGTGTTATTTTTGGATAAATGCTACAAGACACGATTTAGTGTTCGTTTTTCTTTTTCTATTTAAGTAGTAGTTACGTTTTTTTAAAAAAAGAAATTTTAGAGTTGCTTATCAATTTTATAGATTGTATTTGATTGTAGGGGTATTTTTCTTTACGGATCTGTTTTTTAAAAAATCATTGTATCTCTTTCCCTAGCTCTTCGTCAAAGTCGAGTTTGTAGTAATTTATTCTCTACTGTTGTTTTTTAAGGCATCGTTTGGCTATTTTGTTCAGTCTTTGTTCTGTTGTCATCGTTTCTGGTTCTTCTGTTACTTGTGGTTTCTCAGCCAGTTGTTGTTTTACTTATTGCTTTTGTAGCTGAATTTGTGATTTATCCTTGTGTTGTTTTTATTTTTCTTGTTCTTCTTTCTGTTGCTCTTTTGACTATTTGTCGTTTTCTGCTATTTTCTGTTTCTCCCTTGTTTTGTTGAATTAGTTGCTGTTTATTTTGTTGTTCATCTTTTTCTTTTTCTGTTCGTTGTTGCTGTTGGCTCTGATTCTGAAAGATTGTTAACTCATTAATATGAGTTATCAATTGTTGTTCGTCTGCTCTTGTTGTGTTGGACACTTCTTAGCCATGTGTCCTACCGTCCCAAATTTGTCGTATTGTCTATGGTGCATACATCCTCTGTGCCACTTTTTAACGAGCAATCCATGTACAAAGAAAATTTGTTTGTGTAGAGTTTTTCTCTTTCTACTTCTAAGATTCTAATTCCATTCATTATTGAATATCTAGGATGGGAACCCATTCTAGCTTTGGAAAGTTTGCTTGGAATTTCTGTTCAAAACGATCAATTGTGGCTTCTAATGGGATTTCGATATGTATATCCTATATATGCAATTCTGCTATTCTCTTTTTGATTTTCCTCATAATGGGGTCCGGCTCTTTGACTTAGTTTCTTACTAACTTTACGCTGTCCATAAGAAACTTACTGTACGAGGCACTGATTGACATCTGCTCGAGTACATTTTGCATCTTTATGGCCAATACTATTGCACCAATGGAAGATATATCCGAATCTTCGTAGTTAATGCTTAGGTGCAACTGAATTCGGTTGAATTGTTTTGAGATTACGGTTGAAATTTATCATAGAATAAGCTGAAACCATTATAACACAAATGTACTGCCTTTTGATCACATATCAGAATCGGTATGTTTGGGCACCATATTGTAATCACCTAGTCTGAAATGGAGCATATGTTGACCAACATTAATTTGATTTGTAATTGATTTGCTTCATTTGGCGGAATGTTTAAAACTTTGGAATCATTTATGAACTCAGCGGATTCATTTCTGATAACATATTGGCGTTTGTTTGATTGCGCTTTAAATTATAATCATTTAGACGAAACGGGAATAAATGGCTTCTCGGGAAGCCAGTTTTCAGCGTGGGATTATGTCTGACTAATACATGTGTCAGCTAAAGGAACACTTTCCTTATCAACATCATTCTCTAGAGCTCTTTTGCCATTGGTTCGGTAACTGCACAATTTGGAAATAAATCAGGGAATTCGTTTTCAATTGGATCGACTTTCTGATCCAAGAAAGGCTTGTCAGTTACAAGTGGATTTACCACAACCTGGTCTCCAGCTAGGTCGTTGCCTGGTAATAAATGAATGCCTTCAACTGGTAAAACAGAAACTTGCCGACTGCCACTGGTCCTGAGACTAAGTCTGATGACAAATTTACAAAATGGAGAGGAGTATTAACAAAACCGCACTCTTCTCCTTGAATAATAACACTCCCATTAGAAGAAGACTTCTCAGAAGAATGCAGAGTACCTGACAATAAAAGACTCTCAGAGGCTCCTGTGTCCCTGAAATTTTAATTGGGATGGGTTGGCCACATCATCCAATAGTGATATAGAACCCCACGATATGAATGGTTCATAA
The DNA here is from genome assembly GCA_028554795.2 of Sinohyriopsis cumingii. NCBI lineage: Eukaryota > Metazoa > Mollusca > Bivalvia > Unionida > Unionidae > Sinohyriopsis > Sinohyriopsis cumingii. The sequence continues at coordinate 66,799,951 of CM068828.1, forward strand.
TTCTCCATAATAAAATCAGACTGGGGTTTATTAGACCCAACAAATGTGTTGTTTTCAATACATGACCGTGACCTTGACCTCTTAGAAATAAGAGCATTTGGAATAGGTCTGTCTTGATTATGAAGCCTATTTTTCACTTTGTAGCAATCAGAAATAACGTGTCCTTTCTTCTTGCAATAGGTACACGTAGGAAGAGACAAGGATCTTTGGTCAAGCTTATCTGAGGCTTTATTTTTAAAAGTTGTGCCAGTTTGAGATTTAGAAGGGTTTGTATTAGGCTGAAATACTTTTCTGCCAAAAGAATGTTGAGTAGAAGTTTTATTTACAAAAGGAACTTTACCAGTTAAAGAATACTCATCAGCAGCATGAGCAGTATTTTTCAATGTTTCAATCTTATGCTCGTCAAGATAAGTCTTAATGCCACTAGGGACACAGTTCTTGAACTCTTCAAATATTATAAATTATTTGAGACTTTCATAATCTTGTTCAACTTTCATTGCATAGCACCATCTATCAGATAATTGCTCTTTTTCTCTAGCAAATTCGACAAGAGTTTGTCCAGTCTCTTTTTTATAGTTTCTGAATTATGGCAAATAAGATTCAGTGATTACCTCATAACCCTGGAAGATGGATTTCTTAACCACATCATAGTGACCACTTGTGTGAACTGACATTGAACGGTAAATATTACTAGCCTTACCAATAAGTATACATCACAATAATTGAGTCCAATGCTCCCTTGCCATTTCAAATTTTCAGCAATCTTTCAACATAAGTACAATATTCATCTATATCTTATTCTCTAAATCAGGGCGATAGCCTAATATTTTTTTGCAACATCAAAACTTAAATTTGTATTTGAAGTGGAATGAGCATTCATTTGCCAGCTCCATTTCTTTAATTCTAAATTGATATTTCCTCTCTTTCTCTCTTTCGCCCTTTTACATTTGTTCTTTTTGTAATTTCATTTGTTTTTCTTTCTCTCTTTCATGTCTCTCTCCCATCTTTCTCAAATTGTAACTGCAATTGTTTTTCTTGTAACTGCAATTATTTTACTTGAAACTGCATTTGTCTTACTTTCTCTTCCTTATCTAATTGCATTTGCATCTGTTTTTCTTCTTTTTGTAATAACATTTGTTATTTCTCTCTTTCCAATTTAATTTCTTTCTCTCTCTCCAATTGCAAATGCATTTGTGTTCTTTTCCTTTTCTTTTGGAAGTTCCAGCTTTCTCAACTTAAATTCCATCTTGTATTTTAATTCTAATTCCTTTACTTCTATGTCAGAGTTTGGTACAGACATACTGATCGAAATCAAAGCACTTTTATCCACATTATTTTGTGCCAAGTACTGGACCGCAATATGTTTTATTTCCTGCTTCGTTAAAGAAGCCTTGACCTCAGAAAGATCATATTTTCTGGAAAGTTGAATCAATTCATTTTTTTTCTAAAGATCAAATTGGTCCTGAATAGGACTTGAAAAAAGATATCCACCTTTCATGACATTTACAAACAGCGTGCTGATATCACTAAAGATTACAAAAATCGTAAAAGAAAACTAAGGATTTTTAAAAGATTTAAAACAGTTGAGGAATTCAAATGTAAGAAAAAAAACAAAGTTTTATGAAATATTTCAACCAAAATTCAAATATCCTTGAGGAGCCCTAAATTTCTTATGTTACATGTTTAGGCTCTAATAAACAGTAACAAAAGAGAGAATGAAAACAACAAGCCTCGAAAAATGTAATAAATAATTTATTTAACTGGAAAAAACACTGTAAAACGAAGGAAAAAAACACAAGATCTTACTGTTTTAAGAATGAAATATAAAAATAATCCAAGAATAATCCACGAATAATATTGTAGAAGTCCCAGTAATGAAATGTTCTAATGAATTCAAGTTCAAGTCCTGACGAAAAATCTAAAATGGAAGGCGATGACGTATACTGTACTCATTACAGCGCTGAAGTGTTTACGGTTCTTTGTGAACATAAGAAAATAATATTCTTTGTTTGAATTCCGAATAAAATTAAAAGAAATGTCTTCGTCCAAGCATTCTGTATAAGCACTCAAATATTTCCAGGCAAAAGAATTAATCTTTTAGAATCTAAATAATTTTAATAAAAATTAAAATGTAACTCCAAAGATTAACTCAGGAACAAACACTTTCCAGTGTACAGATAAAATCTCAAACTGAGATTATTTCTCAATAGACAAAGGTTATACATTAAAATAATGTGTAAAACAGATACCCGTTTGAGGGTCACGTGATCACATTCCAGAACAGTTTAGGAGGTATTCGCATGTCTAAGGTCACGTATTCCAGTACAGCCTCACTTTCACTATTCTTATTCCCACATTAAGAATGGATTAAAACAAAAGAAGTTGCTTACTTTATTCTCAATCAAGGCCCGGAACTAGGTCAGGAAAAGATACAAAGTTCAGTATTTACGACTAAACAATCATATCAAACTAATTTCTGGAAAGTGTCAAATTCCTAGTAAACAAAATTGCATTACTTTGACATGTAATTCAATTAACATAAAACGATTTTAAAATTTACAAATAATTAAATTACATCAAATATAATTTAAATCAAATATACATAACAGGGAGGTTCAAATGAAAACATTTTTATATCTGCATTTATATCATGAATTACTACGTGTTACTAAACGTTACTTGCCTTTTGTCTGAAAACAATATGTGGGCAGCCAGGCATAAAAACATCATAATCTAATTGTAGCACAAGGTTGGTTTCAGCACAAACGCTATTATATAAAGTGTGATATCTCTCTAAAAAGAATTATTCGTATTTCCACTCATACAATGAGCACGTTTCTCGGTAGGAGTTATTTTACTTGTCGATAAATTAGCCGGTTTGATAAAATATAAACCTGTATCGATTCGGTCTTCACACAGAATAATACCATTTGAACAAGGTATAATACAAAAATGTACACAAATAGAATAGTCATAATACGTTAACAGAGGGATAGCATGTGATTATATCACATTGAAATCCAAACTAATGTCATGTATATTCTAGTCCAACTGAGGAGGAATTACAATGTTAATCTGGACATTTAGAGCGAAAATATCATTCGTTCTTGCAGTGTTGAATACACTGTTTAAAGAAACCATGTAAATAGCAATATGCATACAATCTGTCTGAGAAAAATACAAAACAGTGTTTAGATTTGATTGATACATATATATGAATTAAAATGGTCCTTTATGTCATTATGTCGTATGACAAGACACGATTGTGCACGAAATGTTTTAATTCTCCTCAGTATTTACACAACACGATCATTATTGCCGTAAATAATTAAATTCTGTGTGTTTCACTGTTAATAGAAAACAATATTCAGCAGCAGCAACAGCACATAGGTGTTCCCAATCAAGATCTGAGGATAGAAGAACTGTGAATGTGCAATTCGATTATGATAATATTTATCTGAATGTCTTATAGGAAGAAAATTGGTTAAAATGTTAATCTACCCACAAAAAAAGGATACGATCATCATCCCTAAAATCGTGTTTGAAGCATGATGGAATAAACTGAGGACTAAATTCAAGCCTTATGCAGTTTAAGACTTTTCCTTAGCAGCTTTCTCCACAGAAAGACAATAAATACATTAAAATCTCATTATTTATTTTATTTAGCATATTCTCTTTCAATAACACAATTCAAGGGCGAATTCGGGGAAGGGTCTTGGTTCTAAAAATGAGTGCGAAACAAGAACATGAGCTTTACGGTAGCTCGTTTTACGATTGGTTTTAATACAATGAATTCGTTTGCTTATTTCTAGAAACATTCTTACAAAAGCTCACAATGCTAACACATTGTGTATGTTATTCCATACGTGAGGCCTATATATGTAATGTGGGGTAGGTAAATATACTTTTTCCCCAAATTTTCTTCCTCGTATGGTAATAACGCATTCGCAACATCTATTTACACAGGTAGTTCAATAGATCCGCTGTTTACACCAGAACGACGAAATTCCTTCCAAGAGAAACTGAATAAACGAAAACAAAGGACTATATTCTTAAACTTACTTATCGATAAGTCTATGCCACCTAGTGACATTGTCTTACTATGTAAAGACATGATGTATGAGCTGCTAGTTTATAAGCAACTCATTTGAGCGATGATTTAAAATAAAAAACAATGTCTTAGAAGGGTTCGAACTCACAGCCATCTGTTGCGACTGGTCAAGCTAACTATTGAGCACACATGACATCTAGTTAACATACATGACAATTGACTACACCTGTATAAATATTTCTTTATTTAATAGTTCTTTTCATGTTTTATTAAGGGATTTTGTTATGTCTATTTTCATGCCGGTCATGTGCTGAGAAAAGGCGCTAAGACGATAACGAGAGCAAGAAAATGTCCATATTGCCTTTGTAAAACGAGACCAAAGTTGAATAATGATACTATTTGCCAAATATGAATTGTACATTCAGCTCCATAAATAAGTCGATATTGAAGAAACGCGAAAGAATGGCAGGTCTAATTTTAGACTTATCTATCGAGAAACGCTTGACTTCTTACCTAAAGATACTATTATATAGATTCTAAATGAAGGCACAGTCTAAAGGTGGTGTTGAAGTAAGAAACGCACCCAGACACCGATCTCTGTGCTGCAAATGGGAAACAAATTGTATTACAAATAACAGAGCTTGCCATTTTAAAATTTATAAATAAACAAGTACAGCATATTCTGCAAGGTATTTCATGGATGAATAATTGCCACACACACAAAAAAAAAACAATAAATCAAAACACGGATACATAATTTACATGATTTCGTTAGAATATTGAACTCGCTGCATACTTCCATGTTTCGGCTCATACTGCTAGACTGAACGGTACTTTTAGGCTGGACTGATTACTAAGTGATATTGTATACTTACATCTCTACCCACTCACCCGCGTGCTAAGTAGAAAGAAATTCGCGCCACACAGGGTCACTTCTTAGAGTGGTAGGAATATATCCTTCACTTTGCAATCATCTACTTAGGGTCAGTTGATAGATTTAGACAGAGCTAGCGCACTCGTGATATTTAAATTTAGTACAAACTTTTATTAAGAAAACAGGATCATACTAATAAATTTTCATTCCAGCTCTTCTATGTCTGTCTGTACTAGCACTGTTTATGTGTAATGTGCGTAGCGCAAACTCAACGAGCACAAATGAGCTGCAGCTGTTCACGCAGCATAAACAAAGACGCAAACCCAAATCGTAATAAATTCAAATGTTTTGAGAGAGGCGATATAATTGTTGCATGAGTTTAGCATTAAAGAACATTCTTGATAGTGTAGAGGTAATGTACATTTCTGTAAAATGTTGGATAAATGTGTAGTAAAATCTACAAGTATTGAATCAAAGTATACTCGAATGCAATATTGATTATTTCATGAATATGAATAAATGTTGTGGACATGTTAACAGGAGACAACAAAAATCTCCCATAAAATACGCTGAACTGAAAGAACCATACACCAATACGTTACGCATGAAAGGAACAACATGAATGGTCTATAGTAGTCAAGTGACCAATTAAAATGTATACGCTGTAGACTCGCAAGCAGATAATAAAATAGAACAATGGTTAGAACATTTTATTTTAACCGTAATGCACATTTTCTCAACATACGTTTAGATAAACACCGAAATAGCATTGTTAGCGTACATGTACAGTAAAATTAATTTGATCAAAGTAGACCAACGAATTCGTTGAATGGAGGTCACATCAACATTGTGTGATCATAGGATTACATCAGCTGTCTAGTGATATCATGCACGCCCTAGTTGCTGATTGGCTCAAAAATATAAAAAGGGTCAGATCATGACTGTTAAAATATTTCACAATAAAACAATTTATGTGTCCTGGAATCTTTTCAGGTTTGTTTATTGGTTAAGCAATAGATGACTAGATAAGATAATTAAAGCATTCTTTAGTTATATTCCAGTTTTGTAAAAGTATGAGAAGAAATTTCTTTTGTTTATGATTTCTTAGTTGAAATTGCAGACTGGAACAAAATCATTTATTCTAAGCAGATATTAACTTGCTGTACTATTGTGAAATTATTCAAGAACTTGGATAAGTAATTTTTTTTTAATTACATGAAACATTCAAGGACTTTAATGACATTCAACTGTCACTGGATTACCTTGAAGAAAAACTTTTGGATATTAAGACATTGTTTCTTAATTTGTGCTAGCTCATAGAGTGTGATTGATTGTTCACGTAGGAAATATAGAAATTCATATAATACTGTACGTTATTTTTCATTCTTTAACTTTACTTGATTTTATATTTTAGGGAAATAAAGGTTTATTTTGGAAAATTGAATCTTGCCAGATTTTATATTGTCTTTAATCCATTAGTACGTAACACAAATCTTCAAAGACCAAACGCCTTAAAAATTACAGATTCAAGTGGGATAATAATTGTACAAAAGGAACATTCGATATTTGTAGAAAAAGGAAACTACTGAATACTTTTAAACCGACACCAGAAAAATAAATATGAAGTGAAAAGGTGTAACACATTCTTGGACTAGAATATGGAAGTATTCTACTCCAAATGAAAACAGAAAATGGGCTGACGTTTACCAAAGCTAGTTCTAGGACACATTAATGCATATCACGGATCCAATCCAATACAACAATGGTGGACACAGATCAAACGTGTTGATCAATATGTGTTTTCTAACAATGTACATTTGGAAAACCTAAATTTAAAATTGTTGGACACTTTAAGGGAAATGATGGCGACGGCATCTATCATGAGCAAGAGTTATCTGTATACGACAATCAGGATAACACGGATCACATATAAACGATGCAGACGACATCTGTCGTGGGCGAGAGTTATCTGTATATGACAATCAGGATGACAAATTTCACGTGTAAACGATGGAGACGGAATCTTTCATGAGCACGAGTTACATGTATACAACAGTCAGAATGACACGTATCACATCTAAACGATGCAGACGGCATATGTCGTGGGCGAGAGTTACCTGTATATGAAAATCAGAATGACATTATCAAGTCTAAAAGGTGTCGAATGAGCGGCATACAACATGCATTCTTTGAAAGGATAGTATATGATAACTTGCTCAGCCGTTTAAACCATATGCAAACAACTGTCAATGAAGGTCACACGGTACTAATTAGACGGAAGAACCGTGAACAAGTCTACAAATGGGTGAACAAATAATAAAGTATTTACGGGTTTGGTGGTCCATAATTGGTCAATAATGAAAATTAAAATTTTAGTAAAAATATCTTTTGAGAGCTTATCCTATATGTAATTTTAAAAAAATATAAACAAATTTCTACTGATGCAATTTTAGTATTTTTACAGGCTTGACTCAGGAGTACTCAATAATGAAAACAGCACTCGATTCATTTGGTGCAGAATCAATAACATGTGTTTCATGCATTAGTAGATAAACAAAATGCCGCGGCTCATGTGGTGTTCTCCACACATAAGCTTGCATCAAGGTTAGATGTGCATGGATAATTATAGGTCTCATCATCAACACCCAGAAATTTTAAGTTATTGAATTTTGAATATGATAGTGTTTCCATATGTTTTCTATTGGAGTTGAATTAGTACCGTGAGTCCTATATGCGACCTATACCATAATAGGAGCTTGTTGTTTCCATGGTTACCATGTGCATCCAGAGTATCATTTTGATGGTTTTTGCATATGACAGTCATAATGGAGTCTTTTTTCATGGTTTGCATGTGACTTTGGAGAAAAAATCTATACAAAAGACAGATGGGAATGGTTTTATACACTGGACAGTGGCAGTAGATAGCTCAGGCCACGGGGAAAAGAGGATATTATGGCCTGATAACAGAATTTCATATGATGGTGCACACAGATTGGCCTATATGGTTAAATACTATTTAACACATGCAACAATTCCCCAAAATGGGGTGGGGGAAAGATTTTAAATGTAAGCCACTTATGTCACAATCACTTATGTATCAATACTAATCATTTAAGTTTAGAGAGCCATTCAGCAGATCAAAGCAGAGAAAACTTTAAAAATCAAGGACTGTGCACAAAACGGCACATGCTGCATTGCCTCAACCTGTAAACTGCATTATTATATGTCGAGTCACATTTAATATCAACTATATATGTCTTATTTCCTTTCATAGAATTAAACTCCTTGACACCTTTCCTATTTTTCAGCATGTTACTCATATTGGTACATTACATTTTTGGGCAAACAGTATTGGAACTTTTCTGCATCCGTTTTATTGAGGGAGCAGGGAGGGACATTTTCACTTAAAAGAATGGTTTTCAACCCTTCATTCCCAATAGAAGTCTGCAAAGTTCCTATCTGTATTGCATTATTTACAGTGGCAGTTTTTCTTCCCCAACCTCTCTTCGACATCTCTTCATACAGTTGAAACATTATTGATGTATAACTGATGGTGAACATGTTGATCTCTCCCACCACACCAGACTTCTTTTCTCTTCATGTACCAAGTCCCATGATAGAAAACCTTTATAGTCAGAAGTTGGAACTGGTGCTCTCGGAACACATTATATCACATCTCAGCAGTTTTCCTGTGTGCACTAAACGATATGTGTTTTGTTCACAAGATATGTTGTTCTGAATAGATGAAAACAAGCTTCATGTCAGAAATATGGCTTCATATCTGAAACAAAAGCTATTTATAAAGCCAACATTGTTCTGCATTTACTATCTAGTAAAGGTAAGGAATCATTTAGCTGTAAATTAGAGCTTGCTACCTGGATTGCCAAATCAAGGTTTATTCACTCCCCTTTGACTGTAATTGAGTGATTGCAATGTTTGCCTTGTTTCTCTTTTATTCAATATTATTTTGCATTTTATTTAGCTTTATATTAAAAAGTAATTTAACACTGCTTATAGTGGAAAGTAGCCACAGTAATGATTTTGAGACTTTTTCTTAACTTTTTATGAGTTTTGGGTAAATGTAGGTTTAGATTTATGTAATTTAGACAACTTTAATATGCAATTCAATTCTGTTACTTAAATTTAACAAGTAATTTATGCAGTGATATGTTTTATCAGTGTCTGAATATTGTTTAGAAACATGGACTCGTCTTGGCATCGTAATGTTTTTCACATATGTATCCACCTCCAGCTTACTTATTAGGTTGAGCCGCAGCAGTTTGTACATAGGCTATCTGTCTCCAACATCAATGTCAGCATTATAGGAACTTTGGATAGCTTTTTAAAATTTGTCTCTTGTTGTCCTTATGTAACAGACCTCAAGTGGCTGTGTCTTTTGGGTTGATGCACATTTCTCCCTTGTTGTGGGGAACATTACGAGGCATGAAGAAATTACTCTGTCTATTCTTTGCTTTGTCACCATTCCCCATAGTTTTATACTAAAAAGTAGCACTCTGTTATTTAATTCTTCAACACAATAAAGCTTATGGAACTTTTCGTTCGCTTTTATACCTTTTTATTGAGGTTTGGGGATGCTAAATCACAGGTGATGATAGTTTAAATAAGTTTGGAATGTCATCATCTCTTGATGATTCATGGGTGGGTGTATTTGTTTTAGTCACAAAAGGGCAATGGCCTCTTATCATTTTGACCTGTCATGTTGCACACTTATTTGTTTTGTTTGATTGATATGACAAGGGACGCATTGCATCTTATTTCTGTGAGAGTCAGCAATACAAGAAATGCAGTTTAGAAATTTAAAACTTGTCTTATAGCCAGTGAGAGATGAAAATACAATGTGTCATGTAATTTGAAACCCTGTGATGTCATACTTGCTGATCTCAGCATGCTTGTGTTTCTTTTGTGTAGCATGCATGCCATATAAAGATAACATGAAGATGCAAACGCAGAAAACAATTATTTTAATAACAAGAATAAGCCACTAATAAGTACAATACAACACAGCAACATATAATGCGGATGCAATTTAGACATAGACATTGGTATCACATAAAATGCTATTGCACTATTATCCATGCACAGGCTTGGCTAATTCTTTCTTACAATTATGCTCCAATATCAATGAGTAAAATACAACTTTTTATAAAAAATTTAAATCTGGTTATAGGACACACGGTACTAATTAGACGGAAAAACTGTGAACAAGTCTAGAAATGGGTGAACAAATAATAGAGTATTTATGGGTCTGTTGGTCCAGAATTGGTTAATAATGAAAATTAAAATTTTAGTAAAAATATCTTTTGAGAGCTTATCCTATATGTAATTAAAAAATATATAGACAAATTTCTACAGATGCAATTTTAGTATTTTTACAGGCTTGACTCAGGAGTACTCAATAATGAAAGTAGCACCTGATTCATGTGGTGCAGAATCAATAACACGTGTTTCATGCACATGTAGATAAACAAAATGCTGCGGCTCATATGGTGTTCTCCACACATAAGCTTGCACCAAGGCTAGATGTGCATGGATAATTATAGGTCTCATCATCAGCATCCAGAAATTTTAAGTTATTGAATTTTGAATATGATAGTGTTTCCATATCTTTACTATTGGAGTTGAATTAGTACCGTGGGTCCTAAAAACGGACACAGATAGCGGTATTAGGGCTTTTGGAATCTACGAAATTCTAGAATATGCAAATATGCAGAACAATTGTTATTATTTATCGTCTGCAGGGTATACCCAGCCATTTAACAGCACAATCATTATCAAGAGGCAGAGCCTGTAGTTCACCGGGGAACGTTGCCAGTGGCAGTTGTTCACAAAGTGTGGTATGGTCTGCAGAGCTCCAAAGCAGCCAAACGAGCATTTTTGTAGCAATATAAATGGCAGTTAAAATAACACAGATGTTGAAACAACCACGAATGCATTCAAATCTCCTTCAAAGAACATATATCAGGGTCCACACAACTCCATCATTAAACAAGCATTTCTTTCTGGAAACCTTTACCATGTTCAATTTTTAGAGCTCTATCGAAGTTTTCCGTTTAAAAGCTTAACACAAAATTTTAAAAAATTAGAAGTTATAAGATTGTTAGCACAATGACGATCACGTAAAACAGCACAGCGTCCACCGTGTTAGATATTATTGCTGTATGAAAACAGGTAAGGTTGGATCGAATGAAGTCACATAACAGTAGCACGTGAATGAGTTATGTTATGATAGGAGCAATTTATACGCGATTTCTGACACATCTGACAAACAGGCTTTTATCAGTCGTACCCACGCGAGTTACACTAAATCACGGAAACAATTAGCCTCAACATGCACACCAAGTACGTCAAGAGATATAACAAATGGCAACTCAACTGGAGATATTGTTGCAAAATTTGACTATGCGTACATTTCAAGGGAGTTTTTCTATCACAGTGTGATATAGTCATGAAATTAAGTTGTATCGTTGGATACAACAGCAATATTTTCAAATATCAAGAGACATGTTTGTACATGGACTAAACACGAACATGTGGGTAATTATAATTATGTTTCTATAGGATGCTGCCAATATGGTACAACACGAGGGATTAACGAAATATAAAATGAGTCAAGATTGTATAGAGGAGATCGATTTCGGCGATATTTATTCGAAATACATTGCTTTCAGTAACAACATTCCTGTTATCTTGTATTAGATTAAAAGACCTCCAAATGGCATTGCGATTTAGAAGCGACATGTAACCGCACCACACACAGTATTGACAATTATAAAAAAACAAATAACCATTGATAATTGTATACATGGCTGCATGATCTGTTTCGACCTCAGTAAAATGTTTAGTTTACATATTTGATCAATACATATTTCAAACACAATGATGCCAAAGCAAATAATATGACATAATTAGCAATACATTGAACAATATAGTCAGCACTCGTACATAACCAACGTATTGGACTATCTTAATACCATAGACTTTTTTCTGATACTTGTAAATAATACATATCAAATAAATTTAAAAAATAAAATGGATATAACAAACAACTGGTTAATGTTTCAACCCATTATTCGCTTTGTCAAATAATGATTCCCTCAGAGTAGGATCTGGAGAAATTAGTTTAATAGGAGTAAGAGGAACACGCGTTTGCTACTGAGAATGGGTTGGAAAAAGCTAATTTTCTTTACAGATTTTCTAAAGACAAAGGATTTGATGATATAATGATTGTTTACGTTGAAGCTAGACTTGATATTGTTACACACTTAACATTTGGTTTAACGTAATTGTCTCTGCCAATTGAAGTTTTAACTATCTTTTTAACATTGCTCTCCAACTGTGTCTCCACACGAACCTCTTTCAATACAGTCCGTCTGATCTGCAAACATCATTTGTGTCTATTTTGTTGTTCTTTCGAGCTGTTTAATTTAACCTGTATAGTGAAGCATAAACCTTTCTTAAATTCTATTGTCTGCTTTAGCATGTATAGAACGGTGATTTGGAGGACTGAACTGTTTTACTCGCATGCGGCTGTCAAGAGATTATTGACTTAGCACTTACACTGATGATGAGCAGATTGTTTCACTCGAATAAAATGTAACTCGGCTTAATGTAGAAACTTGTTACTCGCGCTCATGTTCGGATTGTGGTTCTGAGGTAGGCATGCAGGTGTTGCATAGGATCCCACTGCTGTCTGAGGCATCGAAGAATAAAAAGTAAACCAAATTAGCTTTCTGCCTTCATTTGAATACAGGAATGCATGTATTACCTTCCAGCCTAGTATTAAGACTTGATCCTATTTTGCCATATCAATCATATAAAGTGGACACAGTGGGGAATTTACCAGATCCATACCAGGAAGGATTACCTAAAGTTCAAAAATATATCCAAGAGGGGATTTAATTGGTAACATGCATTCGTTATTTAGGAACTTATTGTAAAATGATCCTGTACATGTATTAATGATAAAGACAATTCGGTCACGTGCGTATTAATATACTTTGTCAAAAGAAAAAAAAGATTGGGAATGAATAAACTTTCGAAATAACATTCTTAGGTTTGAGAGGAAAGGGGAGTGTAAGCTAGAACAATTAACAAGAAAGTATATTATAAAAAAAAGGGTAATAATTTTTCATAAGGTTTTTATAAATCAAGAAGAACATTGGAAACTTCGTCAGAACGGATTTCATAGTTTCATACAGCATTCCTTAAATATCTGTTGTCTTTAACAACTTTGATGCCTATGGGTCTTAATGATAAGAAGATAGAATGAATCCGAATTTATCTTAACGACCAAGGAAATTGTAGGAATGTTATCAACTTTTGTAACTTTTCCTTACCTGCCTTGTAGACATTACCTTAGAAATTTGAGTTTGTGCAATATCTACAATATGTGGCAGATATGAAGACAATTAAAATGTTGGTTGCTACATATGTAAACTATTATCCTTAAATGCACATTAACCTTGTACCTAGATGTCATTGAGGCAGAAAATATTGATATCTAATTTAAACAGCTTTTGACTGAAACAATATTTATTACATGTTATCCTAACCACCCTTCGACAATATGATAAAGTCATGGAAATATAGGCATATACATGGTCGGATCAGGGTGGGGGCAGGTTTCCAGGGTTTCCGGAAACCCCTACAGGCTAGAATGAAAACACATGCGCACACATACAAATACACACACACACACACACACACACACACACACACACACACACACACACACACATGTACAGTTACTTGCAATTTGACCATAACTTTATTCTTCAGCAAGTTTATTGGGTAATATGCAGACTTTGAGTAAAAAGACAGACTTTCGCTTTGGTGCCCTTTCGGGGAACGTCATGGCCTTTCTGAAATGGTGGACCCACCACCAACTCCCCATCAACACTTGACCTGAACCTGCACTTCATATCTGGAATTTTTCTGTCTACATTTATACCTATTTTATACAGCATATTGATCGATCTACCCGTAATATTGTATTGTGTAATCGATACTGGGTGAACAAAGAAATTCAAGTTCAATCAAGAAAGATATTGTTGAGTAAGGCAGTATTCGACCGCTTTGTGTTACAAGAATATAGTTAAAATATTAGGACATTGAATGGCGTGGATTAATATAAATATGGCCTATGTTTCGTGCTTCTGTAGATTGTTCTAAAGAGATATAAGATCGTGTATGTTAAGGAGGAAGTAAGACATTGTTCTGGTTGTTGGGTTGGATGTTTGCCAACCTAAATTGCAAACATGGATTGATTAGCTTTAAAACGAAATAGAGATGTTTTCCTTCAAGAACACACTTCTATTTAGATAGGACGTTATTTGTATTTACATTATGCCCAATTATTTTGTAGTTTAGCAGCATGATTACAATGCATGGATTTCTACCATGTAATTGTTTGTAAGCACGCACACATCATAACCACGTCAATGTATTTTCATTTTCAGGCACTCTTGTGTGAAGGTTTTCATACGTTTTTGAATATGTAATTATATAAAGTTAAACAAATAAGTCCTTCTGGGACGTTTTTACTGTGATAGTCAGAGAGAGCCAATTCAAAAGGAGAAACTAGCACATCAAAGTTCCTCTTCAATAAAATTGTTATTAGTATTATTAACATCAATAATTATATTATTTAAGAACTGAAATACATGCTTCGTTACAAACAATAACGACAAAACAAATACACTACTGCTGTTACCAATAATTCAGTCAATTCTACGACTATAACTATTAAAACTGTTAAAATAACATCTACTGCTTCAAACACTGACGCTGCTACTACTACTGCTACTACTACTACTACTGCTACTACTACTACTACAACTGCTACTACTACTACTCCTGCTACTAATACTACAACTGCTACTATTACTACTATTTCAACTCCAGCTCTTATTGCTGCTGGTGCAGATTCCAGTACTTTTACTGCTACTAATACTAGGTGACGTGTTTGGCGCACCATAGTATTTTTTATAAATATACTTTTTCCTTGCATCGTGTGACGACTACTTTGCTTGCGCCGCACATGCGTAATACATGTTTCCGCGCGTGACTATATATATATATATATATATATATATATATATATATATATATATATATATATATATATATATATATATATATAGACATATAGACATATATATAGACATATATATATACATATATCTATACATATATCTATACATATATATATAGATATATATATACATATATATACATATATCTATACATATATATATATATATATATATATATATATATATATATATATATATATATATATATATATATATATATATATATATATATATATATATATATATATATATATATATATGTGTATATATATTACTTAAGGATCTTGATTTGGGCAGTAATTAGAGGGAAGTTCTCTGTACGTTTAGCTGTCGGGGTGGGATCGCCATTATGTTTTGTCTAGTTCTACCCAACGAGATGGGTGAGTTATATTCTTTAAAGTTCAAATTAATGTTCAATTTTGCAAAACACGTTCAGTATTATATCATATGCTTGCGTGGTTTAATCATACTTTTAGTATAATTCACCAAGAGTGTACGACTTATGTAATTTGGGAGATGATACGGTTCAGATTATTGACAGGGATATGTGCATATATGCAGCACTCCTATCTTTAGGTTATTTTTGTCGCTATTATAACTAGTATTGAAGATATATATTAGAGTTTTAGTATATCATACTTTTTATTTAGCCAATGAACGGTATTTCATTCGTACATTACAGAAAGCGTACATAAGGAATTATTTCAGGTGTGTTAATATTGAATCGTTTGACACGTTCGGATGTTTTTAATCTGAATGATTATCAGAAAGCAGATTATTTTGAAACTTGTTTTCTCGTATTCAGCTGATTAGGTGTGGATAACTAGGTGTAGATAAGTGGGTGCGGGCTAACTAGATGTAGCTAGAGACCACTGTAGTAAGGGGAGATGAAAAAACCGCCAGGAAAGTGCCAATGTGTGTGCGCATGGAAGGCCTGTGAGCATCAGGGGGGTGGGGCAAACAGACCAAAGGCGTTTTCCAAATTAAAACCTCTGCAGAAAATATTGTTCGTAGAAGGACTGAATTCCAGAATAAAACGCATCTACGATGATTGAAAATTATTTTAAAAATCCGGAAATGACTTTAGGATAGTGCCATCATTGCTGCAGTGGTAGTAATATTTTTTATCCAAATATTTTGTAAATTTATGATAAAAAATTGATGATCATTATAAACTAAAATTATCGATATATTAATATTTATGGATATTGGAGAAGCATATACTACTAGATTAGCACGAGAACGATTAGAAGCAATAAAAAAATATCTTCCAGTGAGAGAATCTGTTAAACAAAAAATGCGAGCAGTTGAAGATGCAAAGGAAGGTTTTGCTGAGTCAACCGAGTTATTATTTAAACAAATAACTGCAACCACTGAAAAATTCTACTGGGAGATATTAAAGATTCTGATATGAGAAAACGAGGTATACTTCCAGTGTTAAAACAAATTCAAGAACAAACTCGACCTCAACCTGTACCTGCACCTGCACCTGTACTTAAACCTAAACTTAAACCTAAATTTAAACCTAAATCTAAACTTAAATATAAACCTAAAACTGTATCTGAAGTTGAAACTGAAGTTGAAGAAACACCTGATGATGATGTAGATATAATTGATGATGACGCAGAACAAGCCGTTGCTACGGTTGCTGTGATAGAAATATTTACTGAGGATAGTATTAACGGTATATGAGCAATTAAAAACGTTGATAATTTAGCTAAAATTGCTATATCAACATTTGATCAACGAGATCAGGTTTTAAAACCTGAATATACTAATAAGCCTGTAGCTAGTGAAACATGGTACAAGTGGATATATAATATGTGTAATGAAACTAATCAAGGTAGAACATCTGATCCTAGATTTATTATATTTGGTAATGCGATAGATAAATATCTTGCCAAATTACAAAAACAACCTCCACCACAACCTCAACCTAAACAACAACCTCCTTCACAACAACAACCACAACCTGAACAACAACCTCCTCCACAACCTCAACCTAAACAACAACCTCCACCGCAAGTGAGAAAAGTTATGTTTCCCCCAGTCTATTTACCAATGAAGCTCTTGATACTTTCAGGGACAAAGAAAAATTAATTAAAATTGCTGCATTTGATTATGATCAAAGAGAAAAATATGTAAAACCAGAACATATTAATAAAATAAAACCCGGAAATTGGGTTGCTTCAGTGTATTTTGCTTCTAAAATTAAAGATTTTGATAGGAATGATTTGGGTTTTGGAAAATTCACCAAATTTGTAAATGATGAAAAACAATTTTCTAAACGGCCAAGATTTCCAGAAGAAAAATCTCAAGATGTACCACAGTCTCAAAAAGAAAAATCTTATGATGTACTAGAAGCTATGGGTGTCAAAGAACCTCCTGGTACTACCGGTAGCGGTTATAATTCTATCTGCCCGATAACGTTGTCAACGAGGTGTCGCGGCTAGAGGTTCTTATTGGAGGAAAACGAGCAGGAAATAACTCATCGGAAATAATTAATGAAGCACCTGATATCTGCCGGAGATTATTTAGCGGTGGCATCATGGATATCAGCGTGTACAGAAATCTAATTGATGAACTTGTTGACGATTACAGCGACTAGTTAAAGATAAATAATTAAATAAGATGATAGTACATAAAAATTATCGTAGACCTGTGATTGTCCGCGTGATAAACTCGCGATTACCAGTATATAAATTCACCTACGTAAACGGATTAGGTGACACGGTCAAAGGTTTTATTACGCGAATAGCTCCCAAAGCGGGACCAATCGCAAAACAACTATCAATAAAAGCAATGGATTTTATTCGTGATAGAGCTACCGCTGACATTGGTAGCGCCGCCAGTAAATAAAGCATTTAGTGGCGTCAAGGACAGAATATTAAATTTAGTACGCCGAAAACAACCTGCCGTAAAATTACCAAGCACCAAAGTGATGCTCAGCGACGTCAGCAAAGTAATAAACGACACAGCAAATCAAAATTTAGCATCGTTGATAAATCAACGAAGCGAAATAATAAATACCAGCATGATATCAGGAAGTTGTCTTCTTTTTAGAAGATAACATTTACAATAAAAATGTTCTCGCGAATATCTAATGCTGCTTTCGACAAATAGTAATAATAGAATTGAACTACAAGTACATGATATGAGCAGATATTTTCTGCCATGTGAGGCGTTCATCGAGGTTGTTGGTGAAATTGTAAAAACCGCTGTTGATGCTAACGGTGTTAATCTATTATACGACCTTAATTTTAAAGTTGGATTTGTCAATAATGGCATTATGGCATTATTTAAGAGCCTCGCGTACATGATTGATGGAAAATAAATCGAATCAATTCAAGATAATGTCGATATTTCTACGACAATTACAGGTTTAGCAAGATATTCAGATGATTGCGCCAGATCAGCCGGACCGAGTATGATGTTTACCAAAGATAATTCTGATCACGCTGATCACGAACAATTTCTTAAAGTACAATTAACTCAAGTTTCTGCTGCGGCTGACCCTCAACCACCTGGAGTAATAAATCGGCCAGCTGCTGCATTTTCAACGCTACAAAGTGCTAATAGGAATTTTAATCTAGGATTTGCTACACGTAAAAGCATGCTAAAAGGTACTCGTAAAAGATTTTCATGTGCAATTCCGTTATCGCATATATTTGGATTCTGCCGAGATTTTAGAAAAGTAATTTTTGGAGCCAAGCACACAATTGTTTTCTATCGAAAGGAAACAGCAATGATGATATCTGGAGACTTTCCTTTATGAATCAAGGTGGTAAATCAGTAATGTCCTGGTTGACAACAACCAACGATAGTATCTCCAGCAACATTAAAGGTAATTTTACCTGGCACATAGCATCACAGCAAGGTGTTTCTGTACCTAGACATATTTTTATTGCTCTTCATAAGACTAATCGATTTAATCAAATAAATAGTCATATGGTATTTGATAATTTTAATGCCAGCAAAATATCGTTGCGAATAAACGGTCATCAAGAACCATGTGAGGAAATATCTTTGGATTTTGAAACTAATTCGGTGTTGTTTCGATATCATCGGTTATTAAGTTGTATGGGGCGAGATCAAAATATAGATACTGGTTTACAAATATCACAATTAGATTTCGCAGGTTTGTATCCAATCTATTATTTTTCATTAGAACATATTGATTTACTAAAACAATCTGTAATTGATATACATTTTAAAGCCAGAATACGTAATCTGGCTCCCGATAATTTTAGGGCGGTTGCTGTTATACTCAGTGATAGAACTATGATTTTAGAAGGTATTGGTGGCCGAATGAGAATCATTGACGCTCCCGTGGAAAAAATGTAATCTAAATTTAGATCAATCGCGTTATTATAGACAATGCCATACGATCACGTTAGTGTAACTCTGACTCCGGGTCAGATGAGAAAACTTCAATCAAATACAACAAAAATCGGTGGGGTAAAATTAACATTAAAAAGTAATCAAATTCAAGGTGGCCCAAATAAAATGTCGATAACTAAAACACAACATAAACACTTTTAGCAAAGTTAAATCAGCTAATATTGGTTCAAATTGATCTTTCTCCGAGCGCCATCAAGGACATGACAAAGTCAGCTGGTTTCTTCCCGGTGTTAGCGGCGTTGTCAGGGTTGTTAGCGGCAGCTGCTCCCGCTGTTGCAAAAGCAGCCGCGTTAGGTGCTGTTGGAACCGCATCAGGAATGGCTGCAAAAAAAGCGCTGGGAGGAAAATATAGCAAAAAAAGGACGCGGCCTAAGGTTACCAGGAACAACTCCGTGGTACGGGCAAGGCCTCTGACTGCCAGGAACACCACCGCAGTGGTATCCAAAAAGTTTTTAACACCGATGTCAAATTTTGATTTAATAGACGCCGCTAAAAAACTAAAAATAAAGTTCTTCAGAGGAGTATTTATGCGAGATCAACTACCGGCAAGTCCAAACCGCAATGAAACAGCAATTATAAATCTCGATGACAGCGTCGGTCCTGGCACACACTGGGTTACTTACCCGATTAATCCGCGTGAAATTATTTACTTTGACTCGTACGGGTTAGCGCCACCGCGCGAATTTCTAAATTATGTAAAACAATTAAATATACCGACGTGGTACTCTACGTTACCGACGCAAACGCTAACTGATCCTCCGGCCGTGAAGCAATTAATGTTCTTGCAGCGGTATCTAAGTCGGCTAAACCTTATCATAAAGCTGTCCACGAGTACACTTCTAATAAATTAAATCAATCATTATTGTAATGATTGACATTTACGGACGAACTCTGTTATCGCGGATGCTAAAAAATCTCCTGTTGATGTTGATTTATCTAATTACACAACAAAAGATGACGTTAATAATCTTTTAGCGATATCAGTAATAGATCCTGACGAGGTTGTTATTTTTCAGGATCAACACCGAAAACTAAAAACAAGTAATATTAAATTAGCCGACATAATTCGACGAACAGAATATTACACTCACGTAGGTGATTTTAATACTCTTCAAGACGATATCAGAGTAACTAATGAAGATGCTAGGAAAATTAATGAAAAACCGCTCAAATTGTTAAAAACACCGCTGAACCTATTAGAAATATTAATGAAGCTATTAAATAAATCAATGTAACAGCCACGGAAACCACTGCAAGAGCTGATGAAAAATTGATGAAATTAACAGAAAACTCGCTGATATTAAAATCGTCGTTGATACATTTGAAGGAACTAATTTACTAATTCCTGGAATTATCGAGAAAACTAGCTTTGTTAAGATTCCACCAACGGTAACATCATCGTAGGTTAACAATATGATATTTATCACCGCAACGGGATCATCAGCGTGGACGCCAGAAAATAATAACCTTAAATACACCTCAGCAGTTACTGGCGTGTATCGGTTATATATATTTTCCAAAACAAGATTCAAAATTTAACTCAAGAATATGACTGGCGACATCCCAGCGATAGATTTCTAGTTTTTTTATCTGTTTTAATGAATAAAAACGTCGAAGAAACATTTACGATGGAATCCGAAAAAGTAACAGCGCCAACATGATATTGGTGGGCCATGGAATTTATCACTGAAACACCTCAATTATTCACCGTGTAAAATATAATGAGTGCATCCGCATACAGGTACAATCAAGCGCATGCGTGGCAGTCGTCGTTGAAAAATATCATTGACGTGTACAATACAAAGATAAAAAAGTATAAACGCCGGTTAGTTATCATTGACGTTGTTGTTTATTCGGATAACCGCGGCTGTTGCTGGTGCTGGAATAATATTATCCGCGATGACAATGATGGCGCCGATAACAGTAACTATCTGTGTTTCTGGCGCTGCAACTATCGCAGGTGTCCTTAATATGATCGCTAAAAAAAGTGTCTTCGTGCACTAGTGAACAATTATGCGATTACGTGATTAAATTAAACACAGCAACAATGCGTACTCGAAATTATCTTCGTTGCTATCAGAGAGTCTCAGCGACGGAAGTATATCCGACGCTGAATTCGTCACAATGATGAAAATTTACGAAACGATTAAAGCAACAGATAATAATAATGACAGAATTACTTCAACAGATCGTGACAAATACAACACCACACAAAACAACAACAACTCGACTAAGCCGGAATTTAGCGTTAATTTTCCAACCGCTATTTCTATTAATGAAATAGCGTTATCTCAGCTACGAGTCTATTACAGCTGGCCCAATATTATATCTAAATCATTTGGTGGATTATTATCAAATAATTCATTTGTATTTGCTAATAAAAACTAACAGGACGGAACACCCAATTGGACAGTTATTGGAATTTCAACAGATCGAAGAGATTAATAACGAATTAACACGTAGAATAAAAAATATAACCGGAGAAGAACCTGGAATAAAAATATCTGCACACGAACCAACGATGACTTCAATCATCGAAGTAAGTTTAGATTATGTTGTTGATATTTATGCGAGTTCAATAAGAACCGTGCTAGGATGGCCAGAGGTTGCGCCGCCAGCACCGCCAACACTGGTAGAACCTAAAAGATCCGATTATGTTACGGGCGGTCAATCATTTGGTGGATTATTTGAATCAAGTTACAAAGATAATATATTCAGAATAATAACGAGTGAATTCAGCGATTTTATTATTAGAGGAAAAGACGATATGATGTGGATTTTTCGTGGTAGTTTAATTGCTGAACCTGAATACGAAAAAAATCCAATGATCGTTGAATTAAATGATGTTATTGAGTGGTTTAAAGAAATTAATAAAGGTTATAAAAAACATCTACAACTATTACGACAATATATTCAGGAGTGTATTTTTGATTTATCAAGTTCATGCGATAAAATTATCGATCAAATAAAAGTATTAAACAAATTTGCATACGATATAAAAGACTTACATGAAAAATTAATTCAAGCAATAATTAATGATAAATCACCCAAGAAACAAAAATTTTTAACAGAGTACTTGCTAACTGAAGCAATGCTGCCAGATTTTAAATTTCCGGAATATAATCAGGCAGATGAATTTTGAAAATCTACCACTGACACAATTGATGAGTTATTTTCTAAATTACACGCCGCGTGGAGAAAATCATTACCGCCGTCGGCTATTCTTATGCGTGATAACGATCCATCTGACGGCGGCAGGCATATTTCACCAGAACTTGTAAATATAACTGACGTCGTTGCAGTTAATCTTAATTGCGATATCGTCGAAACCAGCTACAGCGCTGATACATCATTGTCAAATTAAGCCAGGCAGGGCTTTATTCTTTATTCGTTATCGCCGAAAGATGCACCGCTTGGTTATTTAATCGTACAAGAACCAATTAATCCAGTTTATCTGCGATGTCATAATAGTTTATTATCAAGAATGAATATTTGATAAATTTATTGGTGCGATCATATGATATTTTCCTGTATACCTGAAAAAATAACATAAAAAATTAAATGAAAACCTCAAAAAATATCATTTTTTTACTTTTATTAAAAATAATATTATTTTATTGTTTTTCCTCCTTAAGCATTTTTCTTAGTTGTCGCACACGAGTACTAATCATTTTTTTAGCTTCGTTTTCGTCAGATAATTCTGATGTTATTTTTTCAACCGAGCTAGCTAACGCGGTAAAATCTTTTATCTCGGATTCATCGATGCCAGCCAGCGACTGATACATCGCTGAATGAATTTTCTTTATAAGTCTGTATTCGGACGACAACACGTATCGGCCTTCGTGTTTATTTTGCGCTAGTAATTCAAAATCATAAATGATCTTGTCTGTGTCTAAATCGGTTGATAATTTTATTTCTTTAATTTTTAGCACCTCAATGGATTTAATTATATCGTTGATATTTTCTTCCTTCATTATATATTAATTTATATTTCTAAAAGTAATAAAATATAATTACCAGAATAGATAATTTTTCTAAAATTATGTTTCTAAAATTATAATTTTAATCCAGTATTAGAGGAGCATAATAAAATGGAATCCAGTTTCCAAATTTATATGAAAATGTTGAATTAGTTATTTTTTCTGCAACTCTGTATACCGAAGCCGGGTTGATATTAAAATATTTTGCAGCAGCATTCATCGACTGAAACATTATTTTTTCACCTGTTTCTGTATTAATTGATTCAACCGATTTAGAAACTTTTGAATTTCTGCCAGTATTACCACGCGCAGAATTTTCACATGGCTTAATCGCCTGAAGATTAGATAAATTATTATTAAGTTTATTTCAGTCAATGTGATCAATCACAAGACCATTTTTGATTGGTCCGTGAAAACATTCATAAATAAAACGATAATTAAAATAATCTTTTCTACGTCCGGATGTAAATCTGACGTAACCAGAATTACCAACAACACCAACCGATTTTTTCGATTTGCAATGTCTGACCGTGTCATTGCAAGATGCTTTGTAGTTATCAGTGAATGGATACTTCGTAAAGATAGTATCCATATAGTAATTATCATTTGTCTAAATCAAAGTTTGCTTGAAAATCTATTTGGATAATCTCTTCGCTCCTGATAGCGATATCACTATCGGTGGATTTTTTGTCATAATGTCTTTTTAGTTCTCGATAGCGTTTTCCACCGCATTGTGTACATATTCGAGTTTTCCGCGTATTCCGATGCTGCATCTGATACATCTAGTTGGTCCTGAGCCGGTTCTACGAATACATGCTAGGTGTTTTCCGCAGAATTCACCTCGACATAAATTTTCACAGCAAGTAAATGAACCAACCATGAACCATTTGCATTGATTCATTATTATTTAGATAGTTGTTTAAAATATAACTTGAGTTTATTCGACCTTGATGTTGTCGAATACGATTTACCTGAAGTAAATCGCGCCAAGAAAGAATTTGACGATGACGGAGCATCTCATGTATGGTCGACGTGGAAAATTAACAGCGTTGATATAACCATGAACGACACACGAGCTAAAAAAGAATTAGCGCATTAGGTGATAAAAAATGTATATTTAGAATAAAATTTATCGTTTACAACGACAACGACGTATGGATTACTCGTCATAAACGCGATCTTGTAATTGGTGGAAAAAATTTGTAACTGTTAGCGGAAAATCTAACACAGGATTGTTGACTGGCATTGATAAACCATATTATGTTCGCGCGTACCCGATTTCCGCGGTTGTTTATGGAATTTATCAACTATGTGATAAACCCGATGTTGAAAAACTTGCTTTGATGAAAATGTCAGTGAAAATAAACTGTGTAGCTGAGCGAGTAATAGAACATTTTACAAACGCGAAACGCGGATCAGGTTTAACTGATTTACGACGAGAAAAAATAACTACATGGGCGGATTCAGTATCTGCTGGTGCGTCAGTTAATGACGTTGCTGAGTTATCAACGAAGTTAAAATTTCCCCTGATGGTTAAAACGCTATCGGGGGAAATTTTATATTCATCCGCGTATAAATCCAAAGGAGCACCAATTGTAAATGTTGATTATAATTGACACGCATGGACTAACGCGGTAATGATATTTCCGCGAGATCGCGCTGTTAAATTGTATTCCGCAGAAAATTCTACCGCGAAGATGTTTAATTTTATTCATGAAATAAGTAAATCCGATCCGGTATCGGTTTGGTTATTTTCCAGCAACGACCCAACGGTGACGTGTACAGAAGTAAATTATTACATAATAGTATGAAAGAATTAGCAGAAAAATACTCGATGAATCCCGAGCAGCTATTAATTAATTGTTTTACTGTTCCATCGGTTGATGCTCACGCGGCGAGGGAAAAAAATCATGGAAACCGACGCGGTGGGAATTTCTCAAAGAAGTCCAGGCGAGTTGCATCGAATACGGACACGGCGGATTATGGAATAACGAATATAATTGCTTTGACGTGATATAATTTGACATGATTGCGTGTTATCCTGGGAGTTTTTTAGGATTGGGCGAGTGTGCTAAATATTTTAAAAAATTTGGACACCCCACCGACGAGATGACTCGTGTAGTAATTAATGGTCTGCTACCGGATTTTCCCATGACAGGATTCGCTCGCGTTGTATCGTTTAAATTTGCTGCTAATTTACATAAAATCTATGTTTGGTTTGGTAAACATTTTTCAGAACAACGATGGGCTCCAATAGTGCTGTTGAGATATATGGTAGATTCTGCGACGCTAACATCGTTGACGGTCAGTGAAGCAATTATTTCATATAAAAAACAAAATAAAATTTGGTTACCAACGGAACACCATGACGCAAAAGACTTAGGTAGAAAAATAATTGGTAAATTCACTCAGGGCGGTGCATATGATCATCAACGATATCATTGCAGATTAATTATGGAAGAAGCTGAATTAGATTTTATAATTGCCGATACCGCCGAGAAAGGAGTATTTTGTAACCGAAAAAGTATTTATATCAGTTACGAAACAAAATTAGGTACCGTAGTTAGTTACATTGACGGAGAATCACCGCAGTATACTCATTTGAGATCATCGATGTTAGCGTATACGAGTATAAATTTATTATCAATGATAAACAGATTTCCCAGCGACGCAGTTAGAGTAGCTACTGATTCGTTTTACGTTGACAAAAAACATTTATCAGCGCTGACGAATTTAACCGGCGATAGTTCATGGGACACGTGGAAAATAAAAGACAAAAAAATATCCTTAATTATTGTATACCAGCTGATGTTGCCGTGGAAGATAAATATTATTCTGATAGCGTGTTAGAAATTTCAACAGAACTGTCCGTGTATGATCCCGATGCGAGGTATAAAACCGTTTACGTGAACGGACCAGGTAGATCCGGTAAAACAACAAGAATAATAGAATTATTTAGAAACTCTGACGTGATTGTGTTTACGCCAATACATCGATTAGCGCCAGAAATGAAACAACGCGGTGTTAACTCGTGCACGTATAATAGTTATTTCAAGTACAGCGGTGGCACATGGAATTGCTCGCTAATGGGCGACAAATACATCAATAAAGTTATATGGGATGAGATTTGTACTGTTTCATTTGATATATTAAAAGTATTTATTGATTGGTTATCAACGAAAAATACCGATGTGATAATGTGCGGCGATCACGGTCAACCAAATGCTATTGATGGAGAATCTCCTCATGAGTGGTTGAAGAATTTTGTTGATTATTACGAAGAAGTTAACACCGATTACAGATCCCTTGATAAAAAAAAATAGTTGAATTAAAAAGATTAATTTGATTACAATCAAATAAACCTCAGTGTAGCATAATGAGAGGAATAATCTCAGAAACATCAATGAAAGATTTTTTAGAATCGTGGATGCCAAATGATTTAATAGTTGCTAGTAGAAAAATAGTTCGTGATTCGCTTCAACAAGAATTATTTCAGTTACATAAAAATAAATTTCCATTATTACCGGTACCGTTGTTATCGACTAGCAGATACACGAGGACAAAATATTGACGTTGATGTACCAGGACAAGAAAAAAAATCTTGTACTTAACTTTATTGTTTTAGTTGATATTAATTTTGTTGAAGAAGCAATTAACGCAGAAAAATCTCCGTGGACGCTAGGATATGCTATGATTATTCACTCATCGCAGGGATTAACTATTACTGATACGCGGGTTTGGATTGTTCATGATCGCATTGAATGGTCTAATTTAGTTTATTTAGCTGTATCTAGAGTTAGAAAAATATCTCAATTAGGACGAATCGTTTTAGATGGATTAGTAGCTGGTGAAACCAACGATTACCTGATAAAGAAAAAAGTATTCAGTTACAAACAATTTGATAAAATAATTACGAATTCGACTTAGATGTTGAATTTATAATGTCGCTGAAACAACAACAAACAATCACTGCGCGGGTTGTAATTGTATTATGACGTGGCAATGTCAAAAATATGATTTAAGACAGTTTACCGTGGACAGAAAAAATAATAATTTCGGTCATACGCGAGAAAATGTTACTTTGGCGTGTTTCGAGTGTAATCGACGTGGAATTGATTAGCTAATTGATTGAGGCGGTAAATGAGTATCTTACTTGTAATTCTTCACGAGTAAATCCGCGCTGAGGAGCAAGTGAAGTACGTAAATTGCTGGTCTACCAGATCATATTGTCACGGTTGATATTTTATGTGTTGTTGTACTCCGTATAGGATCAGTTGTTCTTTTTCTGCCACCCTCAGCCTCGCCTGGTTTATATAAATATCGCATAATAATATTATCTAGAACCGACCGTGTTGAAAAATCAACAATCGTCGGATTGGTATAATTTTTTTTGTAATTGCAATTGATGGTTTCATTGATACAGCTCGCGTTGGTTCATTATTTATTGCCGCTACAACACCTGGTAATTTTATAACCCACTCATGAGATCGTTTATCCTGAATAAATTCCATCGCGTACTGATAACCAAATAATCGTTCAGCAAGTGTTTTATTAAATCGTTCAACAATTGCTTGATCATTATGAATATTAACTTTTCCGCGTCTTATTTTAACATTGTTCTGTTTCATCAACGATGATATCGCACCTAAAAATTCTCTGCCATGATCAACTTGAAGTAGGATTGGCCATTTTAATGGTTCTCGTTGATAAAGTTTTCTAAATACGTCAGCAACTTCCGTGGCTGTTTTAGTTATTAGCGGCTCTGCTTCTTTGTATCTGCTTGCGATGTCAACTATCGTTAACACATACGTGTACGTGATATCGTCAACGGTGTCATGTGGTAAAAACATAATATCAGCCTGACGAACTTCATTAGGAACACTAACGTCAAAATGCGCGTATTCTATTCGTGTAGGCGGCGGTAGATAAATTTGCAAGGCGGCCTGCTTGGATAACCACGCTGCAGCCGTAGCAGGTTTTACTCGAGCAGTCGTGGCGAGTTATTCAAGCGCAAGTTGAGACGTCACACTTGTCCACCGACAAACTTCAAGACAGTTAAAGCACGCACACACATACACACACACACAGTGTCAGTAACCAAAAAAATTTGGACGAATTAAATATATTATTTTTGGTCGGTTTTTGGATTCTGTATGGGTTGCGTACGTGACAATTCTGCTGCACAAATGTCGCTTGACTTACACACGTTTTAGATGACATTTAAGCAAAAATTGTATTGTTTCACTGGAGATAATTGTTACTATCAAAATGTTGCTGATGTTTAACGAGTCTCTGTTATATTATACAAATATCATAAGGCAAACAATGCTCACTAGGTAAATTATGAAAAAGAATTACCTGATTTTCAAAGCTACTTTGAAACATATTTAGTGTGTACATAACGCATGTTATACCTGTAAGTTGTTGAACTATGTTTCTTGAAAATAGTCTCAATAATTGCAATGTTTACAGTAGTAACGCAATATCTCTAAATGAGCTACAACCGCATTGTGCAGCTGGGCCTGATGTTCCTGGGTCTTAGACCACTTCATATTTTCTAACTTGTGGGTTCTAGGTTTGTTACTGCCACATTGTGCAGTTGAGTTGCTCGTATAAGTTTACTTGTCTTTCTATTAATAATCTGCGGTCAACTTTGTGGTATGAAAGAAGTTAGTATTCTATTATATTTAGTATTATTATTGTTGCCTTACTATTACTAACATTGTTATATTTTGTCATTGTATCCTTATTGCTTATTTGCGTTGATTAAGTTTGATTATTTGTTAGCATAGCTACGTTATATTATTGATTTGGTTTATGTTTGTTTTTCATTGATATTTTTATTGCTAGGTCAGGCTGATTTCATGTGACTTTTTTTTTTTATTAACCCCGTAATAGGTTGACCAATGAGTCGGGGAACCATCCCAGGGTCACCTTACAATCAAACATTTCTGGTTATCAGATAATCTAGGGATAATAAACATAATCTACAGAGAAAGTTAAAAAGAAAACACACACACACACACACACACACGCGCATATACACATGCATATGGCACACAATCTAGGTGACATGGCCTTTGTGATATTACAATATTTTGTTCCTGTTTACCATCAAGTCAGAGACAAGTTAAATGTTCATTGTTGAGGTCCATTTTTGAAGAAATTGGTCCTCTTTTTTATTTACCTTAGCATTGTATTTTTCAATGTTCTTATGCATTGCAACTATTTGCTTAAGGCAAAAATAGAAGGATTTTTCATATTGAATCTGCAAGTATAAATATAATATTTTGCCAAAATAAGCAGAAAATTACCCAAACTGTCCAGTTGTTCACTTCCTAAAAATGTTTCTTTTTTGGACAGATGTACAATATTTGGGCAAAAAGGTGCAAAATCTTCAATAAAACGGTACCAAAACTGTGAAGTAATACTGCAGTCATAAAAGAGATGCTCAATACTTTCAGTTTCACTCTTACAGAAAGTACATTTGTTGTCATAAATATGTTAATTCTTTTAAGAAAATCATTAGTAGCGATTATTCTATGGATTAATTTAAAGTTAAAAGAGATCAACTTGGTATCCTTGGTACAGCGTTTTGCCCGGCTATATATATCAGACCACTTCTCACTACTTATATTTTTATTAAATACTTTCATCCAAGCTTCTTGCTTCGCAGTGTGTTGCCTTTTAGTTTCCTGTAAAAGATCTTTGTAAACAAACTTGAGTGAATCTTGTTTTCGCAAGTTCGTTATTTTATCCTCCTGCTTATCAAAATTATTATGTACTAGGTGGTTTTTTATGGCATCTTTCCATGCTTTAGGAATTCTGGATATTAAGGAGAAGTATTTCAAGAAATCATCGCTTTCAGCTTTTTGTTTTATTATCTCAAAAGGTATTAAATTACCTAGATCGTTCAGAATTTCAAAACCAGCTTCTGTCCAGGATTTGTATTGATAAATCATTTTAGGGGGGACAAAATTTAAAATACTCATGGATAGGTACTCGTTAGGACTTTGCGGTTCTTCTTTCCATTTAGATACTGCCAAAATTACATCTCTCCAAAAACTGTTTTTAATGAACTTACTAAATTCTTCTAATTTCCTTCTCCCTAAATTCCAAATATCCTTTTTATTTCTGAGTATAGTTGTATTGACTAAGTTCTGCCACGTTCCATCTTCCTTTTCCAGCAATCTTTTAACCCATCTTATCTTAATATACCTAATGAATGAAAATATGTGTATCATATTTAGTCCTCCCTCGTTTTCTGGGGAAACTAGTATATCACGTTTTATTCTCTCTACTTTTCCACCCCATGCAAATTTAAATAACGTGCGATTTAGTTCTGCTTCAACTTTTGCTGATGGGTCAGGAAGTGCTGAAAAAAGATGTATGAATATGGGCAGAACAAGAGTCTTTACAACAATTACTTTACCAACTATTGACAGATGTCTTTGACTCCAGCTTGCCAGTATTCGTTTTGCCTTTGTTAGTTTCTTCATATAATTAATTTCCACCATCTGTTGTAAATCTGGAGAAAATTCTATGCCAAGGAGTGTAAAGTTCGAAGAGGACCAAATTAGGCCCATTTCGGGACATATTCTTTCATTAGAAAATTTCCTGTTTCCAATCCAAATAGCTTTTGTTTTTGTTATGTTACATTTAAGTCCCGATAATAGAGAGAAACCTTGCAAGATATTCATAGTTGCTTCAAGAGAAAAACTAGATCCATCAAGAAGAATAAAAGCGTCATCGGCATACTGACCCAATTTATATTCACTGGCGTCAAAGATTACTCCCAGTACATCCACGTTTTGCTTTACAGTTATAGCTAAAATCTCAACCCCAATGATAAACAAATAAGGTGCAAGGGGATCTCCTTGACGACATCCTCTTTCAAGTCTAAAAAAAGATGACATATGTCCATTATTTATAACACAACTATTAGAGTCAGTACAAAACAGTTTAAACCACTTACAAACGGAATCACCAAAATTAAAAGATTGTAGAGCTTCTTCCACAAAGATCCAGTTAATTGAGTCAAAGGCTTTTTCGAAATCTATTAACAATAATAAACCATATCTGTTTTCATTCTCAAGTTGGTCCATGATATCATATAATAGTCTGGTGTTTTCTCCAATGAATCTATCCTTCATATCTCCTTTCTTAGTATCGCTGATTATTGATGGAAGAACCTTTTTAATCCTAGCTGCAATTGCTCCCAAAGCAATCTTATAATCAGTATTTAAAAGTGATATAGGTCTCCAGTTTTTAAAATATCGTCTGTCTTTTTCCTCCTTTGGTAGACATGTGATGACTCCTTGAGTCTGAAAATCTGAAAGTTTTCCTACAGTATATCCGTAATTTATTGATCTACATATAAATCCCCCCAGAGACTTCCAAAAGAATTTATAGAACTCTACAGTGAATCCATCCGAGCCAGGACTTTTTCCATTTTCCATCCGTTTTAGAGACATACCGAATTCATTAATTGTAAGCAGACCCTCGCATGATTCTCTTTCCTCTCGACTAAGTTTAATATTGTGATTAAAAAATCTATTTCGAGTTTCTTGAGTAGCCTCGTCATCAAGCTGAGCAATTCTACTTTTGAACAATTCCATATAAAACTGTTTTTGTGCTTCTAAAATATCTATTTGGTCAGATATATTTGTCCCATCATCTAAAATAATTTCCTTTATTGTCTTATTAACATAGTTTCTTTTTTCAAGATTTAAAAAGTACTTTGTGCTTTTTTCCCCAAATTCATACCATCTAGCTTTAGATCTTAATATAACACCTTCGATGTATTTTTTCCTAGACTCCTCTAATTCTGCTTTTTTTCTCTCTAAATTTTCCAGAATTTCCTCATTTATGTTATTCGACAGTCCCCCCTGAATTTCTATTATTTCCTGCTCAATTTTCTTCAATTTTTCCCGTTTCTCTTTTGATTTCCTAATAGAATAACATATAGTTTCAGATCTTATTTTCATTTTCAAAATTTCAAAGAACATTTGGTCGTTACAGGAAAGAGAAACATGGAGAGAGTCATCTTTATTTCCCCCTACATAATATTCATTTACAGTGTCAGTTATACACTTTTTGACCAAATCAGTATACTCAATGTTCCTCAACAGTTGGGTATTAAATTTCCGATATCCTTTTCCCCTTGGAAACGTTGAAAACGCCACACTCAAAACAATAGCTGAATGATCAGTCTTGTACCCTGGTAAGATACATGCATCAGCTGTATTCATATGAATGTCATCCGATACAAGAAAGTAATCTAGTCTACTTTGTTTCAAGGGAGATTTTTGCCTCCAGGTATACATCTTTAAGTCTTGGTTGGAGTTTCGCCAGGGATCAATTAATTCCAATTCGTTTTTCAGGTCTTGAATCGCTGCCCTAGACTGTTGGTGTTTGTCATGTAAAATATTATAAGTATCCAAATCTAAGTCTTGAACAGTATTCCAGTCTCCGCACATTATAATTGATGAGTTCTCAAAACATAAAGTCTCCTCCTTTAACTTTCTAAGAAAGCTAGGATTATCATCATTATAACCATACAAATTTACGAGGGTTATTCTGTTGCCATTAATTGTAATATCTAAAATAATAAATCTCCCTTGACTGTCACATCTTTCTCTATGAATTATAAATTCAAAGTATTTCTAAAAATATTGCAACCCCAGCACTCTTACTAGAGCAGTGGCTAAATATACAGTTGTATCCCCATTCAGCTGCCCAATATATTTCATCGTTCTTTGTACTATGAGTTTCTTGCAAGCATATTATAGATACATTCTTTTGTTTTACCCAGTGGAAAATATCCCTTCGTTTTAAGACTGAACCTTGCAGGCCTCTAACATTAATAGATATAATTTTTATGTTATTATCCATGAAAACAGCAGAAATTTTACACATACATATTCTTGTACAGGAATGTATGAAGTAATTATCACCTTGAGTTTATCATATGCATGGCTTTCACACTCACACTCACACAGAATACAAACATCCATAATAAAATCATCCATGGTGTTACAGTAAATGATGTAGCTTTGGCTGCGTTTAACATTGATACAGTATACTATGGACAACAAGTGAAACAACTCCATTTGCGATAACTCTTATGTACCTCTGACAGACCTTTCCGGAGCTAAGACAGTTTTGTAAACCAAACGGCACAGATTAAAAAGAATATAAATTACAACTTAATGAATGAAAGAAGGGGTAAAAGGGAAGAAAAAGAAAGGGTGAAAGAGCGCATACATGGAAGTGGTGGGTGATTGAATGTATGAGCAAAAAATGTGAGACTGAGAGATTTATCGTGGAAGACTAATGTTGAGAAAAGTGAGTAAACAACTGAGTAAATGTGTATATCAGAGTATAAGAGTGAAATATGATTTATAAACTAGTGAGAGAATTTATTAGGGAGAGATATAACAGTGGACCAGCGAATAAACAAACATATTACTTAAGGATAAAATTGGTGAGGGAAAGAAATGTCTTATAAACAAAATATTAAAACAAATTAGAGTAGAAAAAGGAGTATAAAAACGAAAGTTCACATACCTATTCGGCCAATTTCATAAGTTCACAGAACTGCATATTACACTTATAATCTAATTTTCTCATCAATTTCATCATAGATGTCAAATTTTATCCTTTTTCCTGATTTGGTTTTACCATACACAGATCCATTAAAGTACCATGCACTGTCAATTTCTTGATGCCTAGATAATTTATTGATAAGTTCAGTATTCAGCCTGGTTACATCCTCTACCAGTCTAATTCCTTTGTACTGCAGAAAATCCTTCCTCTTCTTGATAATTGGAAGTTTACAATCCAGACTCCAAAATTTGACAATCACTGGCCTTGGTTGTCCCTGTCGACCTGGAATCCTATGCACAGCCACTATGTCCCTGTTATCTAAATTAATTTTTGTAACTTTCTTCACCAATTTCGGAATTCTATCTCTCAGATTTTCATTTTCCTCCTCCTCCAGCCCTAAAACTTTTATGTTCAGCTTCCTTGAATATTGTTCGAATTGGTTTGAAGCTGTACTTGCTTGCTCTGATCTCCTCTCATAATCTTTCATATCAATCCTCATTTTATCATTTTCCTTCTTTGCTTCCTGTAATTTTTCTAGCAACTGGTGGTTTTCAAATTCCAGTGAATCCACCCTATCCATCAACTCTCCTGTCCTCTCCTTTACTACCCTTTCACTTTCTGCTACTATCTCCTTTCTCAGATCTTCCTTCACATTCTCTAACAGTTTCCTCACAATAGTTGTAACAATTTCTGTTAGGTCATCTTTTTTCACCAAGTCAGCAATAGCAGATGTAAAATCTGCTTTTGAAATGCTCCAAAGACTTTGCTTTATTTCATCCAAGTCCAGCTGAATTGTACTCAAGGTTGATTCACTCATACTTGTGTCAGATGTCTCCATTAGGGTGCCACTCTGTAATCTGGGTTTTATTTGTTGCTTGCCTTGATCTTTCATTCCACTCATACTTGTAGATAATCTTGTTTGGACTAATTTTTTCTCACTACTCAGTTGTGACACTGACATTTATTACTCACCATGTGCCAAACAATTCTTACAGTTGAAGGCAAACTACACTGAAGTAAGTAAATGAGTCAAACAGATCAGGTAGGGAATGTCTCAAAACTGCACCACTAAACTTCCATCTCTATTCCATCATATTGGAATTTTGAGGGGAAAAACACATTTTTTTTCAAAATTGATTAAGATCTACCAATAATGTTGTATGTCCTGCATTCCTTGAATATTCACACATAATCCCAACAAGTATGAACCATTTCACTGTAAAAATAACCACTTATAACTGCCAAAATCTACAGAGCCCACTTTACTAGCCTCCACCTATAGCCGCCATTACTGAACCTCCTGATTTCATGTGATTGTGGTATGGCATAGGGAAGCATGTCCATCTCTTTCTGTCGTTATAGGCATAAGCAACCCTAAGTTGTTGATGTCCAGCTTTTCCCATAAATCCAGATACGTTTGGTCTGCCCTTCCCCACACCCACCCCCACCAGGCCCCAGAGTCCCATAGCAGCAGAGAGGGTGAACAGACTACTTAAGGGAGTGGTCACCCTTGTGTTTGGACCAAAAAAAATAGTGACCCTTCATAGAGGTCAATACCACGTCTACGATTATTGTTTGTCCCAAACAGAATTGTAGACGCCCCCTCTCTGCTGCTATCCATGTTGTAAAAGAAATTTTTAAGTTTGATGAATATTTTTCTTTTCATCTGAATCTTCGGAATCTTCGGAATTTGTTCTATGTTTCAAGTAATATTCAAGTTCTGATGGTGGTTTTTCTATTTTTGGATTTATGTTCTTTCTGTGTTTATAATATATCATTAAACTTCGATATCGATCTCCACCGCAATTTTTGCAAATCTGATATAATCCTCTAACGCCGTTGTTACAACCAACACAACTTCGTGGACCAGCATGAAGGTTTTTCTTTATAAGATAATTATGTTTCTTGCAATATTCTCCACGGCATTTTTTATCACATTTGTTAGTGGTTCCTTGACGCAGCCACGCACAGTTGTTCATTATATGAACGATATCTTTTTAATTAAATTTACACCTCTTCTGCTGATATTAATTAAAAGATTGATATATTATATTAAAAAAATAATGGTACATTCGGAATCTCATACTGCAAGAATAGCTCGAGAACGATTAGAAGCAATTAAAAAATTTCTTCCTGTCAGAGACTCATTCAGAAAAAATCTGCAAGCGCAGCAAGAAGCACAAGTTGAGTATGAAGAAGAAACTAAAAAAGCTATTTAAGCCCGTCACTGCAGCTACTGAGAAAGTTACAACTGTCATCAAAGAAGATCTTCTTCCGGTATCAAAACAAACTGCAGCGCAGACTGAAAAAATAGCAAGAAGAACTAAACAGGCAAAGGAGATTTTACGAGACCTTCCAACTGACATAGCTGCAGCTCAACCTCCACCTGTTGGTGAGGAAATACTTGAAGGTATTGGAAAACTTCGTACTGAAGTCGCCGATGTGAGAAAAAAACTTGCATCTGAATCTAAGTCAGCAGGAGAAAACTTAAAATTAATTGCAAGATTTAACGAAGGAGTTGTTGATATTATTAGAAATACTGAAAGAGAAAAATTACCTGAGATGATAGTAAATAATATATGTGATAAATCTAATATTTTAAAACCTCTTCATGAAAAAACAGATAATGATAATTTCATTAAATGGATATATCGCATATATTACAACAAAAAACAAGCTAGAGGTCCAGAATTCAAAAGTCTTGATAGAGAAGTAAAACTTTATATGGAGAGACTGAAACAACTGGAACAAGAAGAATTCCTCCAGTATCAGCTTCCTCCACCTCTGCAACAAATAGAACAACAGATTTCTTCTTCGCCGCAGCAAATATTGAAGTCGGAACTTAAAAAGGCTGAAGAGCTACTTAAAAAATCAGCAAAAAGATCACCCTTAAGACTATTTAAGAAAACAACAGAAAAAAGAGAACAGATGTTGGCAGAAAGGGATGATGATGATCCTCCAAGCGCTGTTGGAAGTGGTTTTCTGACTACATCGGAAGAAAACAATTTTGTTTGTCCTGATAATATTATCAATGACGTGTCACGGTTAGAAGTTCTCATAGGAGGAAAACGTGCCGGAAATAATTCACCAGAAATAATTAATGAAGCAGCTGATATTTGCCAGCGATTATTTCATGGCGGCATCATGGATATCGGCGTTTACCGAGAACTTATCGATGAACTTGTTGATGACTAGTTGTTAGATAAATGGTAAATAAAAATAAGATGATAATACATAATAATCATCGCAAACCTGTACAGGTCAGAGCGGTAAACTCACGATTACCAATCTATAGAGCTACTTACGGAGATGGACTTGGTGATGTTATTCAGGGATTATTTACAAGGATAGTTCCAAAAGTAGCACCTGTTGCAAAACAATTATCGATGAAGGCTATTGATATTGTTCGTGATAAAGCTCCTGGTGCAATTGTCAATGTTGCTGGTAAGGCGTTTTCGGCGATCAAAGAAAGGTTAGCACGATTATTGCGACGAAAACAACAACCACCAGTAAAATTACCAAGTACTGAGGTGATGCCTGCAGATGTCAGTAAAATAATAAATCAAGCTGCAAATCAAAAACTAGCGGAATTATCTGAAGAAGCGGAAAAAAATATAACAGCAAATTTAATAGCAGGAAGCGGTCTTCGTCGACGATGATCATCGTTTGGAAAAATGATAATTATAATAAAATGTTTAGACGCATATCCGACCCAGTATTTGATATGGAGGCACCTGTCCTTAAGTATGAATCTGTGCGTGATTATCAATTTTATTCCTATGACGCAAAACAACCAGATCAGCGGGGGAGAATCGAATTACAGGTTCATGATACAAGTAGATATTTCTTGCCCGCTGAAGCGTTTATTGAAGTAGAAGGTAGACTTGTAAAGGAGAATAATACGGCATATGGTGCCAATTTGCGTGTTGGTTTTGTCAACAACGGGATTATGGCGTTGTTTGATAGCGCCACATACATGATTGATGGAAAAAATATTGAATCAATTCAGAAGGATGTTGATGTTGCTACAACAATAATTGGTCTAGCGAGATATTCTGACGACTTTACAAGATCGGCAGGTCCAACAATGATGTTTGCTAAGGATATCACCGACAACGCCAACCATAATCAGTATATCAAGTTACTCACACCACAGAATACTTCTGTTGCTAATCAGGCAGAAGCTGCCAACCCTGATCGTGAAACTAGACCAGCAGGTGATTTTGAAATCATAAAAGATACTGCCCCGACTTACAACTTAGGGTTTGCAACACGCCGAGCAGCGTTGTCGGGAGTTAATAGAAATTTTTCATGTGCAATTCCATTATCTCACATCTTTGGATTTTGCAGAAATGTTAGAAAGGTAATCTTTGGAGCTAAACACACAATTGTGCTCGTAAGAAAAGGTGATGATAATGATGCAATCTGGCGAGGTGCTGGTGCTGATGTTGGTAAAGTAAATATAACAAAACTTTCATTGTGGATGCCAGTAATGACACCATCTATTACTGAAGAACAAAAATTACTATCTTTTATGGATCAAGTCGGTAAATCATTGCTATCATGGTTAACAGTAACCACAGATGCTGTTCAAAGTAATGTTAATGGTTTATTTACATGGCATATAGCATCACAACAGGGTGTTTCTGCACCACGACATATTTTTATTGCGCTGCAAAATAATGACCGGATAAATGATCAAGAACGTTCACATATGATATTTGATAACCTTGGAGTTAATGAAGTTTCCTTGAGGATAAATGGACATCAAGAACCGGCTGAGGATATATTGTTAAATTTTGATCAAAATCATGTAGCGCGTGCATATCATCGTTTGATGTCATTTATGGGACGTGATCAAAATGTGGATACCGGTTTGCAAATATCACAACTAGATTTTACAGGTCTATATCCGATTTATTATTTTTCACTGGAGCATCTTGATTTATCCAAGCAATCTGTCGTTGATATACACTTTCGAGCTCATGTTACTAAGACGCCAGGTGGTGGTGCCTTCTACAGAGCAATCGCGGTCATACTTAGCGATAAAGCCATGTTACTTGAAGGTGGTAGTGGTCGAATGAGAGTCGTTGACGCACAAGTAGAAAATCTTTAATTATTCAGAAAAAATATTATTTATATAAAAATGTCGTATAGTCATGTTAATGTTACTCTGACTCCCGGTCAGATCAAAAAGCTTCAATCAAAAACCGCCAGCAAATGAGGAACTAAAATATCACTAAAACGAGATCAGATTAGTGGTGGTCCAAACAAATTATCGTTGACAAATAATCAGATTAAACATTTCAATAAAGCTCTGGAATTAAAAACTGGAGTTCAAATACATCTTTCTCCGAGCGCCATCAAAGACATGATTAAAATAGGTGGATTTTTCCCACTATTAGCTGCAATACCAGCACTACTTGCAGCAAAAGCAGCTGCGTTATCTGCGATAACTGCAGCTGCTGCACCGGCGTTAGCAAAAGCTGCTGCGTTAGGTGCTGCTGGAGCGGCGGGTAAAAAAGTTTTTGATAAAATTACTGGTGGACGATATAGCAAAAAAAAGGGACGCGGTCAAAGATTGCCAGGATCTCGTTGGGGTAGAGGCCTAAGGCTTCCAGGATCACTTCGTTAGACGTTCCAGCATCAAATTTTGATTTAAAAAATTATGCGAGATCAATTACCGAAACAACCAAACAAACTCGAAACAGGTATTATTAATCTTGACGAACGTTCCGGACCCGGTACTCATTGGGTATCATACGCGGTTGATCCACGTGGAATCGTTTATTTTGATTCGTACGGGTTAGCTCCACCCGTTGAATTTATCAAGTATGTCGCACCACTTCACGCAACAACCAGAGTTTGGTATTCAACGCTACCCACACAAACAATGACAGATCCGCCAATATGTGGCCGTGAAGTAATTAATGTACTCGACGCTATATCAAAATCATCCAAACCACCACATAAAGTTGTGCATGATTATACAAGTAACCGATTCGTTGCACGTAAAGCGTTTTAAACAACAGGTCTTATTATAATGGTTGACATCTACGGAAGAAGATCTTCACGCGTTAAGAAAAAACCCGGCGATGTTGATCTGTCGAAGGATGTAACTAAAGATGACCTCGCTGATATTATGAACCTGGCTGGAGTTGACCCAGATGAGGTTGTTATTTTTCAAGATCGATATGGTAAACTAAAAACCAGCAATATCAAATGGAATGATATAGTTCGGCGAGTACTTGGTGCAGTTACGGATAATATTCCCGTATTTACTGACAGCGGCAAAATTAGAGATTCAAGTATATCGTTTGCAACAATTAGAGATGAAATTGCAAAAAGTGTTGCTAATCGCGTGAGAAACACCGGTGACACAATGACGGGTGAACTCAGCATGAACGGAAATAAAATAGTAGTTTTAAGAGATCCAACATCTGACGAAGACGCAGCAACAAAAAAATACGTCGACAACGTGGATGGAAAACTATCCACGCTGCGGGCCGAGTATGACGTTCACGTGGGCTCTTTTGCAAGATTTCGAAGAAATTTTCAAAAAACCGACGAATCCATTGATAAATTCTTTGGTACTCCGCACACCATTGATATAAAACTCATTGATATCAAAACTAACCTAGACACGATCAAACGAACACAGCTAGACATCATAGCGGGAATTCCTGAGATTGTCAACAAAACCAATTTGATTAAAATTCCAGCTGAAATAACTCCCGGGCATATCACAAACATCGTATGCACGGTATCATCGGGATTTGCAACATGGTCCAAACAAAATAATACTATCAAATATGCCGCAACAGTCACTGGCGTGTACAGGTTGTCCGTGTTCAGTGCTGGAAAATTTGAAATATTTACAACGTTTCCATGGCGTCATTCCACCAACAGGTTTTCCGGGGTTGTATCTGTTATATTAAATAACGGAACCGAAGAAATATTTATTCTGGAAGCAGCTGATAAGAAATTAACCGCAACATCTTACTGGTGGTGTTTGGAATTTGTAGCTGAAACACCTCAATTGGTTACTGCATAAAAATATATATGGACGGTGCACAATACAGGTACAATCAAGCGCGTGAATGGCAGGCGGCGCTAAAAGATCAAGTTGATCAATATACAGTAAAAGTAAAAAAATATCGACGACGATTAGTTATCGTTGATGTGATTGTTTATTCAGTATCCGCTGTTGTTGCTGGAACGGGTGTAATATTATCAGCGATGACAATGATGGCACCAGCAGCTGTAACTATTTGTATTTCAGCAGCAACAACTATTACAGGCGTGCTTAATATCATCGCAAAAAAAATATGTACTTACACGAACGAAAAATTATCCGATTACATAATAAAATTACATGCAGCGACGGTAACATACTCGAAATTATCCTCGTTGTTATCAGCGAGTCTCAGTGATGGAATTATATCTGATTTCGAATTTTCAATGATGACCAAAATATACGACGAAGGTATCGGTATTAAAGATACAAGTATTAATAATGACAGAATTACTCCAGCAGATCGTGACCAACACAACTCCGCCAAAGATAACGATGATCTCGGTAAGTTCGTCTAATCCTGAATTTAGTGTTAATTTTCCTACTGCAATTCCAGTAAAAGAAATAGATCGAGCGCAATTACGGGTATATTACAGCTGGCCAAATATCAGATCAAAATCATTTAATGGTACACCAGCAAATAATTCGCTTGTATTTGCTAGTAAAAATAAACCCGATGGAACACCTGACTGGGTTGTTGTTGGAATACCAACTGGCAGTTACGAGATTGAAGAGATCAATGAGGAATTTCAACGTAGAATAAAATCAATAACGGGAAAAGAAGCAAAAATATCAATTAATGTTCATGAACCGACCCTGTCCTCGACGGTTGAAATACATTCCCCCGATTACGTCGTTGATATTTATCAATCTTCAATCAGATCCGTACGAGGTTGGCCTGAAATTCCCCCGGTGTATCATGGACCACTAGAACCGAAGTTAAATGAATTTCTCACTGACGATGCCAAGTTTATAACAACTCCAAAATATCAAAGCGAATACCCATGGAGTTTATTAAATTACTATATAGGTGGTGTTAGAGTTGTATTTACTGCACCTGATGGCACACAACTTCCTATGATGTTAGGAAGTAGTATGTACTATGTTAGTAATAAAAAAGCTTTTGTCGATGAAAAATCTATTGGTTTATTTTCCATTGCAATTAAGTCCGAGTATGAACGTATATTCGGTAATCTACGAAATTTATTTTTTGATATAACACATCTTTATTCAGAAAATACAAGACAACAAATTATTGAAACAATACAGCATTTAAACCATGTTATATCAGATCTTAATTATATTAATAAAATTATTACTCTATCACTTACAATCAACACTTCAAGACAGTCTGAGTTTGTTGGTGGTGATGTTATTTATGATGCTGAACCTCGTATAACAGTTAAAAAATTATTTACTGATCATTATAAGATAACTGACGCGGATATACCAACGTTCATATTACCAGGATTTGAAACAGATGAATTAAGAAAAACACTCAAGGATCTTATCAACGAAAACTTTCCTAAAATACTCGATGCATGGAGAAAACTAGCACCATATCCAACCGTTCTTAGATATGATAATGATTCACATGGCGGCGGAAGACACGTATCTCCGGGAATCGTTAATATAACGTCGACGGTCGCGGTCAA
Organism: Sinohyriopsis cumingii; assembly: GCA_028554795.2. Classification (NCBI taxonomy): domain Eukaryota; kingdom Metazoa; phylum Mollusca; class Bivalvia; order Unionida; family Unionidae; genus Sinohyriopsis; species Sinohyriopsis cumingii. The sequence goes on from CM068828.1 coordinate 66,842,710, forward strand.
TCTGGTTTGTGACGTAATCGATGGCAGCTATCAAATAGATCTCAAAAGATCAAATCAGGCTCAACAAGGATACATCCTGTACACGTTCATACCACAAGTTTCCCCTGGAAGTTTAATCGTGCAAGAACCAACTAATCCTGTGTATCTACGGTGTCACAATAATATGTTAACACGAATAAATTTTAAACTCACAGACCACCTTAATCGCTTAATTGACATACGTGGAGAAGAACTTGTGATAAATCTGTATGTGAAATCGTAGATCTTTGATCTTAATATTATGTAATGGAGGGTTTTTACACACAAGGATTTCAGACTCAAATTTTCAGAAAAAAAAATAAATAAAATATTTTTTTATTACTAATACAAATTAATCAGATTGTGTGTTTGGTACAAATTAATCAGTCTTGCAAAAAAAATATTTTTTTTTCTGAAAATTTAATTCTAGCCCACACGTGGTCAGCGTTGACAGGGACCCCAGTTACCAAAACTTTCATTTTCATTATCACCAGTAACGGGGTTACTTTGGATCGTTTCATCAGTAACGAAGTTACTCTGGATCGCTTCACGATCTAACATAATTTTTCTTAATTGTCTTATACGAGTACTAATCGTTTTCTTTGCCTCGTACTCGTGGGATAATAGCGATTTAATTCTTTCTACGGCGGCAGAGAGAGGAACGAACTCCTTCACATGATCATCTTCTACGGTAGCTAGCGACTGAAACATTGTCGCCCGAATCCGTTTCATGAGCTTGTATTCAGATGATAGTGTGTGTGTTCCCTGGTTTTTACGTTCTTGTAAAATCTCAAAGTCAGAAACTATTTTCTCAGGATTTAGTTCATCAGATATATTAATTCCATCTTTTTTCAATTTTTTAATAGCAACAATTACATCATTGATATTTTCATGGTTCATTATATAATATATAAATCTTTAAAATAAAAAAAAATTATCCCTAGAACCCCTATCGAGTCTTTAGCGAGTTCGTCGGGATGTTTCAAGGACAGCACAACCAAGAACTCGTAGCTTGCCACCGCAATCTACCAAGTTCATTAGGCAAATGTTCCCTCTACGAGAGCCCCTAACCCGCCAAACAACGGTCTAGAAGGCCCAAGAGGGAGGACGGCACAATCCTCATTAAACTCGTAGCTTGCCACCGCAATCTACCAAGTTTAGAGGATATACACATAACATATAACTTAACTAAGGACGGCACAAACATATACGCTCAGCAAAATCCCACCCACAATAATTAATCCAGTGGGAGATACGAAAATATGTATCAACCACCAGTCAATATGATGGTTGAATTTTGCTGAGCGGGGGGTTTTACGGTTCCCCCATTATTATAAAAATCGCAATTATGCGCACCACCGACAAATTGTCAGCCATGGGGATTCGATCTTGGACCGCGAGCGTCACAGTCCAATACCATACTGATTGAGCTATCGAACCTTGTTACGAACATATGTTTCGGAAGTTAATATATAGCTAAGGAACCAATATTTATACTAAAACAGCGGTTTCTGAATAATAACAGTTTCTGTATTTATAACAACAGTTTCTGTATTTATAACAACAGTTTCTGAATATAAAACAGCGTTTTTCCTAAGCAGACTGCGAATCAATAATGACAGCAGTCCTAAGCGGCATGAGCACACCTGCAGATCGATTTATACCATAACAACGGTTTCTGTTCTGTACCTGTATTACAGCTTCCCTGGGGATCAATAACATTATCATGATTTCTCGTAATGTTGTATGATGGGAAATATTTAAAAACCATAAATAATACTTCTACGAGTAATTAATTACGACGTAATTAGTTAAACTGACTAATTACGATCATAAAAAATCAAAAATCTACGAAGAAAACTATATATTACAAAGTAATCTCAAAAATTCAGTAGTATACAATCAGACAGTACTGGGCCACCTCAAATAATAAATGGTTTTGATAGTTTATCTCGTTAACAATACTGAAAGGTAATTTTCTGTTTATATTTTTTCGAGAGAGTAGATCTGGTTATATTTTCTGCGACGTATTTTACCACACGCGAGTCAATATCAAAATATTTAGCAGCTGAATGCATCGAACGAAATATTATTTCTTCACCAGTTTCTGTGTTTGTAGAATTTACCGCCCTTCTAGAAACTGTCTTACATCTTCCAGTATTACGACGTGCAGAGTTCTCGCTTTGCGTGATAGCTTGTAAATTGGATAGGGAGTTATTTTGAGGATCCCCGTCAATATGATCAATAACAAGACCATCTTTGATCACTCCAAAGAAACATTCGTAGATGAAACGATGACAATAATAATGTTTCTTCCTAACAGTAAACATTAGATAACCAGCATTAGTAACATTACCAACTGGTCTCTTCAACCTACAATTTCTGATGATACCATTAATATTTGATTCATAGTTTGTTATGACAGGATGTGGGACAAATTTATTTTGCTCCATTATAATAATATTATTTGTTTAAATCATTGTTTGTCTGAAATCTTGATATATAATCCTCCACGGATTTTATAGCGTTTTCACCGTTATTATTTTTTTTTGTCATAATATCTTTTAAGTTCTCTGAACCGTTTTCCACCGCACTTTCCACATAATCCTGTTTTTCCTCGCACTCCAATACCACACCGCAGACATGGTATTGGTCCTAGACTTCCTCGTCGTATGTTTTGTGAGTGCATCCAACAAAATTCCTTTCTGCAGGATTTGTTGCATCGATTTACTGAGCCGATCATCAACCATCTGCATTGAGACATTGTATATATAATATTTTTTATTTTAAATATTTGTTTTAATTATATGAACGAGTTTGAGAGATTATCCCAAACTAGGCCTGTTAAATATAAATTCAACCTCGACAGATTATCTTCTGACTTGCCAGTGCGAGATTTGGTTGATCCGAAAAATAAAAGTTTGATCTCGAAAATTCACGACGCCAAGAAGGAATTTTACATGGATGGTGCATCTCATACATGGTCAACGTTCAAGATTATACGCCTTGACGGAGTCAAGGAAGCTGTCACGGACGCCACAATGAACGACAAGCGAGCGGCAACTATCATTAACTACATCGCTGAATACGAGGGTAATCAAAAATATTTCTTCAGAGTAAAATTTATTGTATTAACAGAAACAGGTAGTTGGATTATCCGTGACAAATATGATCCTGTCCTTGGTAATAATAAAACTGTCATATTAAGTAAAAATTCCAGACCGGGTCTACTGACGGGTATTGACAAACCGTATTATGAGCGAGCGTATCCTGTAACAGCGGTTATTTATGGAATCTATGAGATAAATAAAAAACCCAATGCTGATAAACTAGCGCCGATGAAATTTTCAAGGTTAAATTGTGTAGCCGAACGAGTAATAGAACACTTTACAAACGCGATGCGTGGAAATGGATTAACTGATTTAAGGCGTGAAAAAATAAACTCGTGGGCTGATTCAGTTAAGGATACGGGTGCTACAATAAAAGATGTTGCTGAGTTAGGAAAACTATTAAAATTTCCAATAACCGTAGCGACAATAACGGGAGAAATTCTGTACGAATCTAAATATAAATCGAAAGGAGCGTCGAATACGGACATGGCGGATTATGGAATACCAAATATAATTACAATGATGTTATTTCGGTTGATATGGTTGCATGTTATCCAGGAAGTTTTCTGGGATACGGAGATTGTTCTGTGTACTTTGAAAGATTTGGTCAGCCAACAAACGAGATGACGCGAGTGGCAATTAATGGACCATTACCTGATTTTGGTCTGACTGGATTCGCCTGTATTGAATCATTCGAGTTTAACGAAAATCTTCACAAGATTTGTTATGTTTGGTTTGGTAGACATTTTTGTGAAAAACGTTGGGCACCTATAGTTTTGTTACGATATATGCTAGATTGTATGATACTGACATCGTTGGTGGTCAGTGAGGCAATTATATCATATCATGCACAGACCAAAGTTTGGTTGCCCATGTCAGAGTCTGAAGTTATTAGCGAGTTTAAGGAAAAATATCCTGATGTTTCCGAAGATGATATTCCTAATAAACTCAAAACCGCAAAAGATCTCGGTAGAAAAATTATAGGTAAATTTACTCAAGGTGGTGCATATGATTATAAAAGACATCACGCACGATTAATTCTAGATGATGCCGAGTACGATTTTATAATTGCTGATACAACAGCGAGAAATATATTTGTAAATCGAGAAAGTGTTTATTTATCCGACGGAACAAAATTGGGTACGATCGTTAGTTACATAAATGACGTCTCCCCACAGTATACTCATCTAAGATCTTCCATGTTGGCTTATGTTTCCATAAATTTATTATCGATGATTAATAGATTTCCTGAGACCGCAGTCAGAGTCGCAACAGATTCGTTTTATATTTCAAGTAAATATTTAGAACCTGTTATGAAATTTACAAGTAATGATGAACGATGGGGTTCGTGGAGAATAAAAAAAGAACTATTACACAATAATGCAGAATCAGCAGATGTTCCAATGAGAGATTTTTATCGTAAGGGTAATAAAATATCATAAATGTCGAAAGCACCATCGTTGAGTGATCCAATAACTAGATATAAGACAGTATATCTCAATGGACCTGGTGGATGCGGCAAAACGACTCGAGCGATTAATGTTTTTAGAAATTCAGATATAATCGTGCTGACATCCACACATAGACTTGCACGTGAGATGAAACAGCGGCAAGTACAATCGTGTACGTATCATAGTTTCTTTCGGTGGCGCGGAGATACATGGACTCCTGAACGGATTGGAGAAAAATATATACCTAAAATAATTATTTGGGACGAGATATGTACGGTGTCATTGGATACATTAAAAATGTTTCTTGATTGGTTGTTGACGAAAAATACCGCTATAATAATGTGTGGCGATCATGGTCAACCGCCGCCTTTTGTTGGACCATCTCCACATGATTGGTTAAAAAATTTCGTTGATTATTACGAAGAAATAGATGATGATCATAGAGCTGTTGATGCAAATTTGAGGGAGTTTAAAAAATTAATCAGATTACAATCAAACAAAATTCAGTGTGAAATAATACGTGGAGTGATCTCAGAGACCTCAATGAGTGATTTTTTAAATTTATGGAGACCCACCGATTTGATCGTAGCAAGTAGAAAAATAATCAGAGACGCTTTACAACAACAGTTATTTCAACTACATAAAGAAAAATACTCAGAATTACCCGTACCGTTGTGTTATAGACCATCAGATACACGAAAACAGAATATTAATGTTGATATTCCAGGACCCTTGACAGAGTCAAGGAAACAAAATCTCGTATTAAATGATATTGTCGCCGTTGATATCAGTGTAGTCGAAGATGCATTACACGCTGACAAATCTCCATGGGTGTTGGGATACGCTATGACGATCCACTTGTCTCAGGGATTAACTATTTCTGACACACGAGTCTGGATTGTAGACGATCGTATCGAGTGGTCAAATTTAGTCTATTTAGCGGTATCGAGGGTCAGAAAAATATCTCAATTACGTAGAATTATAATTCCTGAAATCGTTGATAAATTTAACATCATCGATGATGATATAATAAGAAAAAAATTAATCGGATACAAACAATCTGACAAAAAAATAAACGTGACTTTGATCTTGATGTTGAATTTATTATTGAGTTAAAACAGCAGCAGAATAATCATTGCGCAAGTTGCAATTGCATAATGCTGTGGAGGTATTCGAGTAATGATTCAAGACAATTTACCGCAGACAGAAAAGATAATAGTCGCGGTCATACACGAGAAAATACATTTTGACCTGTCTTGAGTGTAATCGACGTAGAGGCACCAGCGCCTTGGGTGCTAGTTAAGTGATCGAAATCACTGAAGTGATTTTGGCGGTAGTTGTGTATCCGCGGGAATTATTTGTAGTTGTTCACGTACAAATCCACGTTGAGGAGCAGTCGAATCTAATCTGTAAATTGCAGGTCTACCTGAGGATCTTGTCACGGTGGATATTTTGTGTGTGGTAACACTCCAAATAGGATCAGTCGCTCTCGCTTTACCACCTTCAAGTTCACCAGGCCTTCAAGTTCACCAGGCTCATATAAATATCTGACTGTTACATCACCCAATATTTTCTGTTTTTCAACATCTTTTCGTTGTGTTGGTATATTTTTTTTTGTAATTGCATTAATAGGTTTCATGTTGGTTGTTCGTGTGATCTCATTATTTAATGCAGCTATCACGCTTGGTAATCTTGCAACTCACTCGCGAGATCTTTTATCCTGAATAAATTCCCTCGCGTATTGATATCCAAATAACCGCTCAGCGAGTGTTCGATTAAATCGCTCAACAATTGCTTGATCACGGTGAATTGCAGTATGACCTCGTCGCATTTTGGTATTATGTCGTTTCATCAACGATGATACTGGACCAAAAAATTCCTTACCAGGATCAACCTGTAGTAGCCGTGGCCATCGTAGACCACCTCGTGGTCCACCACCTCGTTGATAAATTCGTTCAAACGCATCGGCCACTTCAGATGATGTTTTCGTCGATAACGGCTCTGCTTCTTTATATCTACTTGCAACATCAACTACGGTTAACGCGTATTTGTATGTTTTTCTACGCACAGTATCATGCGGTAAAAACAGAATATCAGCTTGATGAACTTCATTAGGAACACTGACATCGAAATACGCGTACTGAATTCGTTTAGGACGTGGTAGATAAATTTGCCATATTGCTTGTTTGGATAACCACGTTTTAGCAGTAGAATGTTTAACCGCTGCTGCATCAGCAAGTTTACCAATTGCTGCTTTGCCTCTCCAGTATCATCTTGGTGAATAATAAATCGATTCCATTATTAATTACCAGCCCCAAGCGCTAATTTACCTTTCATCGAGGATCTTACTAACCAATTAGCTAATGATTCTCTAATATTTTTATTTTTTATAGAATTTAATGCATGAATTAATTTCACATCTACAATGTGTCTATCCTGTAGATTTTGACTTTTATAAGCTACATCATGAGCATGACAAGCTCGATCAATAGCGTTTATTGGTTCCTCGCCTGGTTTTGGTTGATCTTGATTATCGAGCCTGATATCAAGTCTAGTACCAGGACCGCAATAATTATATCCCGGTAGATGTTTTTCTCCACTGTATTTAGCCCATGGAACACCTGGAAACTTTGACATCAAATTAGCAATATCACCACCGCGCTTATTAGGTAAAAACGAAAATTTCTTTCTACCGCATACAGAACATTTTCCACCATACGCTATTTTTTTATTTTTTGTTGTAACCGTAGCTAAATCAGTAGTTGGAGTTTTAACTCTACAACGTAAGCAATATAAATTCATGACATAATATATATATGGATATAATTGATTTCTCAGCAACAAGAAAACGAGAGCCAGTTAAACACCATCCTGTGCTACCAAATTCCATCAGAATGATTATCATAGGACCATCTGGATCGGGTAAGACGCAGTTATTACTTAATCTGATAATGAGATGGTTGAAATGGGATAAATTGTATTTAGTAGCACCATCCGCTGATGATCAACGATGTTATGATGTACTTAAAGATTTCAATGAAAACGCGCGATTACTGGATGAGGGTAATGATGTTATAGAGTTTATAACCGATATTGATGAAGCACCATCCGTAGATTCCATAGACGGATTTATTAATAATTTAGTTGTATACGACGATGTGATGCTAGATAAACAATCAAATCCAGCCAGAATATTTTCCCGAGGTAGACATAAAAATACAGACGTGACCTATGTTACTCAACGATATACACAAATTCCGAAGGTGATCAGAGACAACTGCAACATTTTAGTTGTGTTTAATGGCGTGGACACACACACACTTAGAAATATTCATCAAACTTGGTGTGGTGGTGACATGGATATAATTAAATTCAAAAATTTCTTCTCACGAGCGCAAGCTACTCCGCATGGATTTATAACAATAAATTTACATGATCCAAGAACAAGATATCGTGTGGGTCTTGATAAAATATTTGGGTAAATTTAATTAAAAAGATATCGTTCATATAATGAACAACTGTGCGTGGCTGCGTCAAGGAACCACTAACAAATGTGATAAAAAATGCCGTGGAGAATATTGCAAGAAACATAATTATCTTATAAAGAAAAACCTTCATGCTGGTCCACGAAGTTGTGTTGGTTGTAACAACGGCGTTAGAGGATTATATCAGTTTTGCAAAAATTGCGGTGGAGATCGATATCGAAGTTTAATGATATATTATAAACACAGAAAGAACATAAATCCAAAAATAGAAAAACCACCATCAGAACTTGAATATTACTTGAAACATAGAACAAATTCCGAAGATTCCGAAGATTCAGATGAAAAGAAAAATATTCATCAAACTTAAAAATTTCTTTTACAACATGGATAGCAGCAGAGAGGGGGCGTCTACAATTCTGTTTGGGACAAACAATAATCGTAGACGTGGTATTGACCTCTATGAAGGGTCACTATTTTTTTTGGTCCAAACACAAGGGTGACCACTCCCTTAAGTGGTCTGTTCACCCTCTCTGCTGCTCCCATTCAACCGTCTCCTATTTGGTTTGCTACAGCTTAATTACTTAGTATAGTTTTGTTTTTATACTAATTGTTTTTGGGAAATGTTTTGTACCCCCTCCGTAATTACTGTCATTGTTAGGTCAGACTGGTATCCCGCAACTGTAGTGTGGCGTAGGGCGGCAGGTCCATCTCTATCTGTCGTCATGGGTCCCGCCGTATGCCCACAATCATTGCAACTCTAAATGATCCCCGACCGAGTCATACCAGAGACTTACAAAAATGGTTCTAACAGCTGCCTCGCTCGGCGCTCAACATTAAGAGGTTAGTGTTATGGCTGGTCGGCCTGGTGTCAGGATAATGTGACTGGGTGGGACATCATGCTACATGTCTGACGCATGATGCCCCAGTGCTAGACATCACTCAAAACTGCCACACTGCAGACATCGTAGCGATATGACCGAAAAATTGTTAAAGCTACGTTAAAAATCCAAATCACACACACACACACACACACACACACACACACACCATCTATATATGTTGTTATGGGTCCCGCCGTATGCGCACAATCATTGCAACTCTAAGCGATTGATGTCTAGCTTTTCCCATAACTCCAGACATGTTTGGTCTGCCCCCCCCCCCCCCCAGGTCACAGGGTCGCCCTCCTATATAATTTTGGAGTTTTTGCTGTAAATAATTTGTTGTTTGTTTAGTTTCTGTTTTAACTTTATAGTTTAGTTAATTTTTAGTTTAATTGTTGTGGGTTTTAAATACCGCCCCTTTTCCGATATCAGTGAGAAAATTGATGATGTTTTGATATGTTCTGTCTATATTTGTGTTTTGGCTTCCCAGAAATTATGTGAAATTCTCCCTGCACTTGTTAGTAAGTTAGTTTAATTATAGTCGCGTTCGCCTGCAAGCACATATGCGACTGTTTAGTGTCTGCGCGGCAGGCTGATAAACTGTTTCTGGGGGAAAGGAACAAGTGCCACATTCCCCCATGCATTTCTGCACTCAAAGAGTGATGATAAATTTAGTTGGCAGGTCATGGGACTATAATGTCCCATACAACCTATAAATTAGTCTATCATGACTCATGTAAGAAGTTTTAGTCTGTTTCAGTAGAATGAGATGTCACTCGTGGTTTGATTTATGCGTGCATTGCACGCTGATAAATTGTGGTGTCCATCCGAATCAAGGGGGGCGGGGGGATGGAGTTCAGGTTGGCGCCGGATCACAGGAAAATGCTCAGAGACTCCAGGTCCATGGCCTAAAATGTTTCGTCTTACAGTTTTGAATAAAAACTGTGCTGTTTTGAGTAGTTAGAAAAGACATGGTTACCTTAGATGACAGCTATGTTAGATTCTTAATCTAGGTTAGCCACCTTGTGTGGCTGACCCTGGTGGTCCTGGGCTTAAGACCACCTTATACGTTACGAAGTTTGGGGTCTTGCATTTATCGTAAACTTTAAAGCTAGATTTTTAGTTGCCGCTTTGTCTGCTGGACCTGATGGTCTAGGGTGTTATGACCACCTTAGAGATAATTTAATTATAGGTCTTATTTGCCAGTGTTTTCTATTTGGTTGCCACCTTGTGCGGCGGGACATGATGGTCTGGGGCGTTATGACCACCTTATAGATTGTTAAGTTTGGGTCCTTTTTCGTTCGTATAGTAAATTTAATTTGCCACCTTGTGCGGCTGGGCCTGGTGATTTTGGGTGTTTTGATCACCTTCTCTGATTTTTGGGATCTTACTTATGCTAGAAATTTCTTTCTTGCTTTTTGGTGTTGTATAGCTGGCATCTATGGTCGTATGATTGTTGTTAGTTTGGAGGTTAGTAGTTATTATGAAGATCTAGGGAGAGAGAGAGAGAGAGAGAGAGATTTTTATTATTAAAATTTGTTGTATTAATTTATTTTGTTTCTTTTTATTAATTTTGTTTCATAAAATGTACTGGTGATCATTATCATGTGGTGCTAACTTACGTATGTGTTGTCTGATTAGGGAGTTAAGGGGTGCGATGTGTCCCCCGGTGGTGGGTCCAAGAACGCGCACAGGCGAAACCATATCCTTGGCGACATGAATGCTTTAGTCCCTTACCGATTGGGGCACCACACTGCGTACGCCTGCAAGTCCCTCCTCAGGAATGCCTGTTTTGTTTTGTATTTTTGTTTTTTCTGGAGGATGCTGTTCCTAATTCAGTTGTTTTGAGTATTTTTGGTTATACAAATTTATTAGGTTGGTGCTAGATAACCTAGTTTGACTACTACTGTTGGTTTATCAGTGTATCTGGCACACTTTGTCACTAGAAAGGTTATATAAAAAGCTACTATTATCTCTGTTTAATGCCCCAGTTTATTTCCTATGTGTTACAAACAAAAAGAAAGTTTGAAACTGTTTCTGGGTCACTAGACATGCAATTGGATGTGAATTAGTGTGAATGTATGTATTAAGAAAACAGTACATGTGTCAGAAAACTACCTTAATATGAGAATTTAACCTTTATGTGGGAGTTAAAAAGGAACACAAATACAGGTATTTAATTTTAGATTGTAATATTTCATTCCATCTACCTCCCTGAATTTGGATATAGTCATGGAAATATGGAAATATCTGGGTATTTCTGTTTTGACATATGTTTAGACGTACTCTTATGTCTACATGTTTTAGATGGATAGGTCTCTATTCTTCTCTTCCATTGTATACTGTGAGATAGACACTTTCTCAAATAGACAGATTCCAACAGGCAATAAATGCGGCAGTCTCTTTGTGTTCCTACAAGAATAACAAAGCTAAAGAGGTATTTTTTTAATTACAAATATAGAACCAACAACAGCAGGGAAATGCAAGGACCCAGACTACTGGGCTTTTAACACTAATCCCTCCAGCAGGAAGTAAATTCTTTGTTTCTTCGTAACAAACCAGCCAATCAGGCATAGGGTACAATTTAAATACCGCCAGTCCATAGTAGATCTTTTTTTCTAAAATTCTAATCTGGTTCGTAAACTATGAGAGGCGAATGTCAAATTCGTGGACCTGCGTAAGCGATTTTTTATTTGGAAAACATCGAAACCATTGGTGAGTAGAATTAGTCTGTTGATGTGATAACTCATTATGAAGCAACTTGTTAATTACTGTTATATTTCTAAATATTCAACACTCGTATGACATCAACCTTGAAAGTTTCTAAGGTGAACGACACTCCTTCCGACCCTTTGATGAAGCGTAGGGGGGATAATAGAGTGTAAAATATAATAGTGAAAAATAATGTCTACTTATTTACACGGTCATAATATCGAAAAATATATATTTTGTCAAACCTCGTGATTCCATGCGCAATTCAAATGCTTCTTAGGAACATTCAATTATAGGTAGTTGTAGGTGTGCTGTCTGTTATCGCTGTTGAAGAAGTTGGACGGGGGTCCAGTTGCAGAACTCTTCTCTTCCTCAAGCCGCACTTTCAGTCATGTAACACTAATTGCAGTTTCATACAACACCAACTTCTCTTCCTATAGCCACACATGACACACCAATTGCAATTTCTCACAACCCAAACTGGAGTTTGGAAAAAAAATAGAAATCTTACTGAGACGAATATTTGAGCACTGAAACCAAGCGGCCTAAAATAAGAAGAACAGAAAAAGACAACCATGAGCAAATAAAATCATTATCTTTTTACAGCCATCAAATTTACATTTAAAGATTTTTTTCGCCAGTTTTGCTCATTAGTCAATCACTCGCATATAATTACTACTTAAATAGTGAAATATCCGGGATATAATTTACTATTACACCAATTTATATTAAAACAGAAGGGGTGTGTGTGTGATTTGGATTTTTAACGTAGCTTTAACAATTTTCAGTCATATCGCTACGATGTCTGCAGTGTGGCAGTTTATAGTGATGTCTAGCACTAGGGAATCATGCCGCAGACACGTATTATGATGTCCCACCCAATCACATTATACTGACAACAGGCCCACCAGTCCTAACACTAACCTCTTAATGCTGAGCGCCTAGCGAGGCAGCTGTTAGTACCATTTTTGTAAGTCTGTGGTATGACTTGGCCGGGGTTCGAACCCCCGACCTCTCGCTTCCGAGGCGGACGCTCTAACCACTAGGCCGCCGGAGCGGTCCTAAAAACATAAGGATATGGCCCATCTATTTGTTGGTCGATTATAAATAGATACACCGTATCATCAGTCAAGCTGAAGCAAACTAGTCGAAATACAAAACATTTTCAAACCTCGATTCCAGTAGAAATAATTGAATGGGTTGTTATTCACCAGATGATTTGTACTCTGTCGTTGTCTCTCTGTCTGTTGCTCTCCCTATTGTGTGTATGTGTGTGTGTGATCCTTTTCTTCTTTATCCAGCTTCATCCATAATTTCGTTAATGGCATATTATATGACAGGGTAATAGACTATTTATATGGCATTCTCGCAGACGAAATGGGACGATTACGGTCATTTAACCATGCTGCTTTTATATCTTTTCAATCCGTAATGTTTAATGCATTTATTACAGCAGGATTTACTTCCCTTAATCATTGTTCTTGTACAAGAGGACTCCCGTTATAATTTGAAAGCTACGTCCGTCAAATTCTGCATTTTGTTGAACTTTAGACGTAGGTGTTTACTTCAGTTACTTTAAGAACTATTTTAACATACCACTATTTGAGATGTTATTGTCTGTTGTTACACTATTCCTGGTTTAAGCTTGGTGTATGACTTCACAAGTAAAACACCTTTCTCATACATGCAGTCAGAGCGACTGATACCTGTGTACAATAAAGGATATACTGGGTATTTCTAGCCCATACAACAGAACGCTAGCTGGTTTGCTAACCTTACTTTTCTTATCTCGGTCTGGTTTTCTTAGTCAGGTCGTCTCAGTCATGGTGGCAACGAGATAAGAACTACTTTTAAAAAAGAAGAAACCCCTGTTCTTTCATGCTGTGCATGAAGGAGTTGTTCTAAAATCAAGCAACAACAACAGCAAGAAGACATATAGCCCCCACAAAACATTTAGCAGCTTAAGGTCTCTTCAACTTTGAGATCACACCATATAAAACATTAACACACACACACACACACACGCGCGCGCATGCACGCATGCACAGAAGTCGAGCTATTTAGTAATTTGCTAGAAACAATAGTTCGTTCCACGCAGCATGTTGAATTTTATCTGTAACCATAACTAAGTAAATTTTCAGGTCAGCGCCATTAAATGTGGCTACAGCTATGTAATTAGTTTTTAATACTTTGTGTGAAACGAATTATATAATGTTAGCTACATTTAATGACAGTGACCTGAAAATTTACTGGGCTATAGATAGGATAAAATTAAAAGTATCGATGCTATGACAGGAAACACTGTCCCAGGCACAGAGACTGTATATATATATATATATATATATATATATATATATATATATATATATATATATATATATATATATATATATATATATGTGTGTGTGTGTGTGTGTGTGTGTGTGTGATTTGGATTTTTAACGTAGCTTTAACAATTTTTCAGTCATATCGCTACGATGTCTGCAATGTGGCAGTTTATAGTGATGTTTAGCACTGGGGTATCATGCCGCAGACATGTAGCATGATGTCCCACCCAGACACATTATCCTGACACCGGGGCGACCAGTACTAACACTAACCTCCTAATGCTGAGCGCCAAGCGAGGCAGCTGTTAGTACCGTTTTTGTAAGTCTTTGGTATGACTCGGCCAGGGATCGCATCCGCGACCTCCAGCATCCGAGGCGGACGCTCTAACCACTAGGCCACCGGAGCGATATATATATATATATATATATATATATATATATATATATATATATATATATATATATATATCACTGACTACAAAATTGAAAAATCTAAAACTCTCTCAAGACCAACTGCAAAGACCACAACAACTAGAAATGTGTTACATCAGAACTGTCTTCATCAAAAGTTGTTTTGAACAAATGAAAATTCCTGCACTTTCAATCAGTTTGGTTCATTCATCAGTCAACACACTATTCCACAAGAAGAATTCCATGTAGCATATCATTCATTGCACTATTAATAGCAACACTTGCATATTTCTACGAAATAAATATGAATTTGCAAGAATATAATGAATTAGAAATCTGATCCGTTACTGCACACTTAGTTAGAACCGTTTGGTAGTATGTACCTAGTATTGTAATGTATCGTACCGTCGTCTACCATATAAATGTTCCAAAGTACAACTGATGAAACTTAAAGTTATCAGTATAAAATATATTAATTACTTTTTTTTCATGACACCCATTGATTAAATGAGATAATACAGTAAAAAATATCTAATGGTTTTAGATTCCTATTTTCTCATCCGTATAACTTGTTTACTTTGTGTCGACAGGTCTTCTCATTGCAGGCATTAACATATTCGTATGAATGCGCAATAATTAACATATTCGTATGGATGCGCAATAATTAACATATTCGTATGGATGCACAATAATTAACATATTCGTATGGATGCGCAATAATTAACATATTCGTATGAATGCGCAATAATTAACATATTCGTATGGATCCACAATAATTAACATACTCGTATGGATGCGCAATAATTAACATATTTGTATGGATGCGCAGTACTGTATTTTGCGAAATACTTCCAACACCTAACAATTATACATTTGTTCTTGATCTTTTTCCATTTCTAAAAACAGCATATATAGCTTCATTCTGCTTAGATAAATATTCAGATTTTCGTAATAAGTAAATACCTGATGACATTTATATTGAGTAAGAAGCAATAATGATGCATAATGAATAATACTGTGTTTTGAATCTGTTAACTAAACTGCAAATATGCAGGCTTTTTTTTAATTTAATTAAAAACATCGGATGAGAAAAATAATCTATGTCGGTGTTTGTACCACGAAAAGGAATTCCCAGTCGCGGAGGTACATTATTTGTCTTCCACCTCGGCAGAGCCTCCTAGGAAGACAAAATAATGTAACTCCGCGACTGGGATTTCCTTGTCTTGGTGCAACTCCCAACATAGATTCAAAGTCTAGATATCCTGCTTTATACTAGAACTAATACAGTAGATGAATAGTATGCCGTCTTGATGTACCAAGTTGGGTGGCATCAGAACGTAGTGATCCATGTTGATGTTTCTTTGGTGTATGTAAGGCTCGGAAAGGTTAAACTGTTATACATTTTCCCGTGATGTATCTTATTTTCAGATACACTGAAAGAACACATAAAGCGTTTTTAAATTTCGATGAAAGATGGGGGTCTGTATGGTGCTTTGGCTCTTCTTACAAGTCCTTCAATTTGCCTATGGTATGTCACATACATAGTTTACTTAGAATATGTTGTTCATATTAATTAATCAATTCATGTATTTCTTTTCTTAACTAAAGTAATATGAATATCATTGATAACTCAGATATTATTGATATATTGATTTTCAACACTTCAGTTAACTTATTCATTCGTCGTTAAATTCGTTTCTATTGGAATGTAAACTTCTGAAAAATTAGCCTAATTAAGATAGGTCTATTGTATATATTTCATCACAGAATACTATGTTGTTAAACATTAGATTGCTTGTAGATCAGCATATCCATCCAAAGACATACATACATACGTACATACATACATATATATATACATACGTGTGCAATGTATATATGTTTAAACATTTCGAGCATGTGTATAATGTATTTTCTTTCTTACTCAAAGGACAGGAATGTGTATGTAACACTGTGAATGACACCCTCCATGATCTGGAACGCAGGGCGCGAAACTATAAAGTGACTCTGAATGAACCTTTTGTGTTTGACGGTAACACCGTATACAAATGCTACAACGTTTCGAAAATGAAAATGCCTTCTAACTACACTAGTTTACAAATAGGCATCTGTGGTACCTATTTTCCTGTATGGATGAATGGTTAGTATATTGTTCTTAGTTCTTAAACTGTTTGCTTATATGTTGTAAAAATGCGAACATGACACTCATAATACGCTCCCCCCCCCAAACTCCGTAAATAGTCAGCATACACCATCTTACAATACTTCCCTCAATCGTAAGTTTTTAGATGATAATGATAAAAACAATAACAATCCTGTCATATATTATTCTTAAGACAAATTTATGATTTACAATCTTAATAAAATTGTAGCTGTCTATACAAGATAAAGGCAGAAGAGTTAAATGCAAGTTAACTAATTGTAACTAATTGACAACCGCCATTCTGAGTTACGTATTATTTGTTTCATCTTGTAGGCACACACCCTGGAGAACAAGAAGGCCTTGTCAACCGAACGGCCTGTATTATGTCATTTACTGAATACTGTGCAGTACAGAAAACTATTCAAGTATTAAACTGTGGAATATACAACCTCTATAAATTAAGGCCAACCTCTTCTACAAGCGGCTACTGTTTCGGTGAGTTAAACATCAGTATATATCCCTTGTCTCATCCTTAAAATCAGATTTGCAATGTCCTACGTACGGTGGAGATCTCATTTTCATTCGATTGGCCTCGACCTGCGAATATGTCTCATTCTGTTTACTTAATATGCTCTTTTCTTAACACGTTAATGGTATTCATAAATTGTTGTTATCAGTTGTTATTAATATATATTAGTGCTGTGACCACACATGGGCACATAGAACGGGGGTGGGGGGAGGGAGCACTTGACTATCCTCCCTGCCCCCCAGAATTCACCTCTAAAACATGTTTCGGCCTACATCTGCATATAAGACCGACTGAGTAACATCATTTTCTTTTTTGGTGATCTGTGCTTAGTCGTGAGGGAATATCGGCTCGTGTGTGCAGGCAAGGCGATGGGTGCCGTTGCGCATATATATATATATATATATATATATATATATATATATATATATATATATATATATATATATATATATATATATATATATATATATATATCAGATGGGAGATTAAAATGAGACTGCTGGTACATGGCGTTACAGTAGCCAGATATGTCCCTTCGATTTCAAGTTAAAAAGAAGAAAGAAAACATTTAAAATCCACCCATCTCACTAATCCCCTTTCTATCTCTCTCAGTTTATGTCTCTCTCCTAAGCAGTTTAACAGTTTAAGTAAACGTTATTATTTTAGCAAACGTAATAAAAATATATGAAAACTGAGATCAGTAGTTAATTTATTAGATTCGTCGCATTTTAATGGTGAATCTCTCTCTCTCTCTCTCTCTCTCACACACACACACACACACACACAATGAAGCGCATTAGGAGCTTGATAGTTTCACCGTTTGTCTAACTTGCGGTATGTGGAAGGTCTGCCTAGAGCTCGTAGATCGTAAAGGGCGGTTTTGCACCCACCCACCCCCGCCGTAATCCCACCCTTTGCTGCTGTGGAACCTGTACCGTTGCTAAGGCATCTGAAAACGATGTTTCTTATCGCTGCAACTTCTTTAATTGGATGCGCCAAAACTAATACATGTTTCAAGACGCTAAAAACGTGCAAGCGAAACTAATAGGTTGTTTTCAGCCCAAACAACCTTTGGTCTGCAATAACCCCTCGGGCATGGTTGTTGGTTGAAACAATTGACCCTATGAGGTTGGGCTAAATAAATTAAATACTTATACTAAAGAGTTTATAAGATTGGCTACAGGGTCATGTGGGAAATATTGTGTTGCCATATGCTATTATGCTCATGGCATAAGCAGCAGAAAAGGAAGCGTGACCTTGCCGTGCTGAAAACATTACCATACTGTGCACGCGGAATATTAATGTGTACGCGATCACCTGGCGGGTAACCTTACTATGATGTGCATACAGGATATTAATGAGCATACGTTTATTTGCGCAGGTTTTACTTTTGCAAGCATACTTTAAGGTTTCTTTCACTGACTAGAGTTTTACGTTATTAGTTCCAACACGCATGATTAACGCTCTTTTTTTTCTGGAGCTATGTTTAATTTTGGAGCTCTATATTGGCACCATGATAAGAATGTTAGCGTTGAAACTGTAGTGAAACTGTTTGTTTTGGGGGCTTTGTGTGGCCCTTCACAGCCCCGTAAGGGACATTTTAAAACGTTAGCTAATAATTCTTTCTCTTTTAGCTGGCTTAAACTGTTCATTTTTAAAGTAATTTATTCTTCCCTTTTGCATCATGGACTCGCTAGGTATTAACTTTGAAATGACCGTCCTCATAGTGATCCCTTTTTCGGCCATGTGGTCATTCATTGTGTCGGTCTTTCAAAGTTTGTTCCGGTAATGAGAAAAGTAAAAGCGCAGAGACAATACATGTACACGGTGGTGGCATGATAAGAATGATTTACTCAGTCACTTAAACTCTAGCAGAAGTAGAAGTAAAGTGCGAGTTATAGCCCCCATCTAACCCGGCACAGGTTACGGAGATTGACTGATTGTGGTGTTACGGTGCACCAGCACTGTAGGGCTATATAGCGAGCGATATAGGGACAAAAGCAAATCGATTCGATGGTGAGAATAATATATGAAGGTCTCCGATCAATGGTGAAGGTAAATTGTGCATATAAGGAGTAACTAAACAATAAATGATTATTTCTTGTGAATAATATTCCACTTGTTTGTTAAGCTACTCAGAGAAAATACATTGCAAATAAGCTAAATTTTAGAATAAACGTAAGTTCGTTCAATAAATTTAAAACGCAAGACATAGTTACTGTATAAAAAGGCCGTTACCATCACAGCGCTGAGCCCAAAAGCAACGCACATGCCTTATAAATAAGGTACCAGTCCTGATAACTATCAGGGCAGCCTAATAACATCTGCTGCTTTCATAGTGTGATCAGCACTACTTAACATCCTATCACTGTCTAGATTAACTACCTCTTCTCTTAGATATCTAAAAAGGATTCAGATAAGAACATGTCCTCACGACGTGGCTATGGAAGACGTCCATGCTGCATTGGATGAGTTCCAAAGAGAGCGCAGCTTCTCGATTTCCTCAATGAAAGAAAGCAAAACGAACATCTGGCTGAACATACTTTCCAGACGTTGAAGAATCTGCGCATGCATACAAACTGGTGACTAGCAAAAAGCAGGCGATGGCCCATAACTCGGTGACAAATCGAAGTCATCTGACTGCTACACGTCCTCGCCCGAACAGCAAAATAAACGATGATGCTTGTCGTTGATGGGCTAGCCTTCTTGTGCTACGTGGCCTATAAACATTACTAGTCAAGCCAGTATACGCATTTATTGTACCTCAGGTAGAATACTCCAGTCCCTCCGAGAAGTTGCTTCGATAGGAAATATCCTTTTCAGCTGGAGGTTTTAGCGCAGCCGGGTATGGGCGGGGCAGAGAAACAATGCGCCTCCTACCTATGCATGACTGAATCCTCGTGATGTATTAATAATGCTGTCATGTTAGATCTTGCCTACTAAGAACAAAATTTTAGAGTTAAGGTTAAACGATTGTAAAATCAATTACTACAAGGTTTATACCATCACTGGGAGCTAACTTCTGGCCTAATTAATTATTAATTACATTTGTCGAGGGTGCATTGAAACGGCGTGTGAAACCTTTGTTATGTCTCCATTGTATTTGACGAAGCTTATTGATATCTGCTTGTAGGCAGAAGGCGGTATCTATAGCTTCAATACCTTCAGAAGAAGGCGGTATCAATGGCGTAACTAACCTTCACAGATATGAGCTATAATGCATTTAACGGCTCTGGGTTCTTAAATGTATTCAATGCACCCTCATTAATTTAGTTCAAAAATAGGATCCTTCTTTCTGAAACCTTCAAGCTTCAATGAAGTTGAATGTAGTGAAAAATACCAAGGAGCTTAAATAATATGTTGCAAGTATTTACATTTAGCTGAGTTGAAGAAAATATTATTTGCTCGTGTTCATACAAATAATCAAATAATACTTCATCATCATCACTGAGAGGAAAATAAGTTGACGTTAAATCCATAAGAGGGTGTAGATGGTAGAGTCTTCTTAGTAATAAAAGAAAAACAAACGTTTTTATAAAAAAAAATAAAGTACTAAACATCATATGTAATATCAGGTACTAAATTATATTCAATTTAACTGCTTGAATGTTACCTACGGTAGGAGAAAAATACAGAAACATTCTCAAATGCCATGTTTTAGTTCATTCAGAAACAAATATAAACAACCACAACGTAAAGAGCCTCTTACTCGAGTGTACATGATTTGTGTACAAATCAAAAGTGCTGGCGTCTGCGTCCAGTGTTTCTTTACAATAAAAAGTAGTTCCTTTATGCACGTGAATGTTATATGTGTATTGACGCCCGAGTTCAGTATCGGGTAATATTGAACGATTCTGACAATGTAAAGTTAACGCGGGAAAAATGAGCATATAATAATCTTATTTATGTCATCTTGTTTATATCACTGATCACTTAGAAACTGGATATGTTTAATGGCGGAATCAATGGTACTGAATTCAATTTGAATTCAGGATGATGAAGTAATAGAGAAACCGGTCACACATTCTACGCGATTGTGTTGTTGATTTCATCATCGTCATTATATATATATATAGACGTTGTGCACTGCCACAGGGTTATTCACGTGATTTTCTGAAGGCTTGTCGTATGAATATATTCTGTAGACTGCCATTCTTAACCGCATTCTGTCGAAAACTGCTGTTGCTTCAAATTTATGCATTTTTGTTCTTTCATACTTGCACAAATGAAATACACATAATAGAACAGTTGCTTATTCAACAACCAGCTCTGAAAACATGTTATTTCTACCCTTGAAGAACCAAAATTGGAACCAAAACACATTATTCAGCATGCGAAGACAAATGAGATTTTTGCTGCATTGACAAAATTTCAACTGAGATAACTGTTGACTTCATAAGCTACCACTGACAACTTTATGAGCAAATTATAATATATAGTATTGTCAATAAATCCATGATATAATTTAACACTTGTCAAAATAGGAAAAGAGAAAGCGTGCTCCAGACAAGGAGAAAAATACTACAATCATTTCAGGGTTCATTTTGGGGACAGACATGTAAACTACCATATGATTGCTTGTTTGCGATCAATTGAGGGAAAAATCCTGATTTATGTTTGAGCATCAAACTAGGTTTGTATGATGATTGCAATATTCATACGAAAATAGTAAAATTATGTTGGATATTTTAGTGACATATCTTGTATGAGTGCGATAAATAAATGAAACTTATTCCTGTTTCAAATCCTTCAGGAATTTATTGTACAATGAGATATGCTGATATCTATAGCACGAATTCATTAAATTGGAGGAAAGTTTCGTTGAAATAAGCACACTTGCACACATTAAAGCAAAGTTTACCAACAAACATTAATCATGTTTTTTGCCTTATTAACACGTTTGTGTTATTCCATTTCAGATTCTCTGCCTGATATACCTGGTAAGTATTAAAAGACATTGCTTTTTCAGGAAATTTTAACATGCTAACTGAAGAAAAAAATATAAAGCCGTTTTCTGTATTATATATTATAATGCTTATCGAAGGCATTTCATTTTGCAAACAAAATTAAATAATCTTCAAAAATATATTTTCAGGAGATACAGAAAAGTAGTAGAGTGGGGCTGTTTAGGGTCAATAGAAACCTCAGTCAAAAAAGTCGTGGGCACGTTTAGGGTCAACACTTTTCAAATCACCCTGGGCACGTTTAAAGTTAATGATAAAATATATTACAGACTTTTAGGGTCAATATTTTCAGCACAGCCTGGGCACGTTTAGCGTCAAGGGAAATTGAACATGGGGAATATTGGGTCTGTATAGCATTAATGGAAAGCTGGGTTGTTGTATAGGGTAGCGGGTGGCGGGTAAGTTCAGCTAGTTCATCCGGTAGCGAATAGCGGGTGACAGGTCAGTTTAGCGGGTAACGTGTGGCGGGAAAGTTCAGCTAATTCATAAACTATACTAACAAACAGCGCTTGTCTGATCGGAACATATAATTTCTTTAGACAGGGACAAATATACACGACACATACATAGACTGATGAACATCAGTATATCACACAGACAACTATACAACTGACACAAACAAAATTAAGCGATAGATCAAATCTTTTCGAGACATAGGAGTGGCTCTGAAAACGGCCTTTGGGTTTTTGTTAACAACATTCCGTTAACATAGAGAGCATCGCATAGGTCTACTTCTCATCCTCAAACTTCTGACTTCTGGACCGTATATAAGGAACTCTCTACAGACAGTCTTGTCTCTCCACATCAATCCTTCTTTTCCAAACGCTCATATCGCTGATCAGGATGATTGTCCATGATGATCTGCATACACGGGTAAGTCCGTATGGAGCAGCATCGAAGATACGAGTGTAGATTATTCAATGTAAATCCACATCTAGTGAAGAGAACAGGTGAAAGGAATGAAGTGAACAGGGTTATTTATATTGAAAGAGCGGATCGAAGCGAATTTTTTTTCACCATTTCTAACATGCGTTACAAAAGTCAGTTACAGTGCGAAGTCTGTCTTCCAATCTGAAGAGAGCTACCTGTGACGTCACATTCCCTATATAGGTGCTCTAGCGTATGTGCGAGAAGCGATAATATAGCAGCGGCTACCAAAATCAACACAGTCCTACTTCCAGAAGAGACCGATTTTAATAGGAATTTAGTAGACTTTCTCCCTTCTTCGCAAGAATTTGCCCCGGTGCCAGTACCTTCGCCAACTTCTCCATCTTTACCTCACGTCGAGGATTTTAAACAGAGACAAATAGAAGAATTGGAGAAAGTTTTATAGCAGCAGAAAGAAGCAGAGAAAACGTTTCTGCTTCAACAACAACAACGGCGAGAGAAGAAGCAAGAAGAAGGAAACGACAGGCAGAAGAAGAAGCAGAGAACAAACAAGCTATAGCAGAGAAGGAGGACAGTGAAAGTAAAACGGTGGCGGTACTCTTAGAAATTTTAGCAGAGTTAAGGAGTCTGAAACAAATGTATCAGACTTCTTTAATACGACCCACGAGAAAAAGACCTTCCCGTGCCAAACACCCATACCCTGTTACCACACTTGCAATACCACCCTAGTGATTTCTACCAAATCATCGACAGGAGCAAGTCCAGAAGTAGGCTTTGGGCGTGGCAGAGGTTAAAGGCAGTTAAAGGTGATTAAGTCCCGTTCCTGACCTTGTACTTTAAAAAACAAACACCTAACGGTCCTTTTCAGGGCCACCCACTTCTATTGAAAAGAGATAGTATTCCTAATGTTTGTGAGGTTCATCGAGCGTGCGAGAAGTACATTCAAACGCCTATCTTTAGTCATTGCCCTCACTGCAGCAAGTTTCCTGGAGGACGTGAAAAAATATTTTGTGGACCTATCACACTAGCCGATTTCGCCCAAAGGATCTTAGAACCCATCCATCGACGAGACGTGGAGTGAAGAGGACAGCTAACGTTACGGAGAATGTCATCGCCATGCCACGGTGATGGCTCACAGTTTTTCGGGATATGATGGACTGTTTCTTTTGAGATACTATACGGAACAAAGTACCGAACGTCCGAAAGTGACTTCGAACGGAGTCAAAATCATTTCCATGCAAGTGGGACAAGTTCCGTTTAGAGTTTCGATGAGTTAATTTGCCATTCCTTTGAGCCCAATACTAAAATGTTTGGAATGATAGAAATGGCCAAAGGCTATTTTCCGCACTTTTTCACTACCGAAGCCAATCAATATGCCGTTCTACCCAATTTGCCTGAGGCTCACTACTACGACCCCGACAAAATGCGTACAGAACCAAGAGAAACTATGTACGCTTGGTACCACACAGACGCCTCGGACCCCTTCGACTTTCAGGACGAAATGTTACATAATTGTCGTTCCGACGCGGGCATTTTACGATGTAGCTGTTGAAAAGTTCGATAACTGTTCATGGAACACGGAGGGATCGATGCTTTGAAAGAATCCTGCGCCATTGCCAAAACATGTTCTTAGTGCACCGCCAACGATTCATGCCTAAAAACACCCTGGTTGTCATCAGCCCTCAAACGGCGAACCTTGTCAAACGTCAATACTAGTTCAAATCCCTATACTGACTACATTACTATTGGGACAAGGAAGACAAATGGATCCAACACGCCCGCAACGGAGGAGGTGAAAAGACAATTGGAACGTATTTGTTAGATGGCTGGGACTTAGAAAACCCCAAGATCGCTTACGAGTTTAACGGATGCTTATTTCACGGATGTCCCCTTTGCTACCCCCAACGTTACAACGAAAATCAATTTTTACAACGGACCATGTAAGATTTGTATGCGACCAATTTTTATAAGTTAGAACAGCAAGGATACCAGGTGGTGGAAATGTGGGTACACGAGTACAATCACCGTTTGAAAACCGATCCCATGTTTAAACGCATCGTATAAAGTTACAAGCTGGTGGACTCACTGAAGCAGCGGAACATTTTTTGCAGAGGACGGACGAATCTGTTTGCTGTACCAAGCCGACAAGGAGAAAGGAGAAGAAATCAAATGCTTGGACGTGTGTTCGCTGTATCCTTACCTGTGCAAATAGTGTCGCTTTTCCGCAGTGCTCCCGCAATTGATGAAGCAACACATCGACTTGCACAATACAAAGGATTCATAATGTGCAAAGTATTGCATCCCACGGACTTGTACCATCCAATTTTACCTCACCATTGCCAAGGAAAACTGATGTTTCCCTTGTGCCGTTCTTGTGCCGAAACGTGCAATCATGATCAGCCTTGTCAGCACACACAGGAAGAACGCGCCTTGACGGGAACGTGGGTCAGCGGGGGACTGTTTAAAGTTCTGGACAGAATATCAACTGTTAGAAGTGTGCGAAATTTACCACTTTCCCAAGACACAAAAAATACCACAAGGGAGACAAGACTCAGAAAGGCATTTTCGCAGACTACGTGGATGCATTTTTGAAACTGAAACAAGAAGCCAATGGCTATATTTCCTGGTGCCACGCTCCCGAAGACCAAAAACAATTCTAAGAGAAATACTGGGAACTGGAAGGCATCACTTTAGACCACGTGGAGAAAAACGAAGAAAGGCGATCGTTTACCAAAGTGATGTTGAATTGATTGTGGGGCAAAATGACACATAGACGGTGTTTACCTAAGACGGAGTATTTGACAGAACCTTTCAGATACTTCCAATTGATTCACGACTAAACGAAATACATACATGAAACTGGTGGACGTAGTTCGTGCGGATTTGATCCTGTTCAATTACGAAGAAGAACTGGACTTTGTAGAAGCCTGCAAATTTGGATATGTCATCATTGCGGCTAACGTGGTAACCCACGCACACTTACAATTGTACGAAGTTTTAGAACTGTTAGTAGAACGCGTCCTGTACTTTGACACAGACAGTTGCATCTACATCGATCGCCTGGGTCACTGTTACCCTAAAATAGAAAGAAACTGTTTAGAAGCCTGAACACCCGGAGGACAAGATTCTAAGTTTCGCTAGTAGCGGTCCTAACAATTACGTTTACGAATACCGGAACAAACAAAGAGTGTAAAGTGGAAAGATTGATTCACACCAGTCGAATGGTGAACTTTGGCATACTATAAGAAGCCTTGCAGTCTAGACAGGATGGAAACTTTAAAGTAACCACCTACGAACCGCACAAGATTGTACGTTTACCCACACTTCAAATCGTCAGTCGGCCTTTAATAAAGTGTATCAAATTGTGTACCAGAAGCAAATGCGGCTTTTCAGCCATTTCACTTTGCCGCACGGAAACGTCGATATTGGTCTGCATATAAAAAGGGACAACATCAAATACCGATATTTCATTGTAGCAACCAGGTCCAAGCGAAAAGGATGAATACTTTTAAGAAGACATCATTCAAGTTTGGCTATTCTCAAGTGGAGTGCGATGCTGTGCCTTGTGGTGAGAGCGATTCCCTACGCTGTGACCTCAACCACTGAGTACCACATCATGTTAACTTTGCTATGACTACTACTACTACTACGACCACTACCACTATACCTAACAAAAAAGTGATGCAAAAGAGATGCCACTCATTGTCTTTGACTCTTTTCTGGGTTCATTGTCAAAGTCATCCTCCACGAGAAACCATGCAGCTACCACCCTACGGATATCATCCAAAACCAAGCAAACTCCTGCTGATTTCTCCGTACGATCATCGAAATGAAACTATGAAAGACGAATATTAGTTCCCTGTGCGTTTGCCTGAATACTTCGACTTTGAATGTTGTTTTCAAACCTTCAAAGGAAAATGGCCTAAATTTCTTGGAACACCTACCACCGAAGAATTAGCCAGAGCTGTATTTTTCTATTTGGGCGAAGCGGATAAAGTCAAGTGCTTCAGTTGTGGTGTGTCATTTCACGAGTGGGAGCAAAAAGATTCGGCTTATGTGGAACATCATAGATGGTCTCCGCATTTTCACTACCTACCTTTAGTGGGACTCTAGTCATTGAAGTGGCATACCACGCCATTAAAGAAACCAGCTTGGCTATGAGTCAAACGTTGGAAAACACCGAGATAAGTATTTTAACCCCATTTTAAAAGTAATATTTAAGAATTGCCAAGCGAACTGCTAGAGAAAATCTACAAGGATGTTTGGCATGGACTTGCCAGAGCAAAATCTCAATTGGTGACTGTAGAGCGTTTGTGACGAGAAATTCACAAAAGGAAAGTGAAAAAAGTCAACAAGCTAATAAGATTTCTCTAGATTAGGTCTGCGTTCATCCGATTATTCCGATTTAGACCATTTACATTAGCTGATTTTATTGACATTCTTGACCGTTATCCTGAATGACAGTGGCCAGAAATTACCCAACACGTCCATTACAGTCGCTCTAATAATTACAATTAGAAATGATCTCCAAACGTGAGTATAAATACTGACTGACATGATAATGGATACTTTACAAGAGAACATGTGTGGTTTGACTGTAGAGTTGAGAGCACGCATTTATCGAGGGCTGGTCAAAATACAAGTGAAACGCAGAAACCAATTGTATTCGTCACGTCACCGATGTTTAAAACACTGGTACCTGAATTCAGAGGACTGATTCAGATGAAAGTGTTCCAGTGGCCAGACATTGTTATACTGGACGAAGGTTCGATGTGACTAATTCTTTCTACTACAAGGTAGACATACTGCAACTAATTCCAGAGGTTACCAAAATCTTTTACACAACGTAAGCTTAGTTCAGGAAGAAACTTCTGAACAGTGTGTTGTGATGTGGAGTGACTAAACCATTTAGATTCGCCACTTGAGTACGACCATCCCTGTGCAGAAAGTATGCTTATTTCTGCCGAAAAAAAGAAGTATAAAATCAATCTATCATGCCACGACCTTTATCAGTGATACAACAGATTTCGTTGAATGAAATAAATGAGAGCATTCATACGGTTGAGGATTACGACACTTATTTCAAGAACGGTGTCCATTGAATTGTAATAAACGAGTGGTGTATGTCTTAGTGTCTTCCTTTATGAGGTTTCGTTTACCAGTCAATTACTTGAGGACTCTTTACGAACAGTACTTACCACCATGTAAAATATGAACATGGTCCCTTTCAATATCCACGAGTGACTCTTTTTTTCAAAAGAAAAAGCCTTACGTCTTGATCTGGATACCTCTCGACCTCTACGGGAAAAATAATTAGTCAACTTTTAGGTACTAAAGATGTGCTGACGATGTGTGTGTAGCTTGTGACTGACACCCTCACTTGACAGATGTAACTGACTGGACAAGTTGGGGTTTCGAGGCCTGGACCAAAGAAGTGGCCAGTAATGACCAGGACCTGTGATCCTCATTTCAAACCTCCAGCGAAAATACTAACCTTTAAACCTGTGTTAGGGACAGTGTAAGAGGAAGAACTTAACACCGAGGACAAACACTCCATGTTGGAACCGATGACGACACGAGGATTGCACGCCTTGAAAGATGCCGCACTGACGCAAGGCAAAGAATTTCTCAAAAATGACTTCATCGACAAACAAAACCGTAAAGACGATTGTTTGAGAGAAGGCAAAAATATATTGCTGCAAACGAGAGAATACATGCCCTGGATATTGCCGAGTCAGGCATTCCTGCTTCCTTGATGTCACAGCACATACAAGGCAGAAAGAGACGACGAAAATACCCCTTCAGAAGCCTTCACACCCATAAAACTAGAAAGACTGAGAAAAGAAAAACTGTCCGAGACTTAAACGTTTTTGATTATTAAACAAAAATCACAAAGAAAAAATTGAGGAAAATGATGCACCGAGAGTCTTGCGCCTGATACCCAAACCTGAAGAGATAGAGAATGTCACAATGCTGAAAGTGATCGAAGATCTGATAGCAGAGGTCTTTAGAGAGGAAATCAAGAAAGAACACATAGAGTGGACGGAGATGTACAGACTTCAGAATCAGAAAGCGCATCAGTAGCAACAGAAGGAACCAGACAATAGATTTGTGGACTGTCGCGTAGACACGAAATAGTTCTTCTATTTTCAAAGCAGACCTTGTCCTGTGGGTAAACCTGTCGCCAGACGAGGACGCAATTTTAGACGATAAAAAATTGCCTTAACTCCTCGCTCACAAAAATAGCCCTTTTCAGAGCTACCCCAATACTCTAGAAAAGAGATAATAATTCAATTGCCAATTGTATGTTAATAAATTTTAAAAAATTGAAGTGTCTATAAGCATATATTTTCTTTGTTTTATGTCACAAAATAGAATTGTGTCCATCCACACTTCGTTTCCGTAGCTTGTCAAAACATACACTATGTGTTTGTGTTTGTAGTTAGCTTCTTTCAGTAAAACATAAGTGAGTGTTTCTTTTAGGTCCACGCGTTCCATGTTTTATAATATGGGTCTTGTACGTTTTGGTAACGGGTATATTTTCCTTCACGTTCGCGCTTTACATATATACATCGAAAGCGTACTAGATAGCGTCGTTCATTCATCAACTGAAAGAAGATGAGCATACTCACCAAGCGTCTTGACTCCAAATGCACCTGGAGTATGCCAATGCCTCTTGGATTAGCTGGCCATCGAGGCAATCCAGGAAAGTGAAATATTGAAGAGGAGGAGATGAAAGATAAGAAAGAGAAGGAAGAAAGAATCCTGACGCACCTCATGCTAAGGCTTCTGTGTGAGGTCACGCCTGAAGTGAGGACGCCTCCAGGACGACGTCAGCTAAAGCCAGAGTCACAACAACCACTAAAACCAGTACCAAGAGCTAGGATACCCCAAACGTAAAATTGGGAAGAGGAAATAAGGAGGCCGCATCATCCCGAAGAGGTAAGCTTTCACTATCCCAGAGACGGAATATTTAGGTGCCGAGGCCACTCAAGCTGAGTCAGCACTCCCTACCGATACAGTCGATTGGAGCAATGACTGGAGCCGCCGTTGTGTCTGTGATGCAAGACCTGGGAGATGTCACCATTAACCAGATGCTTTTGGAGTTTAAAACAACCGCCCTCAGGGCTACTAAAATACTCTATAAATGAGCCCATTCAAGTTGCCTATTGGTGTAAATGTGATTATAAATACACTCCGTGTGTATGTATATATATATATATATATATATATATATATATATATATATATATATATATATATATATATATATATATATATATATATATATATATATATATATATATATATGTGTGTGTGTGTGTGTGTGTGTGTGTGTGTGTGTGTGTGCGCGCATGTGTGTGTTTGTATGAGTGTGCGCATATATTTGTGTGGATAGTAGAGTGTGTGGTTCCTTCTCTTTGGACAGTTGATATTGTGTTTATATTGGTTAGCATTCGGTTGTGTGATAGCATATTTTAGGTTTTTTCCTCTTCCCTTGAGTGGATAGTATATTTTGGAATTTGTGGATAGTATTTAATAGTTATTTCTTCTTATTCTTCACGTGTGTGGATAGTATATTTTTGGGGTTTGTTTTTTTCTTCGTCCCGTATGTGGATAGCTTATTTTTGGGGGTTTGTGGATAGTATATAATATTTATTTATTCTTGTTCCCGGGTGTGGATAGCAAATTATTTGGGTTTGGTTTTTCTTCTTCCAG
The DNA here is from genome assembly GCA_028554795.2 of Sinohyriopsis cumingii. NCBI lineage: Eukaryota > Metazoa > Mollusca > Bivalvia > Unionida > Unionidae > Sinohyriopsis > Sinohyriopsis cumingii. Next base: position 66,873,348 of record CM068828.1, read on the forward strand.
TATGTGGATAGTAATTGTTTAGGGTTTGTTTTTTCATCTTCCGCTTGTGGATAGTATATTTTGGAGTTTGTTTTTCTTCCCGTGTATATATAGTATATTTTGAGTTTTTTTCTTCTTCACGTGTGTGGATAGTATATGTATGGTTCGTATAGGTTAGATTTGGTTATGTGGATAGTAAATAATATGTAAAGTAAGTGTAAGGGATGTTTTCCTTCGCGTCCGTGCTTGACATATATAAACTCACGCATCCATCATTCGCTTCATTTAAAATTGAATAAACCATAATGGCTTCAAACCGGCTTGACAAGATGAAGAAATTGCAAGACGTACTCGACGATTTGGGGATCATAGAGGAAATGTTAGTTAAAGTGGAGAAGATTTTTATTCTTATAGCCCCATTAGAGTGAAAATGATAAACCAACTTAAGAAAATCAAAGGAAATGTTAAGAGATCTACTGAAAGAGATGAGGTAGAAGAGAACATAAAGAGGATGACAGAATGCAACGAAAAATTCGAAAAGGAATAAGAAAATGAGAAGAGGAAGAAAAAAGAGAAGGATAAACAGAAGGATAAAATGAAGGGAAAAAAGGAGACAGAAAGTGTTGGGCAAAATAAAAAAGAATTAGTAGAGAAAAGAAGAAGAAAACAAAGGCCCTTTTCATGGCCACTAATATGCCTTGAAAAGATTTGGTTTCTCGCCTAAAAATGTTATTAGTTGGTTGAATAGTTGTTTGTGTGATTGATTGATGTTCATCAATGTATGTATGTGTCGTATATCGATGTCTCTGTCTATAAAGAAGTCATATGTCCCGCCCCACCAAGATCTGTTTTATTAGGACAACTACCCGTTACCGATAAACTAGCTGAACGTACTCGTTACACTATACAACAACCCAACTTTCCCTTGCCGCTATACAGGATCAAATATTCCCCATATTCAATTTCCCTTGACGCTAAACGCGCCCAGGCTGTTCTAAAAAAATCTTGACCCTAAACGTGCCCAAGGTGGGTCTGTAATGTATGTAATTTATTTTATAATTGAGTCTAAATGTGTCCAGTGTGGTTTAAAAATCGTTGACCCTAAACGTGCCCACGACCTTTTTGACTGGGTTTTCCATTGACCCTAAACAGCCCCACTATACTGCTAAGAAACTTTGTTGGAAATAAATTGCATAAGCATGGATTGTAATATGAGAAAAATGTATTATGTCCGGTATTAGAATTATGTGTCAGCTTTAGGTTACTATTAAATGCGCCTGTGAGATACTGCTATTACGTATAAATAAGATTTTTGTGATATATATAGATCACAAAAGATGTTTGAGTTTTTTTTAATTTCCATCATGATCTTTAATATCTTCATTTTTAAAGTCATTTTCTAAACCATAGTCTCTTCTTTCGCTCTGTTCCCGGAATGTAGCGTTAGTAAGATAGAATAAATATAGATAAATTTATGTCTGCGTGCAAGGGATTAACAGGCTATAATTGTATTGTTTCGTTGGCGTCTATTTGCTCACATATTAAACTGAAAAGGAGACCCACGCTATATAAAAAAACGTTCATTTTTTTATAAGTTATATAGTTGATAATGTGCAACAATGCATTTCTTTCCGTCTCTCGCAGAGGACAGATAGACAAGATGTATTGTCTTTTCATTCTTTACCGGTTTAACAGAGCATCAAACTTCATTTTATGTTTGTTGCATGAATAGTTATTGAAAAAAACATTTATTTTTGTACAAATGCTCTTCCTTTCCATATAGTATAGACACTGACGTTTTCCGCAAGATACATTATAAGATAATGCGATTTCTGCTTCACTTTTTGCAAGATTTGCAAGACGCCCCTCTGTTCAAGCCAGCATCAGCAGCAGTGAAGCATCGCCTCACCTATATTGTCAAAACCATAATTGGATCACAGGAAAAATATCAGAAACCAATACTTGTCTTCTCGTGTGAATTCAACCAAAGCACAAACGAAACACTATTTTATACAGTGTTATGGTAAGTTATTGCATTTGTATTTTCAGAAACGTAAAACCCATAGCGGTGGGCCAGTTTCACTAGTTTTCCAGGAACTCACCAGTGTATGATGCATATATTGACAAACAAGTTTTCTTCTCTGAATGGTTCATGCAGCTTGACAAGCCTTACGGAAATAAAGATTATACAGAGGAGAACGGAATAGGCGAAAAGCTAAGAAAGCTTCACAGAATGTTGAACTATGTTGCGATGGCTTTAGGATGAACAAGGATTAGTAGAATTAATGCTGGTATTTGCACCTAGACAAGGAAATCCCAGTAAAGGGGTTACGTTATTTGTCTCCCCGCGATGCTGTTTCGAGTGGGGAGACAAATGACTTGTCCTCGCGACTGGGATTCCTTGTCTTGGTACAAACATCGACATAGATTATTTTTTATCACAACGTGTGTTTTTAATCAAAATAAAATAAACATGCGCTTTTGCAATATAGTTAGCATATTCAGCACATAGCACATGCGTTATTATTGCATCTCTCTTTATATAAAGGTCATCCTGTCGTATAGTCTTTTATGAATATCAGGATAATTATCTAATATAATCTAGTTAAAAATGCCACTCTCTGAAAATAAAAAATACATATAATTGTTGTGTTGGAAATATTGCACCATGTGCATCTGGAACAGTGTGCTATTGTTTATAAACACCACGCATTAATACGAATAGGTTAACTAGGAAATTGGGTGACTTGTCAACCGTAAGTACACAAGTTCTACGCATGAGAAAATAGAAACATAAAGACACTTGGTACTATTATTCTATTTACACATTTAATTGATGGATGTCATTTAAAGGTGAAATAACTAATTGCTATCTTTTATACGGATCATTTTTAAGTTTCATCAGTTTGAATTTGGAAAATGGTCTAATGCAGCCAGTGGTAAAATTATGGCTATATAGCTGTAACAACGTGTATAACGAATGTGATGCAATTTCTAATTTATGATTTTGTTGGAAATTGATATTGTCCGCCTTGGAAATATGGATAGAGGAGCTATTAATAATGAAATGATACGCTACATGGAAATCTTTGTGTGGAATAGAATGTGGACTGATAAATGAACTACTTTGGTAAGTGCAGGAGCTTTCTTTTGCGATTGTATTATTGCGTTTGATTCAACCGGGGCGGTTTGGAAGTGCTTGATAAACTAGGTCCAACAGAACACATTTCTTGTTTATGCGGTCTTGTGGTAGTTCTTGAGAGAGTTTGGATTTCGAAGCCTGTGATGTGCATATCCTGTGTGCGTGGAATTGTGTATTCTGCTAGTTTTTCATTGTTGTGATCGTTATCTTCTCCCTTGTTCTTCTCGTCGTATGTTTCTCGTTCAACCCGAAATATTCTAAATTTATTTTGCAATGTTGCGTTAAAGAGATACCACCCCACTTGATAGTTTTCTGTGTTCACCCTTCCCGTGTACTCCAAACAATGTTTAGTAAAGTTGATGGTGTGTTCGGGCCCATCAGCGAGGATTCAAATAGTTCATTCAGATGATCAGCACTGACGATCGTTGCAAGTTTGGGTTATATGTTACTCTTTTATTTACGAAATCTATCAAATACCTCGACCGTGTGTGTGTGAGAGAGTGTTTTAACATAATTTGTATTGTGTGTTATTAAATTTGGAGAGACCTTTTATTTCGCTATGAGTGAAGTTTGTTTTGTTAGATATAAATTGTTGTTCTTCTTCCTCATTGATTTTATAACACCTCTGTCAGGCACAGCAGAGGACAAGATTTCCTCTTTCTAAAAGTAATTCCTAGCGCATGGACAACAATACTGATATAAGAAAAGTAAGGTTAGGAAATCAGGTAGAAGTCTCTGTTGCACGTGTAAAAATATTGTATTTACGGAATATGTGTGTCATTTGTCTTAGCAGTGATGTTTACAATGCAAACGACGTAGGGGGACAGAGACAACGAAAGCGATGATTCTAGAAATGATTGACGGTGATATGTATTACAAAAATCATAATGATGATAATAACCAAAACGTAAATATCGAAATGTATATTCCGCCATATCGCTCATATGAAAATTATGTAACTGGCCTGAAAACTATAGCATGTTCTAATGGAATGTTACTAGAATATCGATCGATGGGAATCTTAGTTCCACTGAATTGAAATGTTTCGAATTTTCCACGATTATTTTGAGGATGAAACATATCGCGTGATTATAGATGGCTCTTCTGAAGATATTTGACAATAATGGATCAAATATATTTTCATACTTAAAGGTTTTATGAATTCAAGTGTTGAACTATAAAATGCCACAACAATTATGTTTTGTTAATTTTTGGCTATGAACCATTTCATGCACTATACCATGGTCACATTGCTCGCAGTTCGTATCCTTCACTGGGTAATATTATTACATGGACTAAATGTATCCAAATATTGTTATTGTTTAAGGTTATCAAACAAATGACATTTTGGACTATCTAATGGATTGAAATAACGCTACAGCAGTTGCATTAGACTTGACAAAAATGTGTAAACATTTGCTCATGTTTGAATCACTACAGGTTACTGGTACTTACTTCGGCTGCTAGTTAGTAATACCCTACAATGAGTTTATATTATTCGCCATAACACCGTAAGATAGATCGAGCATCGCTTAGAGTTTAACACGTTTGATAAAATGCAATTCAGTGTATCTATACAACTAAGAAATTTGTGAAAATGCAATCTTTCCCAGAAGACTATATTTACGATTATTAACAAATAGGACGATTTACGTTCACTCATCGTGCAGTTATGTACCTAGAGAATCATAAATTTAGATCGGATAAAAGCAAACGTTTAAGGAACAGATGGTCTGATAAGTAAGATGCCAATTGGCTAAACATTTCACGTAACTTGACACTGCACTTTTCCACTATGGCGGAATTATTTTCAGCTGGAAGGCTCACCGTTGACAATGTCCGCTGTTTATATTTTCCTAAGGTCCCGAGCAAGGTGTCTACGTGACTAACAAATATTAGTGTAAGATAAGTAATGCAATGCAGCTATTGCAGCTGAATGTCTATTATTCAGTTGGACATACAGCGACTGTTGTCAGTAACTCATCACTAGCTATACGAGACAAGTAAAACCCAGTGAGCAGGGAAAGCTTGATACTGCATACCTCTTCAATATCACTAGAGGGCACAGTTGCTCTCAATCGTATTCTGGATTTTAATATTTTTTCATTGAAAACGTTTTCTATTTAGCCACACTTTCAATTTGACTTTTTTTTTTACTCCAGGTATGTAAATGACGTCGCAATATTAAGCAAAGGTCCACAATTATACTCGCATATCATAGGCACAAATCTTGATGAAGATGAACTCATATCGAGAGGTTACAAGCTAGACATAACAGTAAGTGATATTTGTTTACCATATATATATATATATATATATATATATATATATATATATATATATATATATATATATATATATATATAAACAATCTAAGGGTACTGAAGAAGAAGCCTGTCTTTCCATTGAGTAGAAAAACAATATGAGATTTTAAAAACATATTGCGTGGATATATTTTTCTGAATTCGATACATTGACGAATCAGTCTTCATTTCGTTGAAGGAATAAGTTGCGTGTTTCTCAACAATTTCTTTAGATTTTAAACACGCGCTACCTACGCTGTAGTATATTGGCTTGCGTTTTTTGGACAACGAGAACCATGCCAATATCATGTATACGTCTATAATAAAGGAGTTGACTAGAAAAAAAACCTGTTTTTCTAACTGAATACCATAACTTCACAACACTGACGATGGGAAATCTGATTTTCATTATTTAAATTAATATCGATACAATAGATTTATTATACATCTGTTTGTATTAACACTGACAGCGGTTAACATGTAATGTTGAACATGCTTCCAAGTTAAAGGTTTAAGACTGGCCAAGCTATGTTCCACGCTAAAAATGATATAAACCAAGACATAGTAGAAAATCCGCAAGACATTCTGAAACGACAGGCAACTAGAACAACTCTAAATGATGTCAATGAAAACAAGAGAGGAAAATTTAGGTCCATGCTAAATGCCGATGAAAATATAAGAAAGGATTAGATAAATTATAAGTCACTTCCTAAAATGCCCTAGACAAATAATAGGGAGAATGAGAATACGCTTAAATTACATACAACTGACTCACACATTCATTCATATGATCTTAATTTTTAAAACCATACTCTTCTGCCAATAATTCAAAAATGCAAATTATGTATCGACACTAACATACCTTTTTTGTCCATGGAGACGCTGCCATTACTGTCTATACTTTCTAACAACAACATCAGGGCGCATGTATTTTGTGTTCGTGTGTGATCTGGATACCTAATCTTCTATACAAATGCAAACCATGGTTAGCAGTTATAATAACTTGACAATGGTAAGATGAGACACCTGATGTGATATATCAGTAATATAAATCGAAGAAATAGTCTTCTTTTATCTCCAAGGTAAATATTATTGTATAATTAATATTTAAATATACTACACTCTAAAGAAAATCTCAGATGTGGTTGTGCGCGTATTTCTTCCCGTCAAAGTGGTGTGTTTTTGTTTGTGAAATAGAGAGTGAAAGAAATAGAAAGCTTTACTCGAAAGGCTACCGAAACGAAATTTGTATTATTATAAAACCGTTTTAAACAGGGTGAATCGTTTTATTGGGTACAAGGGAACTCTAACATGATAAAATTTATGTGATATGAGGAAAATTAAAAGTGGGAAGTGCTGTCTAAACCCATTTGAAAATTTAACATGGAAATGGAACATTATAATGAAACGAAACGTTAACATGGGAATGACATTCTCAATCCACACGAGAATTTAACATGGGAATGACACTCTGAACCCAAACTGTAAATTCAATATGGGAATTAACACTCTTCACCACACGATAAGCTTACATGCTTGATAGTATGGGTCCATACGAGAAGATAATATGGAAATGGCAGTCTCGAACATATTGATGGAAATGTATTAAAATTCACAAGGAAAATACAACGTAAGTCTGTGTGTTTTGATTTGACCATTATTAAAGAAATGTATCAACAAGATTTCACATATATCCACCTTAATCTACCTCCATCTCACTTTCTCTCTCTCTCTCTCGAACACTTAACATATCCGTCTCTCTCTCACTCTCTCCCTCTTTCTCTCGCGCGCACACACACATGTACATGCGCTGTTTCAGAAGTTTCATATTGATTACATTTAAATGCCCAACATTGCCATTCCCATGTGAAATTCTTGTTAGGGTCATTACTGTCTTTCCGGTATAAATTTCCTTTTTGTGTCAAAATTGCCATTCTCGTGTTAAATTTATATTATGGTTCCAGTGTGCAATCCCCAAGATAAATTTTCTTTTAGATTAAAAATGCGATTTCCACGTTAAATTCTATTTTGAATCCGGTGTTACATGTTAAATCCCAGTTTGGATCAAGACATAGTCTTATGTTAAATTTCCGTTTTGGGACCGGGGTGTCATTTGCATGCTAAATTTACCTTATGTCCCCCCCACACACACACACACACATTTTCCATGCTCATTATCTCTTATGCCACATAAGCGTTTAACCCTGTTTACTAGGGTAGTCTGATAACAATTTAAAAGTAGATGTATTAATCATCATAACGAAATTATACGAGTGAAAAAGATGGGTATATGAAATTAAGTCTCACATATTGCCACATTTACCGCCATTTACAGGAACAATATTGGTGTTGTTATTGACGTCCGAGCAAGTGTATTCAAAGTTATCCTGGATTCAATTTGCAGAAATTCGTATTGGTTTTCAAATACATTCTCACTCTATGGTTAAAAATATTTGGATAGCGTAAATGGGGACGGGTTGGGCGAATATATAATAAAATCAAAACCGCACTGGCGTTTTATTTCAAGTTGGGAGGAGCACTTATCACATGTCAGACCCACTCGTACCACCGTCTCCAAATAAAACATTATGATCTTAATCTGTGCACTACCTTTTATAGATAAAATGCAGTGTTCGTGCAAGCAAGAGTGTTGATGGTTTTCAAGGAAACATGACAACAAGCCCTGGGTTTTGGGTAGGAATACAGGTAATAATTTTTAACAACTAAATGGGTCTGATTTATCAGAATAAGCAACTAAAGCACATATTGTTCCACTCACTATCAACAATTCCAGTACATGTCTAAGTATTAATTAAATATAAAATCTTATTTTTGCACGTTGCGTTCTATACTGTGTGCAACTTATCTCTTTATGATGATATCCGTAATATGATTATTGATAATAAGATAAGTGTTACGAAGTGATTGTAAAGTTTCCCTCTTAGTAAGAGGGGTGGTTAATTTAATTTGCCTGGCATTATCTAGAGGATTATCTCCCTCGCTATTATAACACGGCGGGAGTGAACGAAAATATATTGAGAAGAAATAAAGCAGTAGGCGCCCCTTTGACAAGAAAATAACAAATTTAATCAGAACAAATTTATAATGACAATTCCAGTTTAAGTTTAATTATATCACCAGAATGTAACAGGTATGTCTAATTTGGATTTATTTCATCATCATAACTAGAGTTGAAAAGAGTACAATGTCCACAACTGATTTGCATCACCTTCCTGTCTGGACTGTATATCAACGTCTCCTAGTTCATGCTTCCTAAGCTCTATGCTTTGCCTCTTCATGGACTTCATGGTCCTTTTATTTCGAACTCTCGTCCTTTTTTTTACTCGGACTTCTGTCTTCAGATTGTCTCTTCTTTTTCTCAGAAAGCTGTTGCTTAAAGGACAAAATTACTCCATAATTCTGTATAACTCACTCTTTAAGACGTATATAAAATTCACCCACGTTATTCAGAGCATGACTATCCACACACTGCGTAAATTCTGACTTAGTACAGTAGGACATTGACCTTGCCTCCATCGGCAGGTCTTAAATTGCCACTTGAGCGTCTATCTAATATTACCTTATCAGTTTACGTATGCTACTACATGTTCGATTACTATTGCATAAAATTCACAAACTGTAACTCACAGCAATTCTTAGCCTACAAGAGTATTCAAACATTACAAAATCAGATATAACTAGGTAAGTATCGTTAACTCACGATAGTCTGTATCGTCCTAACAAACAAAGGAAGTTATTTCATATAACCCTATGAAATCATGCACATATGAACCTTTGGATCGCATGCAATCAATTCTACCAATCGGCTAATAACACTAAAATTAAAAGGTAAATTGCATAGCAATTCTAGTATCAACCTTTCATGAAATTGAATAACATAATTTGCATAAGAACTCTAGCATCAACACATTTCCATAAAATTCAATAAACGATATATAATATGGAAACCTTGTCATAACAAACACGTTTGCGTTAAACAAATAATAAAATATTACGTGAAACTAAAATTGCGTACCTTATTGATGTTCTCTTTCAGAAATTGTGCGCCCTAGCACTAAACAGGTCTTTCTTTTTACAAGACGAACACCTGATCCATTTCTTGTTTCACGAAGAAACCACTAATCTCTTTATGCTTCCACGGAGTCGACTATGTTTGCTCTTCCAAGAAATTTTCAGACTTTAAATCTGATTGCTCTAAAGTGTACGCACTAATTTATTCTGCCCAATCGTAGGCAGGTAACTAACTGCCCCCCCCCCCAAAAATAAATCCTTTCAACAGGTTTAGACAGCTCAGAATCTGTGGACGACCATGTGTAACAATTTCCTTTTAAAAAAATTATAAGTTGACATAGGTTCCTCCTAAGCAGTTAGGGTTGATAGCATAAATATTTAGTTTCTAAGGACCGTGTTGAGATACCCGGTCAATTTCACTGAGTTGGAATACTGCCCCTTTGAAGTTTACCCTGACATGTGGGGGAGATGAACGAAGAAAGTGTCGAAGTGACCCTTCACAAAGACCTTTCCGGCTTAAATGCGATACAATTATAATGCAATGCATCCAACTTTAAAGTTCGCTGCAATTCCAAGTTCGACACTTCACATTTATGTTATCTTAAAATCCCAGGGAACAGCTCTCTTTGTCATTCTAAACACCAATAAAACAATTATTTAAATGATAACAAAAGGTATAGCGAATACACAGTTTGTTCATTCCGCAAGTTTTCATGTGTCATCTTGAACATATTCACTGTTTTGAAAGACATTAATATTTCAGGATTACCGCTCAATGTCAGTAATGACGTAAACCGTATGGGTAATCAATGTATTATTACATGTGCCTAGCAGATAATTCACTTATATTTATACATCAAGTGAATAAATAATCTGACATAATCTTCATCACTTTTTTATTTTTAAAAATGCATGTCTAATATTTATACACCGTTTCAACTGAAGGCATTTTCATAATGTTATGTACTTTCATTTTAGCTTAAAGCTTTTGTACTTATAGGTCACTGCATTTGTATGGGAAAATATGAACGAGGTCTTCGATTGGACATACTGCACGACCTTGCAGTATATCCATCCCACAAAACGAGTTCATGTTTTCCCATATATATGCAGTAGCCTTTTTATTGCATGCTCATTTTCTTATTCTACCTAAGGCTTAATTATGTAAATAAAAATACACTACAAGAAACAAATTAAATGAATATGCTCCGTATTCCAAACTAAATACACAAGCGCAGATTCATCATTACACAACAGCATTATTAATGTGCACATAACAGCACCCAGACATATATTAACTTAGTCGCGCGCTAGACATAACTTTCGAAAGAAAATGGCGTTTAGGTCTACTTAAATTTGAGTCATATTGTGAAGGAATGTTCATTGCAACACATTTTCCATTTGATCTGGAATGAACAGATGTTTAGATTTTTGTCAATTCTACGAAATTTCGTGATTCCATATTATCTGGATTATCTGTGCCAATTCTACACGAAACACATCTGATCGATGCAACTAAGGAGAATCGTGTTGACATGTGCAAGTGTGTTATTGTACTGTCATTGAATGGTTGAAATCATAATGTGAGGAAAATATAAAGTCTTTCAATTGCAAGATTAAAAAAAAGGTTTGGAATATAATGTTTATTATAATGTTTATTTCATTTTGAGTGCAGTAATGAGTATGCAATTGCACTTGGAATATAGACGAAATTACAGTACAATTTCGAAGTGTGTAATCATGCTTGAAAACCCATGACATGGCTCATGTAATTCTGATTTGCACAACTAAGAAATTACATTTTGAGGAAGTTCAGGATATAAAACTGTAAGTATACTTTTTTGCAATTCTTATTATCACCTAAAGAAGACAGTTATGCATATTATTTGTAAGGGCCATGTCTGGCGTCTATGGCTAGCCTAAATCCATAACATTGTATCAAAAATTTGGCAGTCCACGAAACATCTGCTTTAGTTCATTCAGATAAAATTTAATCAATCAAAACGTAAAGCGTCTACTACGAGTGTGCATTATTTGTTTACAAAGTAGTTCCTAATACACTACTGGGCACACATGGGTTCAATATGAAGTCGCTAGATTTTGACAACGTAAAGTTAACGTAGAAAAAAATGAGCATATAATAGCAAACGTTATTGGACAGAATCTCAGTTCGATGTACTAAATAACAAATTCCATACTAATTATCTAGATCCTAACGCCAAGAATCAGAATAAAGCAGGGACAAACAGGCATCGTACAGCTGAAGTCCACAGTACCGTTTGGGTGTGCTAAAGCTCCATATGTAAACTATAGTGTGTGTTCTCTTGAAATCCATATGTACGATGAACTTGATTCCTATAACTGCAGAGCAACCAGCATCTCCGTTGTAGATAGCCAAACGTGCGGTTCATATATAAAAGGTTCAACTTGGGAGGATTGGCAAAAAGGAAGTTTCTTTTACAACATAACGAATATAACAATCACGACGAAAGATACGGATGACTACAACCTGGCCATTTCTGTGTTTACTCTGCTATTGAAGACACCAAGGGGAACAACTCTCAATACAATTATGGAAGATAATCACCTCCATCCTATAACGGTATGAAAATGAAAACTAACATTTCTGGAACATATATTTTTCGCATGTTTCAGTGTATAGCTTCGAACTGACAAAAAGTATTATCAGTTTAGATACCGTAATATAGAATAGTATATTGAAAATATGCATTAAATATTACAATGTGATATATGGCTTTAAATGATAGAGAAATATCTGTCATTACAGTATATATATATATATATATATATATATATATATATATATATATATATATATATATATATATATATATATATATATATATAAAGTGTGTACATTATAATATACTGTGTACCATGCAAGTTCAGCTACAAAACATTTTATATTTCTTCACATGTGTTTACCACACAGTAAATAAGGAATAAACTACACTATAAAAGTTGCAGTAATCTTGTATCCAACTGTATCATTTCAATTTGCATTATACGCAAAGAAAAGGACCACATTGATCCTATCCGAACTGTTTGAAATTTTAGATTTCAATTTGCGTCATGATTTGTTCACCGTTATAGTCAAGCTGCTCTTTTAATCTCCGTTAATACAACGGCCAGTAAACCACATGAATTGATACATTTTAAGAACTCAATAAATTCCTTCTTAACAAAGTTAAGCTTGAAAATAACCATAACATTTTGAGTCAATGTACCATTAATTAGTTCTTTCTCTATGAATATTTATGCTATCCTTGAAACTTGGTAAAGTCAAATGGCTTCGAATATATTATCCTTATATTTAACCAGTCATTCTGACTTGTACTGTTAATTCACGCCCTAGCTGATTTTCACTGGAAACTGTGTCACACTTCCAGTGCTAGCAGGGTCCTCCCCCGAAAAAAATAAAAATTACTAAGCATCATTCTCATGTTAATGAATATACGGAATCTGAGAACAATTTGAGGCACGATGCAATGATGTGCTTATGGAAATTTGCCAACCAGTATCTGCAGTTCAAAGAAAAGTTTAAAAAAACTAGATGCTGTGGCAATGGCGACACGGGTGTACAAATGACGTCATTGGCTAATCAATCGGGATCCACGCGTTTTACAAGCTATTGGCCTATCTAGCTAATGTTTAGTCGCTAATGTTTAGTCATGTACCAGTGAATGTTTAGTCCTGCAAAATGCTGTTCGAATCTGAAATCCTATGGCACCGCTTTTGGTATTGTGTTAAGATTTGGTGAGCTAATGTGTAAGACTTAAACAGCTTGTTTCCACAACTATCTACCATTATATTACTAGTGTCAGAAGAATACTCGATATCGATGTTAAGTTGAATTGCCACGTTCAGACTTATTTTTGTACTATGGTTAAAGTTACACGTTGCAAACATTTGTTCTTGAACTATAAGACACATGAATGCAAAATGTAAATATTGAGATTTCAAACGAGTAATGCATTAAAACAACAAAAAGAACTCGTATTTGAATAATCCCTCTACTCTGGCCGCTGCCAGGTTTAAAGTTCAAAGTTTACGAGGATACGATGCAGACATAAATTGAATTGAAGCTATAAACTCAAGGCTGATTACAATCTATGACCTTACTATACATCCTGAATGTATCCGCATACACAAAGCTGAAAGTTCCCTATACATTTTTTGAAGGTGCAAATCGAAGCTGAGGCAACATCGAAGTATAAAAACTGTTACGTACGTTTAGATCCCCACATGAAGACTTTTGATGAAAGGTAAGTCCTAAGAAGTTGTACTATTTCCCCCAACCCCCACTCCCCGACAAAACAAATAAATCTAAACACAAACAAATCTTTTATATCATTAACCACCATACTCCTGCAGAATCGAGTTATAACAAATTCTGTTTTATTTGGTGTATATTTGCATATCTCTATAATTAATTCTATATATCTTGATTAATGTCCTATGAATCCAGAATGTGTACTAAAATGAGAATTATTTACTAGATCCACATACCAGTGGATCCTGAGAATCCAGAATGTGTACTAAAATGAGAATTATTTACTAGATCCACATACCAGTGGATCCTGAGAATCCAGAATGTGTACTAAAATGAGAATTATTTACTAGATCCACATACCAGTGGATCCTGAGAATCCAGAATGTGTACTAAAATGAGAATTATTTACTAGGTCCACATGCCAGTGGGTCTGTTGCTCAAGATGACTAGACCACTGATTTTGTCACATCATTTTCTCGAGGTGTGTACATGGTCGAAATCATATAGGGGTTGGTGCCTACAGAATTGGCAATTTGTACCGTTTACCCCATGACCCGGGTTGAGTCTCTGTAGAGTACGAATTAAAAATTATTTAACCCCTAATTATTTATTAGTATTTATAAAACTTATGTTAGTAGTATCAAGCATTCTAATGCAAAATCCAAGGATAGCACTTACCGCCTGTTTGGTGTATATTTGTAATTCTCTCTCTCTCTCTCTCTCTCTCTCTCTCTGTATCTATCTATCTGTATATATATATATATATATATATATATATATATGTGTGTGTGTGTGTGTGTGTGTGTGTGTGTGTGTGTGTGTGTGTGTTCGAATCTCCGTAGAGTATACGAATTAAAATTATCTAACATGCATGATAGTATTCTTATTATTAAATACTAATATTATGCCTACTATTATCAAGATTTCTCCTATATAATTCAGGGATAGCACTTTCCGTTCTGTCTGGTGTATATTTATAATTCTGTATAATTAATCCTATATGCCTTCCTTTCTGTAATATAAATCCGGAGAAAAAGAACTATGTAGATGGATTAGAATTAATTACTAGGTCGTCATGCGCGTGTGTCTGCTACACACGAGTGCATATAACACCGACTCATTTGCATCATTTTTTGGTGATTTGCGCTTGGTCGGGATGGAATATGGACTGGTGTGTGCAGGCAAAGCGATGGGTTCCGTTTACCCGCGGATCTGGCTGCGAATCTCCGTAGAGTACGAATTAAAAATTCTCAGACCTGTATGATAGCATTATTTGTATTAAATATGAATTGTGCCTACTACTTTCAAGCATTCTTCTATATAATAAGGGGATATCACTTTCCGTTATGTCTGGTGTATATTTATAATTCTCTCTCTCTCCGTCTGTATATATTGTAATAGACCTGGGGTATCTAGAGTTGTAATATGATAGATGGGGAGGATAGTTTTTCTATGTCATAAATTTAACATGTTGTTCATGTCAATGATTATATAAACTGCTGAAAGAATTAATATAAGCTTTGCGATGTATTAGAAATGAATTTATCGCGACTTACCTTGGTATCGGTATTAAACCGTTCATGTTGTATGTCAGGTGTGATTGCCGTTCATGTGGTAACAAATATCATCGAATTAAACCTCGCACATTGCTAAATACTCACAAAATATCCTGGAATCTTATTTAATATGAATTTGTCACACCCAGAAATATATTTATCACACTTAAATTCCCATCCAAAACTTCATTTGAGCAGCACTAAGCTCTATGACTTCAACAGCTGAGATAACGAAAATACGTCGGCATGAGAAATGGCTGACGCGAGATGACATGACCAGTTCCATACAGTAAATTTTTCAAGTTCACATTGTTTGATTATATTTCACATGTTGATTATAAATGCAGGCTTTCTTTAATACAAGTGTAAAGTATGTTTCGAATATTTAATAGTGTATTCTTCATTTTTATGCTGGTCAATATATTGTTAATGTTATCACTGTTCATTGGAAGTTGTGTACTCTTCACCTATGCTTAACAGTCTTGGTTACGACTTCAAGCACGATGACGTTTGACGGACACGACATAGTACGTAATGTTTATATATTTGGAAATGGAGCAGTTAAAGAACAATGACGCGTGGCTTGCTGGATGGTAACCAGATGAAATTAGGAGTCTGTAACTCAAGGACCCCAATACTGGATTGATAATGACTGCTCTAGAAGAAGGAAAAGATAGGGTGAAACGGGAGGATGTCTCTAGCAGTGCAGCATCATTAAAACCGCTCTGGAGCCATTGGGACCGTCTGTGCTTACAAGGAGGCATGTTTTATCGCCAATGGGACTGCGATGGCGTGGACACCAAATTTCAGCTCATCGTCCCTGAAACCAAGAAACAAGAGCTTTTGAAGTATTTTCATGACATACCAACAGCAGCCCACAATGAAGTTGAAAAAACTCTAAAGAGACTGAAAATTGGCTTCTACTGGCCAGGTATGAAAGTATATGTTCAAGAATATTGTCAAAAATGTGAAATGTTCCACCCGTAAACATTCAGAAGCTAAAAAAGAGCCTCATTAGGACAATATATTTTGGAGAACCCTTTTAAAGAGTAACAATTTATATTCTTGGGCCGTTCCCAAAGACAAGACTTGGAAACAACTACATGTTATCTGTGATTGTTTTACTAAATGGACAGAGGCCATTGCTATAATAGACGAGAAGGCAGTAACCGTTGCAGAAGCATTTGTTAAGAACTTCATCTGTCGATTTGTAGCACCACTGAAGTTACACTCGGAACAAGGGTAGAATTTCGAGTCTCAAGTCTTTCAAGATATGTGCCGATATCTGCGTATTGACAAAACGAGAACTACAAGCATCAAGCCCAAGATAATGGAAATGTGGAGAGATTCAATCGCACGCTTGCAGTGATGTTCACGATGTATTGTGAATCAAAACAGAACTGTTGGGACGAAATACTGCCACACGTTATGCTTGTATACCGCCCTTCTGTGCACTGAAGCTCATCGCATACACCAAATATGAAGAATTTGGGACAAGACGTTGTGATGCCACTACAAGCAGTAATTGGACAGCCAAACAGCATCGATACGCCTATAAATTGTGGAAAGCATGTGTTTAATCTAGGGAAGAAGTTTGAACGGGTCCATGAAATAGCCAGTAAATGTCTGAAACAAAGGACAGTACATCAGAAGAAATAATATAATCTATTAGCCAGAAAAAGATTTTTACAATTAGGACAAGCTATGTGGGTACATGAGTAAGCAGGAAGGTTGGATTTTGTAAGAAACGTACCTCGCCTTGGAAGGGCCCCTTTGTTGTTGTGAAGAAAACTGATGATGTGACATATCGCGTGAAAATGTCGATAAAACAGCCGTCGAAGGTATACCACATTGATCGTTTGGCACCCTGTCATGGAAGAAACACCCCATTGTGGGCAAGGCAGTATCAAACTTTGGAACTTGGTCGACCATGAGGATATTAAAACACTCTATTTACCGTTAGACCTACATGCATAATGTCATGTAGTTCAGTTTTATTTCTGATGGTTGCAACGATGCAGAGGCATCAAAAATGGTCTGGAAATATCTGTTCAGGACGGGCACCGATTTTATTTTTATCTGAGTGGTGTAAGCTATCACACCATTTAAGCTGCAATATGGAGCGCTCTATCGTGAGGTTTATGTACGTTTTGGGACTGGGCTGATGACCATGTTGCCTCTCGAATGATGTTATACTTATTTTTGTCGGACTGACAGATTAAGTATGATGGTTCCATTATCAGACGTGATGATAGAGGCGGTGCATCCATGATACATGTTTTTCATTTGATATGAAACAACTGTACGAATTTGAAGATGGGTCTTTTTTGTCGAGTGAAGTGGTGTGAGGAGTAGTATTCAAAGATGGGAATAATTTTCAAGCTTCCAATTATTCAGGGCCTTCAAACCACAAATTAGTAAAGGATAAAGAATGACCCCACCAACATGCACTGGAGATAGCTATTCATTTGTTAACATAGTATGCTGATTTGGCACAGGTCATGATTATAAATGCCTGATGTTAAAGAAACCTTTTTCTTCTTCTTTAAATATTCGTCCTTTGGTTATAGCATGGCTGCCTCCATATCAAGACTAATGTGCTGGATCTGTCCAGAAATATTTAGTAACAACAAGGACAAGAAGAACCATCTTAATGGCCAGTCCACACAGCCGCATACGATTAATTTGCCCACCGGACCCGAAATCCAAGCGGAACTGGAAATGCAGTCCTTTGACATGACGGGAGATGGGATTACCATAAATGTCAGATCCAGGAATGGTACGTTGTGGTACAGTGTGACATAAAACGAGGGGAAACCAGTACAAGGTTGTAGGATACTTTTCTCAGGAGAGTGAATGCTAGAGCACACAACTCTTCAATGATCCCTCCTCCCGTGATGAAACAAGTTGAAAACCCTGAAAGAGAATTAAAACTCAAGTTGCCCAGAATAATAGGAATTAATAAAGATGCCATCATACATATCAGCCAAGCTTCAGCCACATTCATCCCACCTCGTGCAGTTGAGGAACCTTCCATCACTTTACCAACCACGCTAAACGAGGTGAATCTAAATCCACCAATGACAAGACGTACAATGATGAAAACACCCAGTATAGCGGAAGAAGCTCCTGAAGCCCATAACTTGTCTATCAAGAACTCTTCTCCACCCCTGATTCAGGGTTCAGTGATACACCAAAGAAGTACTTGACCATCAGGGAAAGCATTTTGATGTTCTTGAATATTGGATGCATGCCTCTTCTGGACCCTGCTCGCCGAGACCGGAAGAACGAGTTGGAGATCACGGTTACAGAAGAGTATACTGTGATAAACTGGCCACCAGAGGGATGGACCTAAATGACCAGAAGTTGTTGACATGGGAATATTCAACCATGGCATTAGAGACAGGGGCGAGATCAGGGATGAATCTAACCCAGGAGAGGAGTTACCTCCTAGACAAGTACATCCTGCTGGCCCTTCCAGGAACAGATACACCAGCATATGGGGGTGAGATGGTCTCAAGAAAACCAAGATATTATTACCATGAATGGCTGCGACAATTGGCTATATATGGTTGCAAATGAACGTCAGATGAAAAATTCGTAGTAATGGCTGAGGGGTCAATGTCCAGAGAAGATAAATCCACTGATTACGTCTTGAGAAGAATAAAAACAGTTCCTCTGCGCACTAATTAAAATATATTATCTTTTAAAACTGCTAGTCTAACTGAACTTGTGGGTTTCATTTTTGATTCACGAGAATCCATATTATTTAAGTGGTGGGGGTGGTGTAATAGACCCGGAGGCTCTAAAGCTATAATATTATGGATGGGATGGATGGTTTCTCTGTCATAAATTTAACATGTTGCTCATGTCAATGAATATATAAACCGCTGAAAGAATCAATGTAAACGTTGTAATGTATTACAAATGTATAGATCGCGACTTACCTTGGTATCTGTATTAAACAGTTCATATTCTATGTTAAGTGTGATTGCCGGTCATATGGTAACAAATGTCATCGAATTAAACCTCGCACATTGTTCAATACTCACAATATCTTCTGGTGTCTTATTTAATATGAATTTGTCACACCCAGAAATATGTTTATCACACTTAAATTCCCATCCATATCATCATTTTAATAGCACTAAGCTCAATGACTTTAACAGCTGACATCACGAAAATACGTCTGCAAGCACGATGGTCGACACTAGATCACATGACCGGTTTCTCGCAGTAAATTTGTCAAGTTCACATTTTTTAAATTAAATTTCACTTGGTGGTTGTAAATGCATGCCTTCTTTTATGCAAGTATAAGCATGTTTTGAATATTTAATAATGTATACCCTTCTCCTAAGCCTAACAGTAATGGTTACAATTTCAAGTACGTTGACGTTTAATGGACACGACATAATACGTAATGTTCATATATTTTCTAATGACAGAATGTAAACGGACAGGTGATGATAGTTAAATTGAATGATTTTAGTTAAATTGTATCTTAAACCTCAGTTTATGTCGCTGGTTGTAGAGTATCTGGTCGGCATCATCAGACCTGTTCGGCGTCCCGGACAAGCAATGATTGGTTAAATTTACGTCACATGACTATTTTCGAAAGATTATAAAGAGGAACAAAATTCGAAATTCAGCAGATAGCTGTCAAAATTAGCGTCTCTATCAACATCTCTCCACCAAACAAAAAGAGCACTGTATTGAGGTAGTTATAATTACACGTTTATTGGATTATATTAAAACTCTTAGATACTTGTAAAAACAAGACAAGTCTACGAATGTTAATTTCTTTATTCTGAAAAGTAGACTGGAATTACATATATATAGAACAACAATATGAATCAATTCAATCCAAACAAATTCAATTCACTATTGATTCAAGCTTAATATAAAATTAATATTGTGCCACATAAATAAGCAGCTCTCTCCCGCCACACTAAGAATTTAGGGCTAACTTTCAAAACACTTACTCCATGGCTTGTCCCCTTCTTGCTGAATGATTACGTGAAGATTATGAAGGCCAGTATATTATAGCATTTGTGTATTGCATATGGCACACGTAATCAAATACATGCATACATGTTTTAGTCATATTTCTTGTATTAAGCATCTTATCACAATTTCATATTCAGAATAAAAAAGGTCCGGACTTTGAGCATTTATTAAATGTATTATTACATTTACACAAGTTAGCCCATACCCCCAATCTGATACTATATATATATATATATATATATATATATATATATATATATATATATATATATATATATATATATATATATATATATATACCTGGACAAATTACAGTACTGGTTTGAACTGCATAAGCGCTTTCTGTTCTCAGTGATTCTAAGTTGAAGCAGTTACACCACAGATAATAAAAAAAAACATTAAAAAAATTAAGTCACAAATAACGTGCTGAATTTACAAGTGTTTCCATGACTGTAAGTCTAATGGAACTGACTGAAAGGTTTAGACATCGTGTCATATTGATTTAAAATTTGATGCTCAAACGGCAACCTATAGTTTGTTCCGCACAGCATCATACATGATATCAGCGCCTGTTTCTCGTTGATTTTTCATGTGTGCGTCTCGAAATGAAGCTTCAATTTCCGAATTCGTTTTGCGCACGAATGTTTTAAACATCATTCGTATTGACCTATAGTGCAACACCATTGGATACATTCTGAAAAAGACTAGACTAGTATGTGAACATGTAATGCGCTATAACCTTCCAAAGAACTGGAAGAGTCCATTTTTGGATACTGTAAAGAAATCAAAATGTGGCAACTATATCATGGCAGAATATAGCCGCATTGGAAAGCTATCATTCATAATCTACAAATTCGTCCAGAACGAACTAAAACTGATACTGACTTACGAACGTATGAAAAATAGCGCCATTTATATCTTGATATAACGTGGTGTTACCGTAGATAATATCCCAGATAAATAATCATTGTTATGTTCGTAATATGCTATTATTACTACTAATAATAACAATACTACTACTACTACTACTAATAATAATAATAATAATAATAATAATAATGCGAACATAGACTACAAAAACAACATTAGTTATAGGTAAGTGAATGAATAGTGACATAACTGAAGAAACTATTTTCTTTTCGAAACATAGACCATTAATGATTGCATGTGTACGTCCTGGTTTCATATTAGCTATAATTGCCCGCAACAGCAAACGAACTTTGGAAACCTGGAATGAAAATAATGTTTTCCGAATGCATCGCTTAAAAACACTTAAACAGAGAGAGAGAAAGAGAGAGTCCATACGGCGGTGTCATTTTCACATTTGTTTAGTTTCATACAGTTTGTAAAATGTGACTTTGCAATTCAAATTAAACTAACATGCTTTTAAAGAGTTAGTTATCCATGAGCTGCCGGTTCATTACTGGCCCATGCCAGCCCAGTCAGACTCCTCCTCGTGTCTTTGGGAAGGCATGTAAGTAGTATTTTCTTAGCCTGATACAATTAATAATTCACTGAAAGTGAGATCAGATACCAACCAGCCAGCCAGCTACTTTAAGAACACTATTATTGAATTGATACTTCTTTGGAAGTATATCCTAAAAATGATAGGAATTGAATTGCTCTCCTTCCATTTGATTGTCTTCTCACAATTAGAAAAATATAAATCCAAATACATTTCGGATTTTTCTAGTTACCTGTTTGTTTCAAATATCACAATTTTCTAAACTTTACAGAAACTACGAAAACCAAAATAGTCCCGGCGAATTTATCCTATATCGACACACAAGTTACAGGCAAGAGGTAATGTAAATTTGCTTTTACACGTTAATTGACTTTTAATGTCCAGGAAAAGTCGTAAGAGTATAGATTTGGACCGGCTTGTGTCTTCCTCGAGTATGAAAAACACATTTTGAAAATCGTATTATAATTATTGACAACTGACGTTGTAATCTAGATCTTGCTTACAGTAACGAACTATTGAGGCATTCCGTAATCTTTGGTGCGTGGCAATGTGTTTTCAAATGTATTTACATCAATGTGTAGGTTCATCTAGAAGACGCATTGTTTTTCTAATACAAGATAGGTGTCGTTGTCTGCAGCACAAATCAACTGGATACTATCAGGTCCATTGTGGTCAGTGTAAGGGGGATACGGTAGCTCTTTGTTAGTAGAGGATCAAAGTCGTAATTCAATGGTCCGGAGTTCTAACTTGAATATAAATGGGTGATATTAAAATAGAATATCAATGTAAACTTTACTTGGAGCCAGACAAAATAATAAGATCCCGATCGAGGACGGAGTGACACATTCTAGCAGCACACTAAATGTTGTTTCAAATGTGAAACAAAGGTTAACAAATTTGGTCTGTGGAACACGAGTATTATGTAAGCGCAATACAAATCTAACCATGCTTTAGAAAATAAAAAGAGAAAGGAAAAGAAAGAAATGAAAATGAAAACTGATGAAAATCTTTAAAGATAAGTTTTACGGTAATGGAAAGTAGCCCTATAAAATCTCAAAGTTGAGGAACAATTCAAATTAATATTGACATAATAATAAATTTGAACCGATTTACCTTGCATGTTATATCGAATTTACAAAAGGGCAGCAATTTCAGTCGAGGATGTACTCAAACTGATAAATTAAATGGAAGAGGAACCTGGACTAAAGCAACGAACCTGCACGGAGAATTTGACCTCTGGTCATTCATGAATTTTGACAATGCAGACTTTAAGATGTGATTGTATATTCTCACTCAAACAAAATGGATTATAAATCGATCTGATTATTATTTTTAGCATTTAAAGCATCCTCAGTAAAAGTACACTGTGCTCAAATACATTTACCGACCTGTTTCGAAGACGTGTCAGAAATAAAGATTTTCTAAGCCAAAGCCCTTAGGTTGAACCGATTTGTTTAAGCTGGTTATATGGACATTGTAACGATATATTCATGAATGCACCAAACTCTAGTAGTCCCCATACTCTTTTCCTATCGTTTCGTTTCATAAATTACCTTATGTGTCATTTTTGTACTACGTTTAAACTAAAATTAGTTAGTATCCGCTTAACGTTCGTGATCTTTCCCTGGTGTGTCAAAAGCCTTTAAATTCTTAATTTTTGAATACCTCAAGTTAGAAAACAAAGTATAATTTCTTCTCATGAATGCAATGGGTGTCATTGGACTAATTACTTATATTATAGAAATGATACATCAGTGGCCAAATTGACTTCTGTTGATGACTCACAGTCTGTAACGGTTATTATTAAAAGGACACGGGTGAACAAAACCTCTCTTGAGAATTGGCAGAAGTTTTCTTTTTCGATTTAACATTCAGTGTACAAAATAGAAACAGATCCTATTTAATACAATCGCAGATGTAGTTTCTAAATACATGAAAATAAGGACAATAAATTTCGACTCATGTGGTGCATGTATTTCTAGGTTCAAATTTATTCTTCCATTTCCTCGTCGTAAATTACGGTGGTGGTATTGAACTAATTGCATCACATAATCAATATTTATTTCTTTCTTACAGGTTCAAATAAAGACCTATTTAGCTTACAAGGGCCTAAAATATGATATTACATGTGTCTGTGCAGTTTCTGTCAGAGCTGGTGGTGAGATGTTCGTCATCGCTGTGTGCACCCATCCGGTCCTCATAAGGCATGTTTCTTGCAAGGAGAGACTGATGCTTGTCAGGAAAATATCGGAATATAAATATGAGGTAAATTGTTTCTGTTTCGGATAATCTTGCATTGTTTTTTCTTTGACTTTACATTTTTGCTTGTTTGTGTTGCTTTTTGTTCTTTATTAATTCTTTATGTGGATTTTTGGATTATATGGAGACGGGCAGAGAATTCCAGCATTAATTGACATTGAATAAAGTACGATTCGTTACCGATGGAATGGTAGCTTTGAGAATAAAAATATAATGAGTTTTATTAGTGCGTGTGTGTGTAAAAATGGAACATTGACTCCTTCATTGTTTTGTAATGAAATATAGAATAAGAAATACTGCATGTTTTGAACTCTAATATACATATTGTCTAAGATACGTGGTAGTTTGGGAATGAAATGAATCATACATTTTAATACACAATACATGTTAGCTAATCAAAACAACATATACCACAAATGTTCGCCTCTGACACCCATCATATTACATTTCTTTCCAAGATAAATTTTGAAATTTACATGTATGTTCTTTCTTAAAACAAATAATACAAACAAACTTTCTCTCTCTAGATACATATGCCGTTAGGAACATTGGTGGTTGTATCTATTGAGAACTGGCCCAACCCTTTTTCGAGCTTAAATATAGACGTGATGCCGTCTGTGAAGGATGTGAATAAAACAGAAGGATTGTGTGGAGTACTAAACAATAATCCAGATGATGATTTCAAAACACCTTCTGGAGGAATGGCAAACAATGAAGTGGAGTTTCGAGATTTGTGGAGGTGGGTGTCTAGTAGATGTTACTTTATGGATTAATTCAACCAAATACCCATACAGATGTTTATAATAATACTGTCATGATAACACATGACGAAGTACACATAATATCTACGGTGTACATCTCACGAGTCCTTGGTAAATTCATCATCACCTATATGGCAGCCAAAGAAAAAGTTTACACAAGTCTTGTAATAAAAGCAAAACATGTACAGATGAATTGCAATGGCTGACATCTTTGAGATTCATTATGGTGCATAAATTTGAAAGCTGATGGGCACCTTTACTATTTCGTGGTTTATTCCTACAGTAGTGTCATGTCAACGTTGTTGATGTTGTTGTTGTTGTTGCTGTTGTTGTAGTGTTTCACGCCAGTGTTCAGCACAAGATAGACTATACATGTCGGCCAGTATAAATGGTGGAAGAGGAACCCTGGAAAACCCCAGGAAGAACCACCTACCCACGAGAAACTACCGGCAAGCTTTCTCATGTACCCACGTTGGCCGAGCCCGAGATTCGAACCCACTCAGACATAGGTGAGATGGCAGTGATCTGGAACGGTGAGCGCCTTATACCACTCAGCCAATCGGAACCACCATGGCAAAGTAGGTAGTTGCCAATAGGTGATTGTTTTTTTCATTTGTTAATATTCGTATTGTTTATGGATGCGCATGCCCTGGCTCTGCTCCACTAGAAGCTGACCACCCCCAATGACCTATGCAATATGCTTTTCTCTTAAAAAGGAAATACTGTTGTTGCGTCATGATTTTATTATGGAAACGTTAATTTCCAAGACAATATATTCTATATTAGACATGATTTGATGAATACTTGCAAACACGCCATTTATATATCATAAGCGTTCGTGTATCATTATGTGGTTTGTTTTAAATTTTACCGATATCTTCGTGTTAGATCAAGATGTAGTTTCATCTGTAGAATAACATTGATATCGATCGATTGAGTTTCTTTGGAAAATTTAATGAAATACGATTCATCCCACACATACAGGTGGGTGTTTTTTAAAGCGCCTCAGT
Organism: Sinohyriopsis cumingii; assembly: GCA_028554795.2. Taxonomy (NCBI): domain Eukaryota; kingdom Metazoa; phylum Mollusca; class Bivalvia; order Unionida; family Unionidae; genus Sinohyriopsis; species Sinohyriopsis cumingii. The sequence continues at coordinate 66,899,156 of CM068828.1, forward strand.
ATGCATTTGTTATTGCTTTGAAGTTAATTCTGGTAACAATTGTATGACAAATGATTTTTCAGTCATGACTATTAGAAAGCTTTTTATATTGTCATGTGTGTTATGGTTGAAATATTGTTGGCTGTTATTATTATCAATTATTATTATTATTACTATTATTAAATCGAATGGGAATATTTGTTTTGTGTTTAGCTATAGTTAGCTTACTTGGCACTAAACTATAGAAGCTTGTGAAATGGCTATGCATTCGTCGTCCGACATAAATACGATTTTGATCTGTAATATCTGTTCACTTAATTAGTAGCGATCGTGGGGATAGGATTCACATATTTTAATGAGTTGATCTTGTATCTGATTGGCTGAGATTTTAGTGCCAAATTTGAAAGCCATATTTCTCATTCGAATTTGATTTTTTTTAAACAACTTGGCTTTTATTATGAAGATCTTGAATGGTCTTGATCATGATGAACATCCAGGCATAATTATAATATCTCATATCTCATTTGATTGGCTAAATTTGATACCGCTATGGATGCCATATGTGTGGTCTGATTGTGATAAAGTTATTAAATAATGGTTGGCTCTCAGGATTGTGGACTGTTGCAAGAAAGAATGTTACTTGCTCATATTAATGAGGCGATTTTTCATCTGATTGATTGAACTCTTACCGTTCTTGAGGCCACATATTTGTGTCGTTGGTTTTTTTGTCCTTGTGCTCTTGCACGAGACCGAGACAGTGCTTACTAATGATACCGTTGTCTTTAGAAAGACTGATTATGATAGAAAAATAGGTAAAAGTGATATGATGTACAGTTTGGTAGATAGTTTGCATAGTGTTTGCAAATAAGGTGTGCTTACCCTACTCTATAAGCCTGGTGAGCAAAACAGTCAAATGTTAGTTTATGTATTCTAGGCAAGAGATATTACTCCCAATTAGTCATCTTGTTACATGTGTCCTCAAAAGATTCGCAATTAACAGAATAGCTAGACGAGATTTCCCTTTAAAACATTCCAGTATAGAGAGTTCTAAAACTGACACAAAGACAAAGATGTAACTTCCTTTATCACGAATACTGTTTTAGGCATGCCCTCCCACTCCCCACATCACCCCCCCCCCACACACACACACACACGCACAAACACACACACACACACACACACATGTTGCTACACAACAGGACAGTTTACTTACAATTCTAGATGCTGGATAGTATACGTAAGTATAATAAACATGGTGATAAAAATGAAACAAATCAAAGCATATGTATTGCGTTTCATACAGTCACGCATAAATATGTCGTACCCTTTTACAGGGCTAGCAGCTAAAACGTGCACACATACAAACATGCACTACATTAATATGCGTTTTTCTTAGACACCTAAAAGCAACAGCAATACAGTCAACAATGCTTAATAAAACATGATAATGAGAAACGAATTTAGAATTACGAACATCTGTTGATAATACGTTTGGAGCAAAAGAAGGATCTATCTCTTGTACTTTTTTCAAGATCGATATAAATCATGGATTAAGATAATGTATTTCATAGATGTGTTTTAGAAGCAATTTACATAACATCATCATCAATATGAATCCACACTATCAACAGTCACAGCGGTATTGCATTTAACTGACAAAGCATCAGATCTTTTCTTAACATGTGGCTGTTTAAATTCAGTGCTTAATATGAATTCAGGTGCTTTTTGTGATGCTCGATGAATCTTTCAGTATTGCCCTTACTAGTTTTTCTATGGCTGACGGATCCGTAATCAAGAAGATGTACAATATATATATATATATATATATATATATATATATATATATATATATATATAGAGAGAGAGAGAGAGAGAGAGAGAGAGAGAGAGAGAGACAGACAGACAGAGACAAAGAGAGAGATAGATAGATTGATAGATCATAAAATGTGCTTGAAGTCCTAACCATACACACTTAGTGATTTTACGTGGGAGAGATAACTTTATAGAAATAGCCAAATAAAAAATAATCTATGTCATAATTCCATTTCATATTGCTTTGTATTCAAACGCTGTACAGTGTTGCATGCCTTGTATGATCCTTAAAGGTTTAATCGCCAATCAACAAATTGTGTATCTCTATTTCTTACAAGGGTTAGTGCTGAACCACTTGTCTTGCATGCAGATTAAGATTTTCTGATTGGTAGTTTGTTCGTGTTTTTCTAATTACCCTGCTACTAACTATTCTTCTTCTTATTATTATAATTATTATAGGGTACACGTCTCAAAGTCTTTTTAAATCCGTTGAACCATGATCCTGACTATTGGGAGGAAAAATATTATCTTTGTGTTTGCCCAAGAGCACTTCAAACAGCGACCTCACCATCTTTAGCTTCTGGAAACGATACACACCCACTTTGCTCGCCTAGCGTATATCTTTCCTGCACAGCAAAAATAGAATTTCCGGGTAGACAGTACGATAGTTGTAACATCAAATCCAAGCGTTCGGCCGTCTCACATTCTAGAGAACTTCAGCGGATACTGAGTAAAAGGGATTACGAGAAAGAAACGCATCTTGAAGAACATGCACTGACAAAGGTAATTTATTTTTTATTATTGGGTGTTTAATTGAAATTTTAAAAAAACTCATATTGATTATCGTTTAAATAAAGGATATTGAAGTCTTTCTGTATTCGAGATTACATGTTTTCTGTTTTTCTGCATCAAAACCTTTTGTTAGCATGAACATTACATGTAGCTATTGATATTGTTGTGTCTTCAGCGCATTCCTTTAGATAACAAATAAAATGTTTATTATCTCTCAGTCCAAAGAATCGTCTGATGATATGAATTTGTGGTAAATATACATCTTATTTTCTTACCACCAAACACAGAGATCTGCAAGATAGAAGACGTTCTCTTAGTCTCATGTTTTCTGGCGTTCATACATACATTGCCTAACTGAGAGTTAGTGTCCGCATTATTTCCTACCGAACATCTGTATGGTTATGTATATTTGATTTAATTTGTATTTGATTTAATTTAATTGTTTGTTTGTTAGTTTTAATTTTTATTCCATTACATGCCATTTTAATGTAATTGTATTTACTGAATTTGACATTTTCCAGAAATTCAGTTCAGTTTTTCGAAATCCTAATAATAGAAACTTTGTATCTAATGCTAACCTAGTTCCTGACATTGATTCAAAAACTAGCATAGAGTTTGTGTAAACAACTTAATATTTTTTAAAATTCTTTCCCAGAGTAAAAATCAGTGGTTTTTGGTCAAGGCCATACTGGGAGTACGTGACAAATAACATGTATCAATTAGGGTTTCCCAGTGGATCACTCACATCCGGGCATCTGTCTTGTGCCATAGCTATATTTATTATTGATGCATTGAGAAACAACTATTCTTACCATAACACTTAAGAAGTCAAAGTGGTTTTTTGCTGTGACCAGTTTGAGTTGAATTTTTAATTTTTCTTCAAATTATTTGGGTTCTAAACGATTATGTTTGCTTGCAAATACTTATGCTCTAAATGAATTCTTGGACAAGAACAGTTATAAAAATTTACAAAAAATGTAAACACTGGAATATTATTTCTCTAATTCAACAAACAGGTGTTGACACATGAATACGAAGCTGACCACCGCATACGTCATCGCTTTCCATTTAGGATTTCATCGGGATTCGAACTCAGTTTCATTAGGACATTTTATTACTAGAACTTCTATTTTTGAATTCTTGGATTAATCTTGGATTATTTTTGTATTAGAATTATAAAACTGTAAGTTCTTTTTCTCAATTTTTACCTTGCTTTTCTAAGGAAATAAATTATTTGTTAAATTTTACAAAGTTTGTTCTCTTCACTTTTTTCTTGTTACTGTTTACAAGAGCCGAAACACGTAAAAGTATAACTTTCACCACAACCAATGCAATATTTCATGTATCTTTCATGATTATATCTACATCGTCTAGTGTTCTAATATCTTTAAAAAGTGCTACAATTCGGAATATATGCCCTTCAAATTGGAACATTTGTTGTCTCCAGAAATTCAGTTGTCCTTTTCAAATCACAAAGTCATCAAGTTTCGTTATTTGTAGCAGCACCTACATATTGCTGAGTATTTACAATAGTTATGCTACCAATAAATATTTGAAAACAAATGACGAAATCCATGCATTTAAATCATTTGTAGCAATCGGGGGTCATTTAAAAATTTTATATATGCAAATCGTCAACTATGTCCAAATCAATCATAACAATCAAACCGCTGCCACAGGATGCCCAAATAAACGATGAAATAAAAGAATGGAGTATAAAATATTTTGCTTCTAAGAATTCATTAAATATAAGTTTTGATAATGGACGTTTTGACAAATTCCATTTTACATTTTTCAGAGATCAACTTTAACATATACAATGGAAGAAGCAAGACGAACATGTGAGGAGATATTCAACAGAAGCTGTGTGGCTGTCAAATTTGAAGGCATTACAAACAATACTGTCAGCAAAGAAAGCGCATTGCATGATTGTGCTTTAGATCTAAATGTACGTACGTGTAGTAAAACAACTGGGCATTGGCAAGTCTTCTAAGATTTGAAAGTAATTTACATTGTGTGCAGTAATCAATAGATTTTACGCCTTCATGAAATAGTATTGTGAATAAACGTGCATTATTTCTCCGAGAAACCGATCTAAAATGTGTAGGGTCGACCAAAGTGCCCTTAATACAAACTACATTATTTCTGACGAAATTGAGAACAAAAACCTTTTTCAAAGTGAAGCTTGAAATCACAAGTTCTTGAACAACATAGCGACCTGATACTCATCCGCCACTAATTAGTTAATAATTATAGTATCCGCTGGTAGTGACTCATAGTTTCGCTTCATTAGGCAACCTTAATTTAGTCTTATATCCCCACATATTCCGTGTCATGTATTCATAAGATATGAACAATGGCTGATTAATGTACTGCAGACATTATAAATGTCGAATGAATATAACTCTTGAGTTATGTTTGCTTGATTGAATGCCTTCAGCACTTCAATAATGACTGCAGAAATTGATCAACCCCGAAGCACACGAAAACATATTCGCGATCAAATTCAATGATACGAATACAGTGCATTTTTCAAACAAGTACGATGTCTTGTATTTTTCTTATGCTGCTGGCTATTTCCAAATAAAAGTGCATAACAATTTGTTTCATAGAGATGATCCATAATTTCTTGGATACAAGGAAATATGCCAAATATTGTATGAGGATATATATTCGAAAATCTTTAATTAGTAATTGTCGATGTTTGTTATAATCCGTTCAGTGCATTTAAGTTTGTGATTATTTGGAGTAATATTAATTTATACAGCTCGTACAGAATGTCTTCTTATGTTTTTATAAATACATCGAGCATCTGTATCAACTTTAAAAATAAGTTTATAAAGATCATTTATTTGTATTGAATAGTAAGTATCGTTGCCCAATACATGCTGAAAATGACGGTCTTTTATATGTGTATATAGGTTACAGATAATAAAAACATGGCTTTGTGGCAATTTCTGTAACATGCTTTTAGTAATTGTGCGTTAATTGAAAGTATTTATCTGCATTAATCACATTACAACTGAGACTTAGGAAATAGCAAAGCAAGACACAGACATACACTATTATAAGCAGTTCGGTCACATTTACCTTGGTGAAAGTTTGATGGATATTCCGTTAAAAAGCTCTGACTTGAAATCGTTGCAAGTTCGATAGCGTGCATGTTTATTGAAAGAAAACCAGAAATCGTTATTCAACTGCGGCACTTTTGCTTGACAGTCATACTGAGGATATCGGTGACGCCATTATTCAGTATTTTTGTCCAGTGTTAAATGATACATGTATTGACCTTGTGGCATACGATTTTGTATTTGCATTATGCAAACTATTTTTGTTTTTGCTTCTTGCATGAATCGATTATCTACCAGAGATCATTGTAATTTCCCTATATATAAAATCTACAGTGTAAACACGTGAAGCCTAGACTAAGAAGACAGATATGAAACAAACAAAAATTATTACATAGGTAGCTTTGCTTAGAATTTTACTAATGACGATCAAATCAAGGAAAAACATTTTCATTTGTATCGAATGTTCATTAAAGACATGTAAATTTATCCTGAAATGATTCACTAGATAAAGATTTAAAAAAACTTCCTATTCTCTATAAACTTGTTTTGGGATTATATTTTATAAAGCCGTCCGTAACACTGAAAGCAAATCAACGCTGTCATAATATTTAATCTCTGGCTGTTTAATTTGTGTTTGCAGAAGTAAAGTCACAAAACTATTTTCTTTGGAAACATTATTTGCAATGCAAATACATTGTAACTGTCGTCATATGCACGAGAAAAGAACTGTACATAAATAATAGTATAGTGTCTGCATTCCATCGAAACAGCTGTAAGACATGTAATTATTACTTTTAGGTTACATCTGATTTACAACTGGTTGATATCCATTGTTCAAGTTTCTCTGCCGAAACTGAACGATACATAAGGAAAGACAGCGTGACAAGGATGGTGCATAAAGAATCGGTTCGAGATTTCTACGCCTCTGTATGCATAAATAATTGCAATGGACATGGTGACTGTATAAATGGTAACGAAATTTATGAACTCCTTTCATGTATTTTGCTTACAAAATCTTCAGTTTACAAGTATTGTTATAACATTATACTAATTGTTTAATGTCTCCATTCTCTTAGAGGATTTACAACTTTGACTTGTTCACTTTTCGATCGGATACAATGCATATAAACTAAAGGAACACAATAACTAATGGTGTAATTTAATACATCTGGCGAGAAGCATAATACACTTGGTTACACCTTACATAACTAGTCTGGAGCAAATATAGAAAGTATTGATTCCGAAAACTGGCCAGCTTGTCCTAATGTGTACTATGTAACAACTGTAAGCGCACTATCAGCATAGGACCCTTGAAAACAAGAGCTACCATTTCTAGTTACTTTATTATTTATCTCTGCGGTCGCTTTCCTGTGGATTCTCTTCAAGGCAGCAGATAACCACCGCTAAAGAATATAATTTTCCAGAATAAACAGTTTAGGTGGAAAATTAAAATAAAAAGAATGAAAACCAGTTGACATATTTTGCAATCGTTTCTACAATCGCAAATAGTCATATAATCTGAAAACACATTATATAAGCAACAACAAAAATCCAGGAGAATAAATAATCAATTAATCAAAACTTATAGAACAATATCCAATCACTCTGGATATTCGCTATTGCTAAATCTGACAATATCAACTCCAATCCTTGTTGCAGATGTGAGATTTTAATCCTTGATCACGAAAACTGTTTGAAACACGCATTAAAGCGTTTAATTTCGTGTTCTTGCATTAATAGCACCATAATGCCCCCAAAATATACCGATAACTACTCTGCACCGTATCCTTCTCCGCAAACAGATTTTGTACGAATGGCTATTTGCCTGCATCAGTCCATTTCTACCTGTAATATTTATAAATAACTCATCTCACAAGAAAATCACCCAGTTTTCCTCCAAGTGATTAGATAAGTCAGTATTACGACAAAACTCTTGATAAATCCCCAATCCCCTTCCTCAGTCAACTAGCATCTATGTCACATAACACTCATTGAAACTGCTTGCTAAACAGAAGGTTAACTTCACTTGAACTTGAGGATTTAGGAACAGTCCCACTCACAACAATCAGCCTGTTCAATAGTAACTCCTGGCGATAATTAGAGTTGTAGTTAAATAGTATGATTTTGTTTTACAATTAATTTCATACCCATATCAGGTTTGCTCCTAGCCGCAATCCACGTCCTTACGTTGAGAGAGAGAGAGAGAGAGAGAGAGAGAGAATTAACTGGCATACAAATGTGAATCAAAGCGACCCCTTTGAAATTCCGAGTATATGTCAGTATTCTTAGCTAACTTAAAGGAAACGCAGTATCTCCTTTGAATGAAGATACTAGTTTAATGGAAATGGATACCAACATTATATTCAAAGCCACTGAGCGTTTTAGATATATTTACGATTATTTGTAATCATTCGCACTAACTGTCTTGGCAAAGAAAGCCCCATTAAGAGATTTGATACTATGTCATTTAGTCTCATCTGGCCTTTTACAAAAACGTTATTCTAACTATTCGCTATAGTAAAGAATGGAATGCAGTAAGATTACCAGGACACACAAGGAATCATTTAATGTGGCTCATAGACTATGTGCATCCTACTCCTAGATCCTAACTCGTTTCAGTGCTGCAATATGACTACAAATGGTTCGTTAATTAAATTCGAAATTTTCTTAAGATTCCCCAAGGCGTTAAAACGCACGCCTTTAAAATCAAAAATTAATTTGAAGCAGACTAACAACAATCAGAATTTCGAGTCACTCTTGTTACGACATTATTGTCGTAAACATAGAAAACAGAGAAGCAAAACCAAGAAGTTTTGTAAAACGCAAGAAATAATTTAGTTGTTTTGATCATACAAAAAAAATATTTAAGAGGAACAGTGTTATGAATTGAATCCAAAATAATCTTAAAGCGTTACATCATTAACACAAAATAATAATATCTCCGAACGTATTCCAGGACCCACTTGTGCTGACGTAATAATATCCTTAGAAATGTAGAATGACACTGTTCAAAATACTCTATGAATGAATTCGCTAAGTATCCAGAAAAGTAATTAGTCAATCAACACATTTTAATTGCAATACATAATCTAAACAAATATCTCTTACCACGTGATATCTAAGCCCATCATGAAACACATATACAGACTGACATTACAACAAGAACATAGAAAGATATGAATGGATTAACTGTACGCTTCGTCACCTTAGTTACACACTGGGGTTTTACGTCACAATATTGTCCTACTTGACCTATGTCGCAATACTTCCTACGTGACATATTTCACAATACATCGCAATTACCCCACTTGAATCAACCATCCAATGGATTCTACCTCCAATTTGTCAACAGGTCCATTACTAAGACTGATTTTAAAATTGTAAACACCTATTTATAGCTTATTGCAATCTAAGTCATCCATCAGTAGTAAAGACGCAATATATATATATATATATATATATATATATATATATATATATATATATATATATATATATATATATATATATATATATATATATCACTTTCAAGTGACTGTAATCTAGTAGCGTAACGGGACAGACCACATATCACCACAAGTGGTAACACGGTTGACAGGCGAAGAGCTCCAAATATGACCACATCTGGTGCGTAATCCCCTAAAAAGTATCGATTGCTAAAACATAAATCGAGAAATAATTCATAAGAAAAGCGCTAAAGTCCAGACTTTGTTAAACCTCGCAACAAATTCATCCTGTGCTAGGACATCTCACACCAACATGAGTTCATCGAAAAAGTACAGGAAAAGGTTTCAGCACAATTGTCTAATTGATTTACCTTAGGGTCTGAATTTAAAATGTTTAGGAAGTAATGTTAGAAATTTGCGGTTTAGATCGCAGTAATTAATTGTTTTGGGGAAATAAAAATAATACAGAAAAGAAAAAGGAATAGAATGTCCTAAATGAGATAATAATGATGATGGTTGTAATCAACACATCATAAACATAACAACTTCATAAATGCTTTGTATTATTTAACTTTCTTCTTTCCCATTATAACCAAAGTTATGAACTGAACATATCCTTTATTATGTATTATGGATGCTAGAGAAAGAGAGGTTTTAATCTTTTATACATGGCCTTTAAAGAGGTATGATATATAAGGTGCTCAACATATCTTGCAAATGTATGGTTAAACATTCATTCCTTACTGATTGATATTTAAGTAGGGTTGATATGGTTTGATAATCAGAAATTGGCTATTTGCTTTAGATGCAGACATTTTGTACATAGTATTGTTCTGAAATGAGTAGAGGAGAAGGAAATTGATCTCTACTTCTTATCACCCATTTCTTCATCAACCAGGATCTTTATTGGTCACCTGTCATGGACCACTCATTCCTCAGCTAGGGTGTTTTTCCCCTACTGTGGAATAGAAGCGCATAGTCTTGAATGATAGTCACACAGTTGCATTCCGTTTCACGATGATGCACCAATATGCGCCCCTAAACCACAATGATATGTTTGCCACTGTTTGTCTGGCTTCCTAACGATATTTAGCGGTTTCGAGACCTGCAAGTACCTCGAACCAAACACAGTTGTTATTTTAAAAGAGAGGTTTGCCTTACTGTGGGACGGCGCTGTGCCGTTTCACAACCATAAAGAGTATTTAAACTGGTTGATTCGATTCTGGAAATCAAGCTATTTCTGACATATTAACTTTTACTTCAGTTGAAATGTCGAACTTTAAATTATTGCTAAGGACACCCGTGTCGTCTCCAAGACATTGTAGGTGAGTGGTATTTTACTTGATTCCAATATCGATTGGAAACAGCGTTTGTTGCGAATCGACAGGAAAAATAATCATATATGTTTAAATCCGATTGGTACGACTCCACGCTAATATACCGAAATTGACATCAAACATAACAGTAAGGAATTCATAAAATCTTTAAGTATATAAAAAGCAATAGGTGGTACACAACACAATGGAAATCAGACTGAAAGAAGTGCTCTTCCCTCACCCTTTTTGTGAAGGGAATAAGCTTTTTCCATTCACTTTCATTATATGAACGGTTTAACACTAGCTAGAGCCTTTACTTTGTTAAAATATAGAAGAGCTATAAACCATGATATGTTTAGTTATTCCAAAATATAACTTATGCAAATAAATGTAAGAGACTATGTAATAATAAACCCGAATTCCTGCAGCAATAAATCGTAATTTTGTCAACTTGCAAATGCCAAGGTATATATATATATATACATATATATATATATATATATATATATATATATATATATATATATATATATATATATATATATATATATATATATATATATGAACAGCCGTATAAACAAGGATCGCCCATCCACTTCACCTTACAAGGATCTTTCGAATGTGCATCAGAAACAGTGTTGAAACATGTATCCACTAGAGGATGAACACGCTACTGCCCGCGACAAGTAAAATCAAATACATATTGAGAAAAAGTATAATTGGACGTGCCATTCAGTAAGGCAGCTTCAGCGAGGTGTATATGGCTTGGCATGTATTACGACTATATGGTCTCAAACTAAGCAATGGAAAACAGCAAACGTCAACAAGATTTTGTAACATTCAACAAGTAATTTATTTCCTAGGACAAAAAGCGAAAATCTAACAACGAAATTACAGTAGTGCAAATTAAATCCCAAAATAGTCCAAACAGTTCTACCACAAATCCTAATAAATATTTTTAATTAAATTTCCACAGTGTTCGAAATAAGGTCCAATGCTAAAGGTATTAATGTGTCTGTAGTGACCTGTTAAGTGGTGAGGTGACAACAGTATTTTTATGAATCACAATAATATAACCAAAGATGTCCTTGTTCGTTTAAATTAAATATAATTCCCAATTAATGTTTCTAACACGAATAGTATAGATGATCATTATGTATTTGCAATGAATAAATAATTTGAATAAATAGTTCCAGCCCAGATCAAATACAGAACACGGCAGTAAGACTGATTAGCAAGAATAAATATTTGTTAGATAAACAAGATTATAAGACCCTCTGCTTGACCCTGATCACAATTAGTATTTTTGAAAATATATGACCTAATAAAATTTCTCCACTCTAGAACATTATGTCACTAAAACAATAATACAGAATGTGGTAAACATCAGGTACACCAGGTATTTTTATGGCCTAAATCCGATAACCATGACCCAGACACTAATACATATGTTTCTTGTTGTTGATAATGATCCTAATATTCAACCTAAATTCTATAAAATTATTAGCTATAAAGTATTTGTTAAACAAAATAAAAACAACGTTCGTCGGTGAGTTTGATCTTGGACAAGGTCAAGTGCAAAATACGATTATTAAAAACATAATGATGGAGAAATAAAAAAACACTACAAATTAAATATACATAACATATGAAACATAAACATATAAATAAACGGTTGAAAGTTATAAATTCCCTTTCTTCTGGTTATATATAAAATCCTCGGCGACCGAGCGACAGACAGATAGACAGGCAGAACTAGACAAACTTCGTTCCAAACTAAGTTTGTTTAAGATAAGGTTTCCGATGAAGCAAAGTGATTTATAACCATACTATCCTCGCTTGACAAGAATCGTTGGTCAACTTTGATCCAGACTCCATTCACCATGCAACAATGAGTTATATTTACATTATGCAATATGTGGTGTAATGCAGGCAATTATTTATTTCTTTAGGTAGTTGTGTTTGCCACAATCCATACATCGGGACAGATTGCTCTATCTCAAAAGCGGATCTTCCGGAGGTAGTTGATACTTATATGGGAGGCTTTTGTTCTTCAAGTAGAGATCAATGCTGCGGAACACTTCCTATGTACGGGACACGCATCGTGGAAGGTGTAACGAAACAGAAATTGAAGAGAGTTCAGGTCCGTTTTTATTCTTGAAAGGAAACATAACATTCTATTTTGAATTCTTTTCAGACAACAAAGTTTTCAAGAAATGAGGAATATTTGCTGCAACAGATAGGGCATCAAACACGCTGCAGTTTAACCCGGCATTCTTAAATTGCCTTGCACAATAATGTTTTATAATTATGAGTTAGAATTATGTGCTGAACATGCAGAGATCATTATGCTTATGTTACAAATTCACAAAGCATTAAATTCTCCTGAGAAAGAGTATTGCTTTGTTTATGATGAAAACTTTTTAATTTCTCAGGCGTGGGAGTTAGTTCGAGCCCATGTTATTGAGAAGCGTGGCATATTAGTCATTTTTTTTGGCTACCGTCCTCGTCCAGAATTAAAGATTTTTTATTTGCATATTTTTTTCAAACCATTGCTTGAACCTCGCCTTCTTTGGTATTAATTATTTTCGATCTAAAGCAATTAAATTTGCATCATGTTTGGTTGCTTCTTTACCCCTGGGGTCAAGACACATACTATAGCTTTAACGTTTATTGATTTACTTATATGTCCTATATTCGTTGATAAATTTTCTTAATACATGGCATAAATCATTATGAAAATGAGGCAGTTTATTACAAGACATACTCTCTCGAACCTAAAACATTAGGACCATGCCCACATTCATAGCAAGTTTACTCTAAGCTTTTCGTGTTGTTTATATTAGCTTGACACCTTAACGCAGTTTTTCCATATCAGATTACTGCTAAGGTAAATTAATCTGTGAGACAATCTCTCCACTATTGTATGACTAATGTCACAGACTCAGAATACGCGCATTAAGGATTTTGTTCAACATTTCTCCTTGATGTATTTCCTAAGCCTCTTAATGTTTATTATTGATAGATGGAGATAAATCATTATTCAGCGGATCACATTCACGTGTTCTTGGTTTGATTAGATTTCCCAATCCCTATAATGTTTTGTTTTTGTTTTGTTTCACACTTGGACAAATATTCATAAAAACAATACAGTTTGGTCTGATATACGCTATCTCATGTCAGTGATCTTGGAGTCAAGCCATAGTTACATAAAATTTGCATTAAAGGTTTTGTTCGAGCTGTTTCTTTTGCTAATATTTCCTAAAACGCTTGATAGATTTTCTTCATACTGTGGAGGAATCATTATGAGCCATTATAATTCAACCTTCGACATGCCAGAAAAGCTTCTGATCCTCATCCTTTCATCTACTATATCTGACTAAAGTCTCATAGTTGTCGGCAATTTCACATGCAAAAAGTAATAACCCTGATAACTATTTGACGACCTATTTCTTGAAAGTTTTGGAAAAAATGAATAAATTTGTAACAAGACGAGAAAATGGTTAGTACTGATGCAGACTTGGTCTGACCACGTCACCAGGAATCGCCACTGTTAATAATGTGATCTCTACTTGTTATTGTGAGTTCTATGTTTGTAATTAAAGCACGGCAGTGATGTGGTGGCAGGCAAATATAATTAATTATACGTAATATTCCTTTTAGTCAGTGCATGTATGACGAAATTTTCCATTTAGCACTCTCTTGAAATCCCATACCTTATGGACATGCAATGTGATGAATATAAGTTAAATAAAACGAACACGGTGCATATGAAGTTTGATTGAATAGGATCAGCTTCAATGTTTCGTCATTAGTTCATCTAATCATAATGTATAGTAAGCTAAGTGTATGACAGTGCATTTGTTGTGCTTTTCTCTTCGTCATGCATATGTTAATAATTATTTGTTCCCATTCCGCAGGCCATATTTCTGATTTGAATTGGATCAAGCTTTTGGACAAAGACTCATATTTTTATCATTATTATATCTAAAATGATTCAGTAATGAGGTAGAATCATACCTAATAATGAGTAGTATTGGAACTTTTCTCCATTCTGAGATCTTTTCTGACCCGTTGTAATATTGCTTACATCGTCATAATCTCGGACAGTGTATGATTACTAGCGCGATACACTCGCATGAATGATGTGATCTTGAATTTAATTGAATTTGCTTTTCAGTATTCTACCGATTATATTTATTATTTTGGTCAAAGTTGGTTTTAGTCGTAAATATGTTGAATGATTTTAAATACGTGCCGGGCATTCGTATATCTATTAGGTAATCTTGTATCTGATTGGACGACCTTTGGTATCTTTCTGGATACACAAGTTGGATACGAATAGTAGGCTTGTTTCGAAAGAACAACGAGCAGCAAACTACAAACATGTAACTCATGAAATTATACCACTGAAGTCGTTGTAATTCTCGTTCATTCTGGCGTTTCTGTAATGTACTGCAAGGTATTAGAGCGTCAAACGAAGAGACACGTAAATGAAAACTACGTGCTAACTAAAATCAACATTTTTGTTGATTATCCTGCTGACCTTATGACCTGTTGAACGAAAGATTGAGAGTATATATATATATATATATATATATATATATATATATATATATATATATATATATATATATAATATATATATATTTGATTATATTGTGAATAGCAAGAAGTTAAAGGAAGTTTAAATTATCTAACCTCGTTAATATTATGTTAAAGGAAGTAGAATATTTTCTAACCTCTTTCATAATTGTTAAGGAAGTACTAAATTGTCTAACCTTGGTAATATGTTGGTAAAAGAAGTGCTAAATTTTCTAACCTCGTTAATATGTTGTTGAAGGAAGTACTAAATTTTCTAACCTCCCTAATAAGTTGTTAATGAAAGTACTAAATAGTGTAACACCGCTACTAAATTGATTAAGGATCTATTGTATTTTTAACTACATTCAAATAGATAATTAATTATCAGTTTCTTTATTAAGGTTCTCCCTAACGGAACCCTGGAGGTTCTGGAGACAATTGTGAGAGACCCCCAAATATTAAATGCTTTTGAGGCTGATATGCAAGTGTCATGTGTAACCCGTAAAAAGCGCTCTCCTGGCTCCCAGTTGGGAAACAGTACCTTTCCTTTGGCTTTTGGCGTCATGGTGTCGTTGAGCAATGACGGGACAAATTACGGCTCGGAAGAATCATACTACATATACGACATGGAATGTGTGGGCTATAAAAACATTACCAACGGATACATTTTCAACGTATTGGTAAATACAAATTTAGTTATAAAACCCATGCCAGGAAAGTTCTATTAGGACTATATGTCAATCCTTTTCAAACTAAAATGAAGACACGACAAAAAAAATTATGAATTATTTCCATCCATTTTTCTGTGGATGCTGATTTTGTTTTCGTAATTTATGCGCAAAACTCGGATCACATTTAATTCATTTTGCGAAGGTGACCTAATCAGAAACGTCGCATTCACAATTGACCTAATGGAGTACACAAGAATGTCATCCACCACCATATACTGAAAAACTCTCAGCATATATTAAACCCAATGAAATAAATCAGATGCGAAATAAAAACAAAAACTGATGGACAGATTAGCCTTGATTAGTACAAGTAATTAAATATGTACTCCTCGGTGGATTGTAGTAAAATAATTATTTGATCGCTGTGTTGTGTGGACTGAATTATGTTCAACCTAGTTCATTTTCGTAAGTCATTTGCACGTACCTGTTAGAACACGCTTTAAAGCGAGGGTAGAAGCAATTATCATTTATGATGAGGTAATGTCTCTTCGTGAAATTACATTTTTTTTCAGCAATCAATAAGGGCACAATATACACTAGTCAAATCAATTTTGGTTTTATCAGGAATTAAGAGAAAAAAATGACATTTTGATACAAAATAAAAATAGTATTTGTATTTGTTAAATATTTTAGCAGAATTTCAGAGTTTTAATACCTTTCTAATTCATCGGTGATAAAATATTTAGATGTAACGAACCTCGTTGTGGAAATATTATGTGATTTCCTTGGCGTTATATGTATAGGAAAACATTACTACGAAGCATTCGGCAGGAAATTTATTTATTGTTCTTCACTTCTTCACTCATCTTCAATTTATCTGATTGTTCACCTTATAAGTTTTCTTACATATTTTTCTTGAGTGAGAGACAATGTATCGTTCAGCTGCTTTTCACTCATATTTATCTTTGTATATACAATATGCATACGGAAATGATGTCCTATGTTCCTTACATCCGTGGGTCACATTGGTTCATGATTTGGACAATAACAGTATAACTTCAGCAATGAAAACGATATAAACAACAAACTAGCCTTAGCAACACCATTAATAAAACGAGGATGAACATTACCAAAACATAATAATACCACTAATAATAATAATAACAACTACACCAAAACCAAGCTGGGGGAAATGAGAGCGCAAGGCAGAGGAGGAAGCTGGAAATTGATGTTATATGAACTAAGTGAAGATCAGCCATTATCATGAAATCTATTTGTTATCTTAAATACATGATAGCTTCATTGGTTGTAGATGTGTGTCATGATTCCGAACACCACGAAGATAAGGAATGCTCATTCACGCCACAATTGGTGAAATACGTATTAAGCTGCTCTGGGGAAATATAAATTGGTATATTTCGTTAACTGCATTTTGAATAAAGTTTCTTAATTTCACCTCAGCCATATGTAGTTTTTACTACAAGGTGATCTGATGATAACGATAAGCACTTTAAATGAATTCACGCATTCCAGTCAAGTTGGAAATGTTTGAGGAATTCAGGTATATGGGTTCGGGTTGAGTAAAATTATTTAAAAGGTAATTATATTTTACTCTTGAGTTGCCTGTTTAAAATGATTTTAAAGAGAAGTAACCTCCCGAATGTTATACATTGATAGTAGTATCAGGGAGGAACAGATAAGAAAGGCAAGTATAATGATACAATTTCATATAAAAACGTGTGTAATAAGCTCCATTGTTTTGTTCATTTACATTATTCCCTACACAGAAAGAAAAATGCTATATAGATGGCGAGTGTTATTCTCAAGGTGACAAGGATCCCACCGATGCCTGTAAAGAATGCAGGCATGAAAATGATCCTTTTTCCTTTTCTGGAGGTGAGTTAACTGTACGTTATCGTTATTTTGGCCTAAAACATGTCTTTTTTTTAGCAGCATATGAAACTTTAAGTCCGTTATGCTTTGAAAGGAATAATTTTTATATCTTTCTAGTAGTCTTTCTCTACAGCTGAAATATATGCAGGTATGTTAGCACGATTTTCATATTTACTATAAATCACCGAATGTCATAACGCTGAATGAACAATTCCTCGATGCGACAACTCGCTATACGACAAAAGTGATACATTAGATACCTCACTGAAAGGCAAAAATTAGTCGATGCGAGTCGTCACCGAATCATCAGTTTGCCGAATAAATTTTACGCAAGTTGACGATTTATTTTGAAAATGGGCCACCAATTCTTCGATACCATATATCGTCATGTGTGACTTTTTAACTTTTCTACAAAAATTTGAGGACGCAGAAAAATGTGTTAACCTCTGTCTTGCCATACTTATGCAGATGTGGTAGAAAAAGTTACTGTCTGAACACTATTTAACTGATCAAGCAGATACTGAAGTTGATGGTGCTGATTTTAAACATAACAATGAATAAATATATATCCATAAAGGTTTTAGTACACAGATGTAGATTTTAAAACCTAGTTTTAGAGCTTTAAAAAATGTACTCTAAAAAAAAAATCTTAATTTTTTTATTATTTTTATTTATTTTTTATTATTTATGTTTTTGTTTTTCTTTTACTTATGTAGATATCGTGAACTAACTGTGAATTCTGATTAGCTGAAAATAATAAACTAAAGCGTTACCTTTTCTTTGCGCACTTCCTTATATGGTATTCGTCGTAAAAGTAGTAAATGATTTTCCCACGCTCTGTTTAAACGTAAGGAGCTCTTAACGTAACCCTCGGAAACCCGAGACACTGACAAGCCTTTTATATCTCCACAAAAGTATGCAGAATTATGTGCTTGGCAGGGAAAATTCTGCCATTCGCTGGGTAGCAAACGCAGGGTAAAATTCTGCGAGCGCTCGCTTGCAGGGATACACTACTTTGCTACCAATAACAACAAAACTACACCTTGATTAACAATTGTAATTAAAACCCTATATAACCCATAGTGTTAGCTAAGTGTGCTACCAACAAATGTATTTCTCAATAGTCAAACTTTGCAGTACAAATAAATCTTTTAGCTTAAAAATGAGTGATGTTGTAAGCGACCCTTAACCATTATGCGAGATAACGACGAGTGTTCCAAATATGTAAAAATTGGAAATGAGTCTAATCATCAATTCATATGGGAAAATGAAATGTACCCGAGAATCATACCAATCGTTGTTTTTGGTATTCAATAACAGTAAATTAATGAATAAATTAATATTGTTCGTGAATGTTGACAACACCCACCCACCTAGCTGCGATGTCGTAACCCAGTATACGAAGTAGAGGCACTAATATCAGTATTACCACTCACGCAACTTTACCACCGAAAGCTTTACGATGTTACGATGAATGAACTAAATTTGTAACTGTTTTAAAACAATAGAGGCTAGATTTCCTGCCCATTATAATATCATCTCAGATATATTATTTAAGGAAAAATCCCAGCCCCTCCATTCACTAACTGTTTACCCGCTGTTTCGTGTGTTTCCTTCCACAAAATTTACTGTGAGCTTCTCTTTTAAATCAGATTCTGACACTAGGAGCAGTTTCGTTTCTGCTACATACCGCCGAAGCGAGAAACAAACTTTGCTTTTGTTTTGTTTTTCTGGGATTTAATACAATGTTTCGGCACATGTTATGCAATACATTGCAACCAGTATAATTTTGGTGGAGGAAGAACCTGTGAAGATCCTGGAAAGACCCACGGGAAGCTATAAGCAAGCCTACTCACATACCCACTTTGGTCAAGCCCACACTCGAACTCGCGGGGACAGAGATGAGATGTGTGAGTGATCTGTAAAAGCGAGCACCTTAAACGACCCGGAAATGCAGGTCCCAAATGAGAAATAATTCCTGTGCAGATATTTCCAGGGCCCCGGGTAATGCGACCATCTTGTTGCTTAAAGCAAAGACACTTAAATCGTCATTCAAAGCGTTACTGACTATGATGTAATCATTATATTTGTTTAGTGTAATAATTAATTGTGTCTAGTGTAATGATTACTTTTTCTAGTGTAATAATTGCTAGTTTCTAGGATAACCATTAATTTTGTCAAGTGAAATCGTTACATGTGTCAAGTGGATGGATTGTAGACTCGATGTCTCAACATTGATTTTAATTATCACGGTTACAATAGCGTATTACAAAATGGCTACCTATGTTTATCATTTGGAGTCCATGTCAATATCAGTCACAGCCAACAAGCATGATACGTTGTATCCAATCCTTAATCAGCGATTTTTCTCGAATAAAACTTGCATTCTAATGGGGCTATCGGGCTGATAAATAGTTCTTTCGATTTAAAAGACTCGCGTATGCGATCGCGGGTTTTAATATTCGGAACTAACATTAGCAATGTAACCCTTAACAAAAGAATAGCGGCGACCTTAGTATGCAATTCACATAAGTATATTCGTATTGTTTTACATATTTTAAATTCTAAATCTTAAATCCTCGCTTCAATCCTCTTACGAAAATTATATCAAACATACATTAGTTACATATGCAGAGCAAATCTGACTTTGTAAGACCTAATGCAGTATTGGTGTACAGGAACATTTTCGGGAAATCATGTGCTGGAAATAAAGACATTTAATGCTATAAATTTTACAAAATGATCATTCTGCGCTATTTGCATTTGTTGGTAGATCAGTTGGAGGGTGTGTGTGTGCATGCAGATGCACAGCGTATCACCATGTATTGGTTACGGATACAGCCACTATGTTCTTAATCACTATAAACAGATAATCCGTTATGATAAAGGGGTAATGAGGTTGATATCTCACTTCAAGTATCATTAGAATTTCAAATATAATAAAAGGTAGTCGATGGCTAAACCACAAAATATTGGAAAACCATTTTAGTAATTATCCACGTTATATCAAAACACTCTCGGACGGCCCAAGAAACGTTTAGAAATGTCTTTACCCGTGATTCTGCCTCATTCTAATGACACCGACTAGAATAGCAAGGAAAAATCTAAATTCTCTCTCTCTCTCTCTCTCTCTCTCTCTCTCTCTCTGTGATATTTCAGTTTGTGTATTTATACATTTGATGAAAGTCCCTAAGCCAAATAAATATATATGATAACCTTAAAGTTTGAAAAGTTGAGTTTTCCCAGATTCCAGAAGTGCTATTAGGCAAAGAAATTGATTATTTCAAGATAAACACATAAAGAACAATATTCAACAATTAAGTAGATGGATTGATGTACATGTTGTACACTTCACTCATGCAAACTGCAGTTTGTGCTACAGTTCTATACCCGTAAATACATAGTATTCGCGGGTGGGTGGATGGGACTGGAGGTGAAATCCAGCTTGCAATTTTAAAATGGGGGTAGTTCTAATTTAGGAAGTGTACGATATATATATATATATATATATATATATATATATATATATATATATATATATATATATAAATCACTGTTGGACATAAAAAGTGGCTAAAATAAGGGAGTGATCTCATTTTTTGTGTGTGTCAAAGCAGAAACTTTGCTATGTAACGTAATTTGCAACATAGTTTTAAGTGTTTACCATGTTTTCTGTTTCAGAATGCACAAGCAATGACGGAAAGACATCACATGAAACAGTTATTATAGGGGCTGTAATAGGTGGGATAGTGGCGATAATCCTTATAATAATGATAGTGATTGTATGCATAAAGCATACACCAAGGTAGGATTGAGATGGCTTTATTCTTCCATTAAATATTTACAATATATATATATATATATATATATATATATATATATATATATATATATATATATATATATATATACAGGGGCCCCGAGTGGCCGAGTGGTCTAAAGCGCTCCTCGTTACGGATCACTGCCATCTCACCTCTGTCTGCGGCGGTTCGAGTCTAAGATTCAGCCAATGTGGGCATGTGAGAAAGCTTGCCAGTAGCTTCTCGTGGGTCGGTGGTTCTTTCTGGGGTTTTTCCGGGTTCTTCCTCCACCATTAATACTGGCCGCCATGTATATCCCATCGTGCTGAAAAATGGCGTTAAACCCCACAACAACAACATATATATACATTGTATCCTTAATATGCAATGAAACGAGCTTTGGTCTAGTTTCTATATATCGAAAAATCATACAACGAAGGAGTGGTGTATCAATGATATATAATGTACATATCTTTTATTGATGCCACTTATATATGCACATGTTTACATTTTGCAACCGAGTTTAAGATTGTGTGCAAGAAACAGTGCTTTACAGTGGGAGTTAACGTCTGACATCTCTCCCACACAAAACGTTATTCTGCAGCTATTGTATATATTAGTCAACCTGTTGTTAATTTGTTCCTTTTCCGAGCGCCTATTTTCATTCATTATGATTAATAAATAAAAATACGCTTATGAGTTACACTTGAAAGTCAATTTAAATGAAGAAAAGAGAGGACTAGAAGCATTGCAAGGCTAGAGTCCCCAGCAGTGAAAGGGAAGCCATTGATTAAATCAAAACGAGTAGGGAAGAGGCTAAGAAAAACGACGAAAAAAAAAGTGGTAATGCATACATTTCCAGTTGTTTGTAGTTGAACAATGTCATTATTGTGATTTAGGGTACCATTGCTACTGGTCATACGATTGTGTTTCTCCTCCACCTCACTCAGCTCGTCGTTAGGCTGTTAGCTTAACCATTGTATTTCCAAAGACATCATCACACGCCAAGGCCGAAAATCCGATACGTTCCTATTTCACGGATTATACGGATATTTGCACTAGGCTTTCTATGATGGCGCAGAGAGAGAGAGAGAGAGAGATGCTGGGGAGGTGATGGTGAGGACTATCCATTCAATTGATTGTATCATTCATCATTCTGTTCTTTTTGTCTTGGTCGAACGTTCTGTCAATTTTAACATGAGAGAGACCGACTGAGATCCGGAAACACTGAGGTAAAAGGTCATGCTGATTGACCAAACAACAATGATTAATGGTGCATGAAAGAGAGCATTTAATATTTCAGAATGATCTGGTTTAGAACTATTTTAGTTATAAAAACAAAAGCAAAATAAAGCAGTAAGCAAATTGCAGTATGGGTGTGCAAGGAATTTACCGTACAGTCTTCTCGTCTACATATGAGTAGCAACTTTGCATCAACGATATCGTATAACACGGTATAACAATCTCATAAAGAGTGTACATATCGTTAAAACAACTTTCCATCTTCCCGATTACTTGGTGTAAGTACATTGTAATGGCTTTTCATCAAGCTCACATTTATTTCTCCCTCACTAAAATGAATTAATGTATTTTTGTCAATTATGATACAAATGAGAGAGAGAGAGGGAGCGAGGAAGGTAAGGAGGGAGAGAGGCAACTCATGGGGAATTTGAATGCAATTGTGGAACAGGTATAATTCGCTAAAGGAAACGGGAATTATTCCTATTCAGTTTAATTATTTTCGTATTTTATTAATGATAAATAAGTGGAAATTCATCACCGATCTAGAGTCTTATCAGTAGTCTACTGTTCTAAACATAGTCTATGGGCGAATCTCAGTTTGGTATATCGAGGATATTGGAATATTAAATTTATATGTGTGTGTGTGTCTGTGTGTCTGTGTGTGTGTTAGCAAGGTATGCTCAAAACACTAGTAGAGTTTCATAGCTGCAGAACTGATCAGCCTAGAAAACGTATTTTTTAGAGTTAAGAATAATAAATGAGCCGTACATAGCCTAAAGGTTACATCATACAGATAATGAGGCAAACTTAATTATGACATAGAACATGACATCACTACTTTTAATTATTTTAAAAGTGTTTTTAAATATAAAATGTTAAACAAAATATAAATTGTGAACTCGAAGATCAGAATGGAAAAAATATATTTACTTTAAAGCTGTTTATTTAGCATATGCTTTTATTGCCATATTAAAATGCAATAAAAAAATAGTTTATGTTTTCGTCAGTAAGGTCACTCTTTGTTTCGAATGATAAAATATGACATATTCTGTTACATTTTTATCATCATTTACAGAGTCAACGGAATGTATGCACTAGAGCCAGAGGTGCATTATGCAAATGATGCATTGAGAAATGAGAGGCCTCATTCTGCTCGATCTGTTGCAGTGAATTTCGACTAAAGCCCGTCGCTAAGCGCGCAGGCATAAGCCATAAAACGGACGTGGACTCGAATTTAAGTTTAGTGTACATGCTGTCATGAAACTGATGCATAATGGTCGTTAATATTTTCATCTAGATAAATGCCTCATTATGTAACTTTTTGTATACATTTAATTTATCTGAAAAGTAGTAGGAAGAATAAAAAGACCTATCCAACAGTATTTGGACACAAAGAAAACGCTATAGATTAAAGAGTGAACTATATAAATGGGTAGAGTCATAAATGCATGTACTTCGTAACTATAATATTTGTAATAATTTTCAAATAGAGAATTTATGCTTAGCACAACAAAGGTACAGCGTCTGCTAGATTGAACGAAATTATTTGTTCTTCTTTCTATCTAAATACTTTTACTGAAATAAAATGTGATAAAAGCAATATCTAATGGGTAATGATTTCATATTTAATTTATGAAACTAGTTAAATAATGTCCAGCTTTTGCTCGCCAATTTGTTGGCTTGTAATTTGCAACACATGTAGGATCACCACGGCTATTGTGGCTGTGGACAATTTAACATAAATAAAATTAGCCATTATTATGGTAATAACCTGTGTCAATTATAATAATAAAAGGGAAAAAATACAGACAAATCGTAACAGATTCGTTTCATTGTATATGTTCATTTAAGATTTTGTTTTCGCTATGCACTGTGCTAATTATCATCGACATGATATATATTATTGATAATTAGCATAGTACAGAGTGAAAACAATATTCAGTTATAGTTGAATGTATGCTTTTTATAATGTTCAAAATCAAGCCATGCATTTTCATTTGTATCAGACGAACTCGGGAGTTTCATTTTTTTTCTTTATTTTTAAAATAAATGAAATAGTATTCATTTCATATACATTTACCGGTGTTCGTGGAGTCGCTCTGTTGTCACATATTTTATATTAATGCCATGTGCCTGATGTTTAAAGTGAATTTCGTTAATCACGTGTCTTTTATAGTTTTGAAATCTTTATTCATCGCCTGTTTAAATTTTTTATTGCTCGTTTTGAATAAATGTATTATTTTTCAGTTCTACACTGAATTGTTCGTACATTAATAATACAAATCTTATAATGTTCACTATTACTGTCTACTTTTTCTGATATAAATTTTATTTCCCACTGATAATATGGCAAAAAAAAAACTATGGGACGCAGGATGACCGAGTGGTCTAAAGCGATTGCACCTTCCAATTACTTCTGTTTCATCTCTCATCACGTAGGGTCGAATCTCGGGCTCTGCCAATGTGTGTATGTGAGAAAGATACCAGTAGCATCCCGTCGTTAGAAGTTCTCTACCTCCACCATATATACTGGCCGCCATGTAAAGCCTATCTTGAACTGTGAACTGGTGTTAAATGTTTAAATGAAAAGCAAATGCAATGTGCGACGTTTGATTTCCATTTACTATATCACATTAGTTTCAACAGGGGAATTGTAAATGCTCTGTGTCGATCCCAGTTATATAAATACTTGCCTAGTTTAAGCTATCTATTCTGATCCTAAGTATAAACTGTAGCTCTGCTTATATATATATATATATATATATATATATATATATATATATATATATATATATATATATATATATATATATAATCGTTCAAGCGAGAATTAAAATTGATTTATTCTGATATATGTATACGCGTATTATTAGGTTTTGTTACATTTACGTTTGTTACAAGATACCTTCAAATATACGTTTTAGGCGGGAGCATCATTTTTATTTTATTACTTTACTTTGTCGGCATACGTCCGTCTTCGAGAAAAGATGGCATTGCTTCCAGTTAGATGTCCTATTTGCGCCTTCACATGTGGTCGAAGAGTCCGACCCTAGAGTAACAGTCTCTATTGCATCTGCTGCAGGTGAACGTCGATGCTTGTTGAGGCTGTTGTTCTATTGCCTTCCTTCTAGCACTCTTTGCAGAGAGGTTTCTGTTTCTCACTTCCTCAGCTTTCTGAATGCCCTGTCTGACAGCGAGATGCCAGGTAGAGCGGTCGTCAGCACAGCTCTCACAGTCGTTGACGCTGATATTGGCCGTCTTCATGTCTTTCTGGCAGACATCTTTGTAACGCAGACGTAGTCGTCCAATCAGTCGTGCGCCTTCTGCTAGCTCGCCATATAGCAGGTCCTTGGGAATGCGACCTGTGCTCATTCTCCTGACGTGGCCGATCCAGCGAAGGCGCCTCTCGATGAGAAAACAGAACATGCTGTTCATGTTGGAGCGTTCAAGGACATCTGTGTTGGGTACTTTGTCCTGCCACTGGATGCGCATAATGAGCTGCATGCATCTCAGGTGGAAGCTGCTAATTTTTCTCTCGTGGCTCTAATAGGTGGTCCATGCCTCGCTGCTATAGAGGAGTGTGCCGAACACGCTGGCCTGGTAGACGCGACGTTTGGTCTTGTCAGTGAGTTTGTGATTGTTGCAGACCATCTGTTTCAGTCTGGCCATAACTGCTGATGCTACGGCAGTCCTGCTGTTTACCTCAGCATCAATGGAGTGTGAGCTGGAGACGGTGGACCCAAGGTATATGAAGTTCTCAACAACGTCCAGGTTGTACCCATCGATGGCGATGGTTGGAGGGGAGTCAGCGTCCTGCACTAGAACTTTGGTCTTCTCCAGGCTGATGGCCAGTCTAAACTACTTGCAGCCGTGTGAGAAGCGACATAGCAGCTGCTGAAGTCCATCTTCATTGAATAATGTCAAGGCTGCATCTTCAGCAAAGAGCAATTCACAGGGGAGAAGCCCTGTGAATTGCTCTTTGCTGACGATGCAGCCTTGACATTCTCCCCTGTGATTTTAGTCTTATCATGGAGATGAGCTATCTTGAACAGCTTTCCGTCAGCTCTGGTGTGGATGTACACTCCCTCGCTGTAATCCTTGAAGGCGTACTGGATGTGCATGGAGAAGAAGATGGCAAAGAGCGTCGACGCAAGGACTCAACCTTGATTCACTCCGCTGATGACTGGGAAGGCCTCCGATTTTATACCGTTGAAGCACACTGTGGAACGATGTGACGACAGCGAGAAGTCTTGTGGGTGGGGGGCAGCCGATCTTCTGCAGAAGCCTGAAGAGTCCGTTCCGGCTGACTAGGTCAAACGCCTTCGTCATGTCTATGAAGGTGATGTAGAGGGGAATATGCTGCTCACGAAACTTCTCCTGCAGCTGGACTAGTGAGAAGATCATGTCTACAGTTGACCGGTTGCTCGTGAAACACTGGGACTGGGTAGACGCGGAAGGCTAGGGTCTGCAAGCACACCAGGGCGACACGTGCCAAAGTCTTTCCGACAGTGCTGAGGATGGAGACGTCCCGGTAGTTATTGAAGTTGCTAGGCCTCCTTTGTTCTTTTACAAAGTGACTATGTTGGCGTCTCGCATGTCCTGGGGGGGTGTTCCTGTTCCCATCAGAGGCAGAGGAGTTCGTGCAGGGGCTGAAGCAGTACTGGTTTTCCCGCACTTGAGGACTTCAGGTGGCATGCCGTTTCTTCCAGGGGCATTCCCACAAAAGACGCAGTCGATGCCTTTTCTGAACTCTTCCAGGGCGGGCGGTGTGCCTAGCTCCTCTATGACTGGCAGGTCTGAGAAGGCGTTCCGGGCGGTGTCGATGACAACGTTTTGGACTGCATACAGCTCGAGATATTGCTCAACCCATCGCTGCAGTTGTTTCCTCTGGTCTAAGATGACTTCGCCCGTTTTGGACTTGAAGGGGGCGGTCTTGGCGATGGGGGGGGGGCTGCCGCCTTCTTGATACTCTATTACTTGCCTCTTGTATCCCCGGTGTAGGCAACTATCTGTATACTGGTGCAGAGGTTCAACCAGTAGATGTTTGCGCAGAAACGGTCGGACTCCTGGGCGTTGTTCCTGGCAGTCCTGAGGGCTTGTAGCATACTAAGGCTAGGTTTAGCCATGTAAGCCAAGAGGGCTTTCCTCGTCGCTTCAGCCACATGGGTTTCATCTCTTCCCATTTGGCCTCATACCAGTCGGTGTTTTGCTCTCCTTTCTCACGTAGGCAGTAATGGCTGAATTTTACACAGTGTCTAGCAGATGGGACTACTTGGAATCGATGGTGTCATCAGGTGTCTCTTTGGTGAAAGCCTCTTGTATCTTGCTGAGAAAATGCTGTGTCTTCTCTGGATTGCTTGCACAGCAGATGTTGATGCGTGGGCGAATCTTCTTCTTGACGTGGTCCAGCTTCTTGGCCATTATTCGCACCTTGCTGACCAGGAGGGAGTGGTCCGTGTCACAGTCGGCACTGCGGTAGCTGCGGGTGAGGAGGACACTGACCAGTTCCGCAAACCTGGTGATGACGAGGTATAGCTGGTTCCAGTGGCGGAAATGTGGGTGTCTCAACGACACCTCGTGGATATGTATACATTTGAATAAGGTGTTGTTCACTCATATACTCTGGGAGCAGCACATCTTCAGCAGTCGCTGCCCGTTCTCGTTGATCATGTCCCTTTCTTGAGAGCTCCCATTCTAGCATTGATGTCGCCTAGTAGATAGAGACCCTCGGTGTCGGGGATATTGAATATTGATTGATCCAGATCCTCGTAGAACTGGTCTTAAACCTCTGGGGTGGAGCCGAGGATTGGGGCGTACACGTTGAAGATGTTGGCTGGGACTGAGGATGTTGACAGCCAGAGGGCAAGGATCCTCTCAGTGCCTGATGACGTAGACTCTATAAAGGCGACGAGCGTGTTCTTTACAACGAAGCCGACACTTTGCTGCCTAGGTTTGTCCGAGGGTTTCCCTGGCCAAAAGAAGGTCTAGTTGGCTTTCCTGATGGTGCCGCTGTCTGCTAGTCGGGTCTCCTGAAGGCAGGCAATGTCGATGTTCAGTCGGGAGAGTATCCTGTCAACGACGGCAGTCTTCTGTGCATCGTCGATCTGCTAAAGGTTAGCGGTGAGTCCAGGATACATGGTTATGACGTTCCAGCTTGCTAAATAAAGAGCTTGAGTCGTTTACTTACTTCTTTGAGTCTTGCCTGGTCGGGAGAATGTAGCCCGCTTTTCGAGATACTTCTCTAAGCTCTACGCACCAAGTTACGCAGGCAGGTCATGACGGGACAGCACTTTACTGTCTTGGAGGCTGCCAAGTTTGAGGCGAGAGGTAGCTGTCCAATGATACATGGCGGTCTCTCCCACCGTCGGAAAAACCCCTGGCTCCAAGCTCTACACCATGTGAGATATGGCTTAAAACCGGTAGACTGTTGGTTTCCATGTTGTGTCGACGCCTTATGACGACGGTGAAGTGTCCTCTACAGTGGAGGTACGACGCCTGCGCAGAGTAGTATCGAGAATCAGCTTTACCCATGTAGCAGATCTCGCTCTTCTTGCAGCTGGTGGACCCAAAGAAACGACGAATGCCGATAAAACATGGCACGATCGGCGTCGCAGGAGTTGCCGGAATGACGTTGAAGTCGAGGTCAGACCCCTTTACGGACTCCGTCTCCGGATCTACTGTCAGGGTTTAGTCCCTTAGCCTTTCCCTTAGCGATAAATTGTAACATATGGACTCTTTCTAGTGTATTATACCCGCAGAATAACAAATAAAGGCAGTATATTGAAGAAAGGTATTTAAACTATAAAAAAAACACGTTTACAAACTGGATTTGTATCAAATTTAACACTTTCCTCTGGATGTAGTTCGAGGTAAGAGTGTTGACACTCTCTGATAAGATCCAAGTGATCAATTTACCACACAGAACAACAAGCCTCATATAAATACATGAGAAAACAATACACACGACCAAGGGTAAAGTACCCGTGCACACCGTACTACACGAGTATCTCACCGCGAATGACCTACGACGATATGCGTGTATTGTTCAGTCACACAAAACTAAAACCAATGAACCAGCATAGGTAACGCTGTATGCGTCTATGAAGTTATTAAACCAAATTGTCTTAATGCCAAATTATTTTATTGCCTTATTCCGTGACAAAGGGAATACATGGCAAACCCCAGGAAAAACTTAAGTTTTCTTTTGGCAACAGTGTACACACATTTTTCAATGTAGGTAAAACGATGAGAAAAAATAATAAAAAAACAGCGCAGGGATATATTCTATTGTTACCGATAAAAAGAACATGGTTATGTATTTATTACAAACTTATGTGACGCAAATTATAAGTCTAATATTATTGTTCCAATTTTCAGAAACGGAACTGAAAAACATTCACTAGATTATATCAACAATGCCTTATAAGCAGGATTTTTATGCTCGATCTAATAAAACTTTCAAAACATTGCTAGTTTTTGGTAAAAAATATCTGAATGAACCACATGAGGAATTAAAACAAATGAAACAGAACGAAAGCAAATAATTATGTCTTCAAAATAGCTTCGGTTATTCTTCATACAAGGTTTCAATCCTGCTAATTCGTAATGAATTAAAACTCACC
Organism: Sinohyriopsis cumingii; assembly: GCA_028554795.2. Classification (NCBI taxonomy): domain Eukaryota; kingdom Metazoa; phylum Mollusca; class Bivalvia; order Unionida; family Unionidae; genus Sinohyriopsis; species Sinohyriopsis cumingii. The sequence continues at coordinate 66,929,384 of CM068828.1, forward strand.
ATAATATCCAGGGTACAATTTCTGAGTGAGATGCTCTTCAAACGACTAATCTTCGGCAGGTCATCTTCAAAAGATATTGCAGTGCAGTTCTCCTGAAATATCTGCATGCATTTAGACAGCGCGTCGTCCAAGGTATAGCTCTTTATTGATCTCCGTGAAGAACAAGTGATTGTTGACTAATGTCAGACATATATGTAATGCTGCGCCTGATGCCAAATATTAACATTACCTGGTCAATAACAGGTCTCTTTCACACACATACATCTCATAATCCCATATATATATATATATATATATATATATATATATATATATATATATATATATATATATATATATATTGTTACGAGACTATGCTCTTAAAAACGTAACAGAAAAGAGTGTAGGCAACAAGCTTTGTGAAAGTTAACAAATAATTTGTTTCCCTAGAACACAAAGTGAAAAATAAGAAAAAGGAACTCACGGTTTTACGAATTAAATACAAAAATAAACCAAGAATTAGAACAAAAGTCCTATCGATGAAACAGTTCTAAGTAAATAACAGTTGAAATCCAGATGAAAATCCAAGATGGAAGGCGATGACGTCTGTAATAACCTTCAAAGTGCAGATGTGTCAACAGTCTCTTGTTGAATCACAGAAAATATTATTCCAGTTTTCTAATTCTGTATAAATTCCAGTAAATATTTTTAGCCAAGAATTATCAGAGTAATTTTTTGTTTTTCCCAGGGAAAATAATCACTTGAAACTCAATAATTAGAATAAAATAAAACCTCAACCCAAACTGGACACAACAAAAAACAAGTGTTATTGCACGACTGAATGAATTCTTATTATGGCATCAGTTATAAAATTAACCAAAACGCAAAACGGATTCCCAGATGGGGGTCAAGAGTTTATTATTCTGGAAAAATCTGAAGTTTGTTTATCAATTAATACATGCCTGATGTCATGTAGTCCAGGTGTGACTTTGACTCAGCTTAATGATAAAACCTCTCTCTCTCTCTCTCTCTCTCTCTCTCTCTCTCTCTCTCACACACACACACACACACACACAGAGGAGAAGGATAATTAAAAAATAAAAAGTTGTTTACTAAAACTGTCACTAATTTTGAAACATGGTCAGCAACTAGATACAATAATTCTATTATTAATGTTGACATTAAAAATTAAAAAATAATTAAAAAAAGATCATTCAGTTCAAACAGAGCTGAAATCTATTCTGGACAATATCGAATCCAGTAAACAATATTACATTACAATAGCATGTGTAAATGCTTTCAAGCATGTCATGGTCAGGATCGAAGGTGTCACGAATAGACAAAACAGGTACGATAAAGTCATGTTCTATATTATCTACAACCTAAAACCAATCCAATGACAGATGACGTATTTCACAGAAGTATACCATTTCAATTATAATAAATTAAGACTGGTCCGTAAAATAGTACCAGTAAAACGCACATATAAACCAAAGGAAATACATGTGTGTGTGTGTGTGTGTGTGAGAGAGAGAGAGAGAGAGAGAGAGAGAGAGAGAGAGGTTTTATTATATATGAAAGAGTCAATTATTATGTTTGGGGAAAGAAGGTTTTATGAAATTATTCTACTACAATCACTTCTGTAAGAAGACGTTATTGTTTTCTTTTTAATTCCAAATTAAAATTAAAAATACATAGAGTTGAAGGCAATGAAACATCTAACACAATATACATAATGCAAGAAGATGGCACTGTTGTTAAATTTTAAATCTAGCAAGATCGGTTAAAAGCTATATCTGTTCAATGTTATAATTTTGAAGATATCGTTAGGACAATTAGTAAAGGGAACAACAGGGTATGTAAGTAAGGATCCAAGTAAGGATCCACAGAATCACACAAGCCTGACTTTTGTCATGGAGTCAAATACGTCATGGACAACGGAAATCGCAAGAGGCATGCAAAGAAGATTTTGCCTTCAATCCCACTTCATCTCACATGGAGAATGAAACAATAGATTAGAGAGGAGAAGACTATTGTTAATTCAAGAATATTTAATATCAACCATATAATGAAATTCAAGAATGTTTAGTATCAACCATATAATGAAATTCTGTAATAAAGATGCAACGCATTATGATTCCACCAATATAGGACCAGAACTTAACAAATACAAATAAAGAGATAGCGATCCATCACCGTAAACAATTGGTCTCTCTCATTTACAGATTAACATAAATTATAACTAACCAAAATATATTCATTATGCATTCGTGATTTGCTGGGATAGTATTCTCGCCTGTTTATGCAAGCCTTATTAGACAATGATGCACGAAGTACACTTACCACTATAATGACCCAAACGATAAGTCGTTTAGTACAGATTTTATAGTTTATATATTCAAGAAAGAACAAGAATAATATTGTTGATAAAGCTGACATGATTTATGATACCTCAGCAAAGGACTGTAAAAAATAGATAATGTTTTATAAACACATATTCTGAGACAAAAAAATCTCTTTGGATTACATTTAAAATCCAGTCAAGAGTGTCATATTTCAGTGAAACTATTGTGATAAAAATTGTGACTAACCCAAACGCACCCTTTGTTTCCCTTCACGTTTACACATTTACATCGATATGGATTTTGATTAATAAATTGTTATATAGTTGTCAATAAGATTAACAGTAATCAACCGTAAGTTGACATACATGTCTCACCTCCTTATAAAGAATAAATGTGTAAATTAAGGACACAACATTGTGACTTCTTGAGTGTTCTTTAAACTGCTACTACTGCTACTACTACTACTACTACTACTACTGATAGTTATAACCATCATCATAAAGTTAATTAGATTAATGATTATAAATTAAATCCAGTGACCCTTGATGCCCTCTAATAAACTAACTGATACATAGACATTTCGATCAACATAATAGCCAACACCATAATAAACAAGAATGCTATATAAATGTTAGAGTTGAAGAACAAATTTAAAGTCTAAAAGAACATTGAAAAAAACAAACAGCAAAAATAATTGTTCATTTATAATGAGTCTGTGGCTAGATTTAAAAATTAGTTCCAACAGTGTTCAGGAATTACATATAACGTTAAGAGTTCTGTGCCATTACTTCCGAATACTGAAAACTTGTTTTGAATAACATTTAATATTGTTTTCACTTAGCACCATTTAAACATGTAAGTATCACTTAGTTTCAGAAATGATATAATTTATATGGTATTTGAAACGACAGTGTTTTCAACAAGTGACTGTTGTTGAGGTGCCTTATAATGTTTGAGAATAGCTGTTTGTCGATCATTCATCTGCTTTTACATCTATTCGAAATCTTTCTATTAGCGTAGTCATCAGCGAATATATGTTTCCTAAATTATCTGTATGCGTAGCTTCTTGCGGATGAGACTTCATGCTTAACGTATTCTAAATTATGTGATTAATATGCTACAGCATGTGCACATGGAAACAGATTGAACCATATGCATCTACATACAGCACATCATGGCAATCTACAATCGTATGTGTCACCAGGATTACTGTTGAGCATGAATTAACACAACTCAAACTTATCACTTCAATTGACTCATGAAAAAATGGTGCATGACTTTATAGATAACAAGACTGGTTTGGGCACATTTAACAGACGGACTAGTCAAAATTATTTGTACCAGTTTTTCGGGGAATAGCATGAATTACCTAGATGCAGTGATGAAGATGTGGTGCCAGAAAACAAGGATCAATATACAGACAAGTTTTGAACAGATTAATTTGTGAAATATGCAGGTCTATTAGTACAAGAGTTAGTTTGAAGCTTTTCTAGAGCTATCAATCATTGAATCATTTAACAGGGAATCATTCCCTTCATTTAAGAGTTGGACAGAAGTATTTTGTAGGACTATCCAATCGCCCTTACATTAATCTATCACTCCCTTCATTCAATAAATAGTTTGAACATTTTCTTCCAGTACTATCAATTCATTTAAGAGCTGGTGTGAAGAAAAATATAATATTTGTGGATGGTATTGAACTGTATGTTTATCTACAACATTGAATTAGATTTGAACTCAATATATCAGTTTAAAATAAATATAATAACTTGGTCAATAATAAATAAAATAGTTTGCAGCTCTTGCGAAGGGAACACATTCAACACATTCATGAATGCAGAATTTGTTTGAATGCTACAGACGTAGTAATTCCATTATATCAGTGAGAAGTTTCAATGAGGAACAATTTGTCAAAAGTAAACTGCATGACAAGATATGAAAATGGTAGATATAATATTAATTTTAATTGTGATGACGTAAATGTGATAATTTAGACATGATCTAAGTTTTCAAACTGAACCATCTATTATTATATGTTTGTCAAAGGAAGATCCACTGCTTTAAACCAGTGTAGAAATTCTGGATGACACAAAGATTGCTTGCAAGAAATGTCGGGTGATCAAATTTGGATGCGTCACAGGCTTAACCGATGGCTATGTGACATGCAGTGAGCGTTCCATTCGACCAGTGGATGTTCGGGTAATTACTCTTATCCTGTCATGTTTCGACAATTAGATGTGTCCACGTCTTATGTTGCAGCTGAAGGTGACTCAGGAGCATTGGGTTTTCTTTGTGTAGGTGCAAACATTCGTAATCTACGTGCAGTAGAAATAGTTATTGGTGGAAACTCTACAGGAACTTCATGTGTGATCATTCCTATCAATGCTGTCTTTAAGATGAACATGTAACAGGTTCAATGTTTTTCCTGCTAGTCAACTTTCCCAACTTACAGAACGTATCAGCACTCATATAAAAGCAAATGCCGAGCTAACTGAAACATTGAACATACATGCGAGTCAACTGTCCCAACTTACAGAATCTATCAACGCTCACAGACAAGCACATGCCGAGAACGTTGAAGCCTTGAACAGTCAATCTGAGACAATCGACTCCATAAAACAAAAGATTGATACTATAAAAGAAAATGTGACTTCTCTTGATCGTAACAGGAACGAATAGGTAAACCCCAAGCAGAAATAAGTCAGACTACAGGAGAAAATCAATAGAACAATGGATTCCGTAAAACAATGTTTTGACCGTATAATGGAGGCATTGAAGAACAAATCCTAAAAGCACTATTTTATTGTTCAATACAGTTCGATATATTAACATTTTTTAAATGAAAAAGTTCATGATACAGGTATCTGGACCATTTGGAGGATGTTGGACCCATGATATTGAGCACGTATGTGTTTCATGGATCTTAGTGTACTCAAAACTTGGTTCAGCATAATAAATCATTTGCGAGACAATTAAACACATTTAAAACTGACACAAAGGCATAATTTCGGGGGTAGATAATCTTAAACTTAAAAAAGAGTTAAAATCATTTTCTGAATGAAAGAAAATAAGCTTTCAGTAAAACAGAAAAGAGTTTTAAGTGCAATGAAATATAAGTGTCCCAAGATGCAACCTACTACAGTATGCTTAGCAGCGTTTAGCATGTTGAATTTTTATTATATTTGTTCTAAAAGAAAGACCAACGCAAAACATTTCGGAACATCAGCATTTATACAGCCGACATATAAAAACTATTACAATTTATGAGAACTAATATTCAGTTTATGACATTCATGGAAAAATATTTTATGACAAGGATGCGGAGATGTAACCATGTAGACCTAGACAGAAATTTAACAACACTGTTCTCTCTCTCTCTCTCTCTCTCTCTCTCTCTCTCTCCCATAAAAACAGCAGTCATTTTAGATATGGACTATTATACTGCGTGCAATTAAACAATCATGCACATACACGTAATAGCTATCCATAACAATTGATACGAAATATGACATCAGTGCGAACCCTGTTGCGACATCCTTTGTACCTACTGCGTACCTGATATTTATCTTTCCTTCTTACTATCTTCTAATTAATATTAGAAATACACTCAGGATCCCTGTCTGAATCTTGAGTCACAGCTTACATAGCTTTCCTTGGACTTTTGTACGTGGAACACGTTTACTATTATTTTTTGTTCGATCGAGTGTTTGCATCCACAGTTCTTGCTACAACTGAGTGCTATATTTACCTTTCCTGGTTAAATTAGATTTGTTTGTACCTTGTTTCGTACTTGGCGCTTTAGTTTATTGGACACTAGCTTCATTGTACCAGTGCTTGAGTAAATATTGCCTACACTTTTGATAGTTCTGGATTTTGTGTCATGTGATACGATTTGTTAGGGTATGATGTCGAAATGTGTGGTAAAATGTGGGGATAAGAAGGCATCGTGGGATGCTTTCCAAACCTGCTTGTTGTGCACAGGATTCAAGAACATATAACAAACGTTAAGAAGATAATTACTACCTATGTATGTATTCATTCATTTTGGAAATAGTTACAACGTCTATACTGTGTGGTATGCCTCGTTTCAAACATTAAAATACTCATGAATTTAAGCTTCCCTAAAATAAACTGTCTGTGTATTTGTGCATTAGATACAAATTAAACCAAAGATTGCGATATAGATGACGAGACGGGTTTCGATATATATATATATATATATATATATATATATATATATATATATATATATATATATATATATATATATATATGCGCATAGAAGCAAAACATAAAAGACAAATTCTGGATTAATCGATTAAGAACTGAAATAAAATCTGAAATTCCAGTGACGGTGGCTACAATACAGTTAGTGTTTTCTTTCTTTCTTTTTTCTAAACATTGTCCAGAATCACTAAGATAAATTCAGTCGCATATATCCATCCATCTGTACGTCCGTCCGTCCATCCGTCTGTCTGTCTGTGTATTTATTGGCACGTCTTCTCTTTCCAAAATAATTTTGTGCACAACCGTTGAAATAGAAGGTAAAAGTCAGTTGCATATATTTATGTTTTGGTTTCTCTAACCACCTATCAAAAAACGTGAAGTGCTCTGGATTCATTTTTAAGGAGTAATTACATTGATGGTACGATATTGACCTTAGGCATGCGCAATTCGTGTTTTTCTGTAGTTTTGTTTCAACCGTTTCTTGTAATAGGCATTGTGAATGACAACTGAATTAGATAGATAAATTCAGCTCTATATATTGTCACGGAATGGTGTAAATGTTGTTAATTAAATACATGTACTCGGGTTTCGTTTCTTTTTCTCTGTACAACGATACCCGAGGGTGATTATAATATGGTCTATGTATTTCGAAATCGTGAGTACGATTCGTCCTGTGCCACACGTGCAAGGTGCCTTTGATAAGGAATAACGAAAATTCTAAAGGTATAAATACGTTACTACATGTAAAGGACCTTTACAATACTAATGGTTTTGTCAGCAAGCGGCCTGCTTAAAGGATTCGCACAACTCCAGCTGTAGGGCTGAGTTTTTGATGGTAGGAATATCCGGGGTGTCCGGTGTTGTCAGAGTGTAGAAACGTCCGTGTGTCCGGAGCGTTTAAGGTGCCGGAGCGTCTAATGTCTAGCGTTCGGAATGTCAAGAGTGACTAAGGTGACCCAGCTGTAGAGCCGTCAAAGGACCAGGGGGTCCAGAGGGTCTAATATTTCAAGTGTCCGGAGGGTCTAATGTTCAAGTGATCATAGTATTCCGAGGGTCCGGAGTCTATATTGGTTGTGAAATTGATTCGGAGGAGCTGTGGAGCGGATATGGTGCACGGGTGACGGAGTGCATCTCCACACATGTATTTTTAGCTGTATGCTAATTTTGGGTTAGTAAGACCCAGTGTATTATTCAGGACTGGAAGGATAGATTGTATATCCGTTCTTGTTTAGTGACATAATTTCGCTACCTGAGCGAATACATTTTTTTGGTTTACTATGTGTAAATGCTTACATTGTTTACTATTTGAGTGAACTATATTCATCTTTCCATTATTGAATCATTTGTGAAATCATTTATCCTGTGTTTTAGGGTTACTGACCTAAATTTATTTGTACATTTTTTTTCATCTTTGAAACTGTGCGTTTTTTTTGTTAAATAGATCCAATATTTGGATTATAAATACGCACATATCTTCATCATCCACTACTCATATAAATCGCCACATTAAACCATATATCTGTGTCGTCAAAACGTGTTCTGTTGTTAATCCGAAATATCCCACCCGGTTATCTTGTTACATATATCTGTCTGTATACATCAATACTTCTATCTGGAAAGTGCTAAAAAACTTTATCCCCGTAATGAGAGATATAACAATTGCGATGTTGATTTGTTCACCCACGAGCAGCATAACTTTGGTTCGCTATGGTCCCTTTTATCTATCCGTAAAATTTTGCTTACTCATAGATAGAGACATGAGTCCATCAAATTGTTTACTGAATGACCAATGAAAAGGTCAATGCAGCTGAAAGTGAAGTTTTTATGCATGATAAATCAAGTTTTCTTAGATTAATTGGCATCCAACTTTATGGGAAGTCTTCACTTGGGCATTTAAATTGTATCATTATATCAATTTTATATTTTTGATAACTGCTGGGATGAACCATTCTTCCGATGCCAGTTTTCCAGGTTTGTATAGAAGCAGTGGCAATGTTCATACCTAAAACATTTCTCCTATTTTCACCTGAGAGCGTTTGCATACATCCGCCGCAAGATACATGATATCAAAAGCGACTCCCATCCACCTGTATGCTCCCTTTTTCGCTTACAAATCGTCATTCGAGGACTCCACCATCTTAAATTACCAAATGTTCTGCATAGCGCACATTTGGTGGAAGGAATACAGCCTAGAGATTCAATGGTCAAATAGTTTTTGTTCAATAACATTTTTCCCTGCATCACATATAGACCCAATTTTGTTAATGGCTTGCAGATAAGCTCAGAACATATTGTATAGAGTTTCGGGTCAAACCGTCAACGGTCAAGACCGATGTGACTGAAAGAAGAAAATAGCTTTATTTGTACTTGCTAGACCTGCACTAAACAATCTGGATGGCTTACATTAGGAGTTAGGAAGAAGCCTGACGATTTTTGGAATTAGGGTTAGAGATGTACCATGTCAATGACCAACTTCACAATGTGGCTGCAAAAATGAAACTGATTTCAGAACAGAAATTTCAATTCTCGACCATATACAAAGGCTTACCAACGGCTTAAGTTAGTAAGGAATTAATCTTATAAGTTTTGAGGTCAAATAACAATGATACGTTGATTGATAGGATAAACATGTGCTTTTTGCATAACGATTTAGTTTATAAACTACGTCCTTTGACCAAACTTTTGGACGGCTGGAACTTAATGTTAAACAGAGTCGTATTATCCGTGGATTACAGGTCAGATCTGAAGATCATTCATTCTCGGGAAAATGGGGTTTTCACAATAACATGGTTTGTAGTTAGGGTTAGAAAGATTTTGTCAATCTTATGTTTATGGCTCTTAGGACAACTGTAAAGAAAAGTCTTCACATTACCACCAAAAACACACGATAAACACATAGAGACTGAATGGCCTTAAAATTATTTAGGGAATTTATTGGAAAGAAGAAAGTGCATCGGTGATCATTGGAACCATTTTGTACAAGTGTGTAATGCATTTAATAGCGGAAGAACTGAAGAAGGGGAAAACACTAACCCTAACCCAATTGATATTTATCCTTTCATTGACATATAGGGACATATCTAATCAGCATCCATTTGATACTTGCGTTAGGCTTACAAAGGCTTGTCATAATAAATTGGTACCATGCCGTGGAGTCCATGTAATCTGTACAACTCTGCAGAAAACTACTACAAGCTGTGTGAATTCATCAGCATGTCACCAGTAACTCAGTGTCTGAGCTATGTGATGACATGCACATTTCTACGTTATATAGATAACGTTAATTTCTTATGCTGCAAGTATACTACAGTATTAAAATGTACTACCGTACGCTGCGAAGTGGGCAATCTGCATCAGTCAGTCAGTTAATGAACAACTCAGTGTAGTTTAAACCTATTAAACAGTTTCTGATGATAACTATTTTTAATTGAGGTTGATAATTTCTGTAGAAGTTTCCCACTGGGTTTGTAATCATATATAAATGCTCCAAGATAAGTTTGTCCAGTGGTACACTCAAGAATGTTCATTTGATGCGATCTGGAAATTTTACAGAAGTTTTCATTTTCAGATCGAATCATTTTGTTGAATAAAAGTAAGTTCCTTGCTCCACAAGAAAAGAAGCTTCACATCTTTATGGAGGATCCGGAAATGATTCCCACTTATATTAAGTTTTGTTATAACTTCATGTCATCGGAAAATAACTTTGCAGTATTCGTAACTCACGACGGAAACTTATTGACAAATATCAAGACTACAAAGGGACCGATCCCGTGTGCTAATATTTAGAGCGTCCGCCTCGGATGCGGGAGGTCGCGAGTTCGAACCGAAACCGAGTCATATCAAAGAGTTATAAAAATGGTACGAACGTTAGCTTCGCTAGGCGCTCACTATTAAGAGATTAGTGTTAGGACTGGTCGTCCTGGTGTGAGTATAATGTGACTGGGTGGGATATCATGCTACATGTCTGCGGCATTATGCCCCAGTGCTAGACATCACTATAAACTGCCACACAGGGACATCGTAGCGATATGACTGAAAAATTGTTAACGCTATCTTAAAATTCCAAATCACGCACATACATAGAAGAATAGAGAGACCCACGCCATTTCATTGACTACTGGTGTCCAATTGACATTACGTTTCTTAATACATCCGCTTGTCTATGATTAGAAAGAATTTTGTATCCAATCTTGAAGATTTTCTGTAATATAGCATGGAACGACATTGTTAATCAGTTTCCCATGTTCCACTCTGTAGCACTTTATGGAAAAGGTTTGAATAAATGCTATGTTTCAATATTATAATAGTATGTCCACGTCAAGTTATTCAGTTATTCAAGAATCTGAGTCACACATGAATGTCTTAAACCATTGTAACAAATCCTATTTGTTCAGTTCTGTCAAGGACGAATAGATTTAGATTTGGAACTTGATGATAATAATATCCACCCGTCTATATATATATATATGCATACCACAAGCACACTACTACTACTTTTACTACTGTTACTATAATAATAATAATAATAATAATAATAATAATAATAATAATAATAATTAGAAGAAGAAGAAGAAGATGAAGAAGAAACATGCAAAGAAAAAGAGGAATATGACGCTTCGCTTAGTATACGGAATACTAATATCCTATTTCTTGCATTGCACTTTGGTCTAATACTGGTTTAAACGCTATTCCACATGGGACACAAATTGCATTTCCGTTCTAAAGGTAGGGCTTGATGGAAGACCGGTACTGAATATCTAAAAACAGATCATCATATTCAGTACCCGGATGTGGCAGTATGTGTGAGTCACTGCTGGACATGGGCAAGCGCACGAAATCGGTAATGGCAGCCAAGAACATCTGTTCAAGCGGTAGAGCTAAGGGCGGGGTTGTCACTGTATTAAAATGATCAGAATTTGCATAAATTTTCATTCTTCTGGCGACTGTTCTACTTCAACGTGTCCTCTAATAGGAATCTGACAACTCTAATGACGTCAACATCAATTTTGAGGAAGTATACATTTTGGCTGGTGCATTTTTTCGCTCTCTCACTTGCCCGAAACATCTGTTTGGCCTAGACTGGGACCGATGCACCTTTCAACTAGTGTGTACCTGAATCATTCGTATAACTCGAACTGCACTTCATGCAGTCGAGACAGGTAATACGGTTATCTACCGCCAATTATAGTCATTTGGGCACCTTGCACTTATTTCTGCCCATTGTGTTGACATATTAAAACAGTGAATATACCGGTAAAATCAGCCAAGCGTCACATTCATCATCCTGGTAAGAGGCTGCTGATGTTACCCCCCCCCCCAAATGGCTATGAAAATTAGATGAACGAACTGCGTCATATAAAACAACAGACTCTTTCTGGAAATAATTCATATACCATGTCGATACTGAGTTGCACACAATTATCATTATCTCGAGAACAGAGAGTTAAACAAAATAAAATCACTGAACATATATCGCAAGAAAAATTTAGACAATCAGAGTTTGATATGATAGAAATTGCAAGAGCTGAAACAGTAATTGACGTAGAAGGATTTCGACACCAATTATTCTACCCAGGCGGAGATCACTCTTGTCTGACGTACATCTAGGTGGACGGACGAGCTTTGGCACGCTTATTGCTAAACTGTATGTGCGAGCAACGGGTGAACTCTTAAATTATTATAATCGTGAAGCGTATCTGAAAAAGCAAATGGTAAATTCTCTAAATTGACTCCTGTAAATGCATTTATCAGCATTTCGGATTTTATGCCATAGCAGGAGGTTTAATTTCCAAATTAAACAGAGGAAGAATAATTAGAAAATACCTATTTCGTTTATTCTTGGTGCACGACCATGGCCTAGAAAATGTAATCAACCCTTTCATCTTCAGCAGGATTGGTAAAATGTAGTTCTGTATTTTTCTTCTTCGTTCAGATGATTTGCATGAAAAAAATGTTCAGGTTTTGGTGTTTTATGACAAAACAACAGAAGTACCTTGCAAAACGACACAAAACCGGTCAGAGCTGATCCAATGGTTAGTATTCGAACTCGCACACTTTCGGTCGCGTGTTCGACATGCTAACCACTGCATCACTATGGCACCTGTGTACATAGGTTGCGTCTTCTAAGATGTGGGAAGGCTCACAAACCTGTTCTGTATCCTCGAGCCCTCAAGGAGAATTAACGAGACAGGCAACAATTAACATTTTCTAATAAAACAAAACTATTACCTAATGATAAATAACCGTCTAGAAGGTTCCTAATGATTGCTAGATAAAATAATTATAATAAAGAACATGCTAAATACAATGTCCGTGACACAAACAAGATAATAAGATACAGATTATACACGTATAGATTCTTTTAGCAATGTATCGGTTGTTTACAGAATTTAAAAATATCAATGATTCAGGTCAAGTAGAAAATGAAGTTGAAGTTGATTGTTGGACAAGGACAAATCGAACAATCAATGTTACATCATCAAAAACACATAATGAAATAAAATATATAAAGAAAATCACTAACAAACAATACAAATTAAAAATACATAACAATACTAAATTAACCAGTGAATATGACCTTCTAGATTGGACAAATAACATTCTACCTGACACCTTATTGTACTTATGAGTGACTGAAGACGACGTACTCATCTCATTTGGGAAACAAACGTTTTGATATATGTACAAATTCCAACTTCGGGCGACGTTATTTAATTTGGTCCTTTACAATGACATCTTTGTGCAGTGACTATGTACGAGTCACGACTGTCCTCTTTATCATCTTTAGTAAATATTGGAGGGAATACTTCAACACCTCAATGAGCCCAGAAAAAGAAATAAGACACTCTATATTTAACTTAAGACTTTTTACCGCCACCAGAAGATTAAAAATATATACTGTCATGTATCTGACGCACAAATGGGCGGCCCAGCCAAACAGTTCATACAGATATATTGTACAAACGTAACACATATGTATCACTAACAGCTGTTTCATTTACAGTGAAGACAGGCTGTCAATCACTAGCGGGAGAAAAAAGTGGTTATGTAAGCGTGGTGGACGAAATATTGAAAATCAGAGTTCCTTATCTGGAATAAAACAGATAATGTGTATGTCTGTATGTATGTATGTATGCATGTATCATGCAGTCAGGTAGGTAGTTTGATAGGTAGGTGTGGATGGATGGATGCCTTTGCGTATATATATATATATATATATATATATATATATATATATATATATATATATATATATATATATATGTGTGTGTGTGTGTGTGTGTGTGTGTGTGTGTGTGTTGATAAATTATATCAGCAGAGACAAAAAAGACATGCTCAAAGTAATAATATATAGTTTTGGGCATTCCGTGATTTAGCTGATTTGTATTCAACTCATATACCGTGACGTAGCTGATTCGCAATGTATGAATGTGGCAATGAATAATTTGTTTTATTTTTATGTTCCATTTTGCTTTATCTTAATTATTTATGTATTTTTCTTTAGCTGCCTATAGGAAAACGAAAATGATAGCAAACATTATACTTTTTCTTCCATATCAGTCAATAACATCACGCAATATTTTGATACTTGAAGATGATAATGTATGTTGATAATAATGATAAATGAAGATAATGACATCTGAAATGATGGTAATGATAGTGAGGTGGAGGAAGACAAAAACGAAAGCAACATTGATTGCATAATATTGATGGTGTAGGAAAAACATTGATATAATCTTCAAAGTCCCTACACGACTAACATTCAATTATACATATATTTTTGACAATGTATCATAAAATAATCGTACAAAATTCGCTTCATTTTGATTGTTTGGCACATTGAAGAGATTTCAGGAGTTCAACTTAGCTATTCGTTTTCAACACATATAGCTAGAACCGTCAAAAAGCGAGTGCGTACGTAAAATCCCCGGCTTGCGTTATAAGTAGAGTGTAAAGACATTTTGGAAATCGGGAGATAACTCTACATCACTAATCTGAAAAAAAATTGAAAAGTTTATGGGACACCACGATTATCACAATTGTCATTATGCAAGTGCTTATAAAGTGAGTTGAAAATATTTGTAACACATTTGTATACTGTAGCGTGATATCTAACAGTAAAACAATTTTAGTACTAGTGTACTTGTGCAGTAATAATTATAAGGTATGTAAATTCAATGTCATTCATTGAATAATTCTACTTAAAATTATTTATAATTAATTTCAGTTAGTTTTGGAATTTTCTAATGTTAAATTTCGTATTGGTCATATGAAAAATAATGTATATTATTTTCTACTTAGAAGATCAGACTTTGCCGCACTGACAGCTATCTTCTATTGCGCTGTCTGCAGTGGTATATATATATATATATATATATATATATATATATATATATATATATATATATATATATATATCAGAATAAATCTGAAACAGCCAATATATCACCTAAAACGGATAGCGCAACAGAATGGAATTTTATTTCAGATACATATACTGCTGAAGATTGCTCCGGTAAATGTTACTGATGTACGTCTTTACAACACACAATCAATACTTGGTTTGTTTTGGCACAGATCGCTGTAAGATGTTTTTTCTTACAGGCTATGTGCTCAGGAAGCTCTCCGTAAGGTGGACAACTTCCAATCAAAACTCGTCAATATTGTGATAAAAAAACCGAGAGTTTAAACAACAAGTATCATGGCTGTGATGAAAGCCCACATCCAGAGAATTTGAGGGAATAGGAACTCAGTATTTAGAAACTGATGAAGTCGAGAATAAACAACCCTTTGGTGGCACTGTACGCGGCTACGAAATCCGATTACATTTTCGTTAATGCACAATGCAGGAACATTTGACTGCACGCATTTCCGTGTCAAGTGTAATATATAAGTATCGGGTTGGAAAAAGAATGTTATAAATAAATGACGTTGTAGCTGTAGATGGTTCACGGATTGTACAGGAAAGGTTTGTCAATAAAGTTAAACTTCATAAAAAGTTATTAAAATTTTCGGGTCTGGCTAATGCATTAAAATTTAAATTAATAAATTATATTGAAACAATACCTCCAATATTTAATATGCAAAGTTAGACTTATATATTATAACAGATCAAGCGTGCTGTAAAAGAATGTATACAAATTCCTACGAATCATCTTCCAAAAGACAATGGAATCTGGAATTTACTGATTAAATGCATATCGGGGGTAATTGCTTTCCTCTGCTACACAAGGTGATTAAGTACCAAATTTTAACTGGCTGCAATGTAAATGTTTGCACAAATCTCTGCTATAGATACGTTTAATGAACACAATTGAGAAAGTTGCATTTAATCTGCGCTATTTTTTTCATTATTCAGTAGAAATCATTTTACCTCATTTTGGAACTATCCAAAAACAAAATTAATCCTGATTGATTTGGCG
The DNA here is from genome assembly GCA_028554795.2 of Sinohyriopsis cumingii. Classification (NCBI taxonomy): domain Eukaryota; kingdom Metazoa; phylum Mollusca; class Bivalvia; order Unionida; family Unionidae; genus Sinohyriopsis; species Sinohyriopsis cumingii. The sequence goes on from CM068828.1 coordinate 66,945,357, forward strand.
AGATGGTTAAAAAAATGAATGCAGTTATTTTAATTGTTCAATTTCAAAGAGCAATTTATTTCTGGTATAGTAAGATATGGTTTGATGACGTGCCCAATTTATTCAGGTTGCCACTGCAGCTGAACATTTAGAGATGTAGCTTCATTTTCAAAGCAGCAAATATGATTCAGTGCAAGAAAGCCATACACTTTAACATTGCGTCTAAAAAAGTACTTTGCGTATGCAACACGTAAATCGAATAGTTTTGACACTAAAAGGTGAATAATCAATATACGTTCGTAATTGTTAACAATAATATACTTACGTATGTGTGGTCCAACATGTCTTGAAAGATCATCTTTGTTAAGCAACCAAATTTCTTACACGGTTGCTTTTGACATGTTCTCTAAATCAAAGCATCATTTATATTTTGGGTAACTACCAGCTTTGACAGGAAGATTTTCTAGGTCGCTTAGAGCATATAATATTTTGGGGATTTATGCATGTATGTATAAACATGCTTTAGTGAATATTTTTGTATTGGCGTAGGTATATGTGTGTTAGGAATATATATGCTTATCTATCTATCTATCTATCTATCTATCTATCACTGACATACCACGATACATGTGAATTTTCATTGAAAGGAAACAAAGCTTGCTAAATTTTCTTTCAATGAAACATTTATACAACTTATGATATATCAAAGATACAGCGTACATACCATGCATATATTTCATTTATATCACATACAAATACACATACGCACGCATTTCCATCGAAAGTATAGTTGATCACAAGCAAAGGTGTAGTGACGAAGTGAAAGAACTCTGCACAGCCCTCGCTAGTGTGTCCGCTATAAAATGAAGTTCTTTACTCTTTGCAAGTAATCGCAAACTTGCGAGTTAATATGTTGCCCCTTTTAATTTGTTGGACTCCTAGTTTCATTCATTTTGATTATATAAATAAACGACACTTATGATTTCAACAGGAACAATGGGTTAAATGAACATGTTAAGAAGAAAGTAGAGCATAACGAAAACAGCATAGTTGACTGTTTAAACATTGAACTCGTAGCCATTCAAATACCACGTAACATATTGAAACGAGTGTGAAATATAAACTAAGTAAAATTAGGAGTACACCGGAGGTAATTCAAACAAATATGTGTATTTCCAGTTGATCAAAGTCCTTATTATGATGTAATTAACATACCAACCAGACAATCATTTCTATCCTCCTTTACTAACTTACCCATTTCCGATGGTTTGCATGACTATATTTTGCATTCATTCATACGTCCTGAGATATCGTTGCATGACACAGGTGATAAATCGCCACGCTCGATTTTTCACGGAATTTCGCTGTTATCATTCTACGGTGATCCAGAGCTGGGGTGGGGAGTGGGTGGGGGTGGTAAAACATATGCTGACAGCAGAGTGATGTTGTGGTTGGGAAGACTTTCCATAAATGGATTTTATTCATTGCCCTTCCTTAAGTTTCTTTATTGGGTCGATTTGTTTACTGCAGACTCAACAACCAACACAGTGAGAAATAAATGCCTTTTGGATGTAGGTGAGGGAATACAGCCGCCTTCAGACATTTTGATATTAAATAATCTGTTTTATGACTCTATTTAGTAGGTTTTATAAAATAGGAGAAAGAACAAAAAAAACAAAAGACCAGAACATGAAATAGATTACGG